>JABSTQ010009837.1:0-449920 GCA_013358835.2 Ixodes persulcatus | reverse complement strand
GATTCCCAGCAGTTCAAAATTAATTACCCATAATCTGAAGCCTGGCGAATCCCAAAGCAAAGTCCAAAACGCTCACCCGCAGATGTAGCACGATGTCGCATGGTCCGATCCCAACCGCTGCCAACCAGTTGTTCGAGGCGGGGCTTAGGCCGCACGTCCGGGAGCTTCCTGGCTCGTGACGACGACCATTCCCCGAAGTGAAGAACCCAGGGGTCCCGTGGAGGTGGGAGAATTGGTAACGTAACGAACGGTTTAATTACATGGTAGCGATACAGTCGTCAAATCCGAGAGAAAACAAATGGAGCTCTCACGCCCCGCCTTATATAGGGGTCCGTTTTCCCTCTCTCTCCGCCAGGGCAGCAGGTGCGACAGCCACGTGCTTTGCAGCTGGGTCCGTCGCAACGTAGTCAGAAATGAGTCATAGCCAAGGTTCTCCGCAGTTAGGCCAGGCCTCTCTCCCCTTCCGGAGCGCACGAACCCACACGCACACACACACACGTCCCGTTGACGTCACGGACGCGTTGAGACACGTTTTGGGCAGCCTTCGACAGGTGGGCGTCAGTCCTGAACACGTCGGGACTCGTTTTGGGACTCGTTTCCGCAGCGTTGAAACTCGGAAGAAGGTTGCCGAGGGTTCCATTCTTAACAGGGGCCAGTCCCGTGACGTCAGTTGGCCTAGGGGAGCGGTCCAGCCGGACCTTGTGCTGCGCGAGGTCACCGCCGCTCCCCCGAAGCATGATGCATCTCGGAGGTTTGGCGCGCTAAGCTTCTGCCGGAAATTGGGGCCCGGAGGGTCGGAGCGGGGGAGGGCAGCCACATCTCCACACCTCCCTCCCCTCAAGGCTCAGACTCCGGGGGGGGGCTTGAGGTTGCGTGGTTCCCAGGAACTCCGGCGGGGAACTTGCTCAGCTGAGGGTCACCGATGATGACGAGCACCCTCGATGATAGTGGTGGTGGCATCAAACCAGGCAGGTCAGCGGTGGTCGTTCATGCACTGGGAAGTCCGCGACCGACGAAGCACGTCCACGAACTGGTGCGGAGCACCACCGCTCACAACACGCACGGGCACTCAGGCACACACAACACACGCCGGCTCTTGAAGTTCGCTTCCGTCCCCAATATCCCAGACAGCGAATCGCGCAAAAACGAATACCGGCACGCTATATCAGACAACGCGACGAAACCAAAATCTTTCGATCGTTGGACATGCCACGAAATAAGAACAAAACTCTTCATTTCAATACCAACAGGCAGGCTATCATCAAGAACGTCACGCCACAGATTCGAGAGGTACCTAAGTGGAAAACTATTCCTCAGCTAAAAAGTATGAGCACTCTCTATATATTCAAATCGCACATACGCCCACTATACAACGTTTGCTCCTATAAAACTCAACCGCATTCTTTTAAAACAGAAAACAATCTATACCAGAGCGTCAGAACAGCACACCTCTGACAACAATATTAATCTCCAGCACATTCGCGAAGAACGCACAAAACCTCAAACCTAACAATAACCTCCCGTAAAACAGAAAGGCAACAAATCCTGCCCCCTTCGCGAGGTGCGACTAAAATATCTACGGAAAATAAACACGCTGCCAACAGTAGCAATTAGTCAAGACGGGCACTCCTGCACTCGGCGTTCACGACACCCGAGCTACAAACACGCTACAGCCAAGCTACGCAGCACGCCTTCATCAGAAGGGAGAATCACCTTACTGAAAGCCTGGTGTTCCGTGATACCGGCCACAAATACCAGTACAAAGGGAACAGTATCTAGATCGTGCGGACAGCAGATCTAATCGGACAGCCTGTTTACACGGCTATGTCCGTAACGTCTGGGCATGTACCAGACGTTACCGCTTCACTGCTCGGAGGCGACCACCCAACAGGAGCGACGAGCGCATAACGGCGGTCCGCACCGAACCCCGCACGGGCTCGACAACCGCGACAAGCGCATCGACGTACGTTAGAGATCTCCCCCGGCCAAACCCCGACACCGCATAACTAAAAAGTCTTCCAGCTGGTGTCAAGGCTGGCCGGGATCGAGCAATAAAAGTACGCCGTCAACGCGTCTCGCGACTGTTCGACGTTCTCGACTCGAGCAACGTGTCGACATACAAACGCAGTAGGGTACGCACAAAGCTCGCCCCCGACAAAGTCAACACGCCGCATGACTGAAAAGTCTTCTTGCGACTGTGAGGACAGGTAGGGTTCGAACAATGTAAATATCCCACACACGCACCTTTCATCTTCCGCGCAACAAGCGCGACACTGAAATTCCAAATAATCTAACCGGCCGGTCTTGGAAATGGACGAGCTAATAAACTATATTTGCTCGGCATGAACAGTTTCCGCAGCGTCGAAGTGTCTACCGCATTTACCGCTGGATTCCAACACCCGCTACCCATTCATGCAAAGGCTGCAGTTTGTACAGCGACGGGCTGACCCAACGCACAACAGTTATAGGCCGCCGACGGCCATGCCGCTGCCATAATTTCTAGGCTTCCCGGGCACGTACCCGCCGACGTGACCCGTACGTTTTCCCGGGCCAACCGCGCATCTGTACAGGATAAAACTATGAACAACTCGTCACATCCTCACAAGACCGCCGCTCCCCTCGTGCAGCTGTTCACTGCACGAGCACAGCTCTTTACCCACCTAGCTGTCTTTTCTCCCATAAATCTATAATTTTACTCTAACCCAGGTCTCTGCACGACCAATTACGCTCTCTACGCCCTCGCGTCCCGACGCGAACCCAAGTACGGCCGAGAGCCGTACCTGGCCGTACCGCCGTACTGTATATCCGGCGGCAGCGCAAAGCACGCGCTAGCCGCCGCTCCTCTGGAGACGGAGAAAACGAAATGAAAGAGTAACTCCCGCCGCGAGGCTCAACCATCGATATGGCGGTGTGAGGATCCGGAACCAACTGTGCGCACAATTAAACGGAATCAACCTCACGACTCTACAACAAGAAACGCACGGGGCATGCCCATCGCGTCAGACTGGGCTCCACGGAGCATTACGCACTGCCACTGATAAAGTGAAAACGGAAACTCTGTGGTTTTCAGGATTCCGATGTCTGCGCACCAGACATCGCGTATCCGGCAAGATTTAGTGGGCTTAGCCCCTAAATGTAGCCTCTGGCCACAAGGTACTCGTTGAAAGCGATCTTGGCCGGAACCACAAGAGCGCGTACCGTACCTTAAAACGCTGTCAACTAACAAGGCTCAAAACCGCGCTGACAGCTCAAGCAAGACCAACTGGGAGCTAGCATGCAGTAACACTGGGACGCTAGTCTCCTCCCGGACAAAATTCAATGCGGGAATAATTTCCAAACACAGTCCATGCATACAACCGCCATCCGCAATGGGAGCGTTCTCCACCCAGAGCAATGCCTCTCTAACGCGTCCGATCGGTAACAAGCGTTCCAAAACATTACATCGATACGCGAGCAAAGGCGGTTAGGCGCATCACATCCCCCAAACCGTGAGCTGGCATCTTTCTCAGCAGACGTGGACGGTCGGAGGCGTAGGTGGGGTGACGCCCGACGCTACGGGCCTCGAAAAGTGCGGTAATTTCGACGCACACAGCGCTCTTGCGCAGCAGGATCAACCAGCCAGCATTCATCGGCGCGCTGAACAGCAAAAAATCACGGCGCTTCTCGTAACGGGGGATACGCAAATTCCTGACAGGCTGGGGAAAAGGGTTAACCCCTAACAACAACGGTCAAGTTCCGCGCCTCCTCGTCGGGCAGGCGATATTGTCAGGACATTCGTGCGGCGCGCCCGCAACGAAACTTCGTGCGGCGTTCCTGCGACGAAGATCACCCCCAAAAAGAGCGCGAAACAGTGTCCAAACTCAACCGCAAACAGGTTAGGAATCGGAATGCCTGCCTGATCGAAAATCAGGCCCCACGTTGCGGCGCCAGTTTATGCGGGCATCTAACTCCGATTCCCCCAGACCCTGTTCCCGGATGAATATGACACTGCAATACTTCGCTCTCGGCAAAAGGGTTTATTTACTCACTTATTGCCTGGGGGGGTTTGGGATCGGGGAACGGTGATCAGCGGGGCCGGGGGGAGATCCGCTGCCCCGCAGCTGCTCAAGTCCCAGCGGTAGTCGTCACACCGCGTCGTGTCCAGGTTCGCTGTCCGTCCGTTCGTCGAGTCCGCCACTCGACTTCGCACCCGCACTCCCCGCGCCAGCGTCCGTGTCCCGTCGATCCCCATGCCAGCGTCCTCGTCTCCCGCCACCGCTGCGCGCTGTCCGCCGTCGAAGAGCTTTCTCCAAGCGCTGCCGTGCGAGAGAGACTTCTTTTGTCCGGCTTCCCCTTTTCAAGCCTTCGCCCCTTTGTTCTGGGGGGCCAGTCCCGTGACGTCAGTTGGCCTAGGGGAGCGGTCCAGCCGGACCTTGTGCTGCGCGAGGTCACCGCCGCTCCCCCGAAGCATGATGCATCTCGGAGGTTTGGCGCGCTAAGCTTCTGCCGGAAATTGGGGCCCGGAGGGTCGGAGCGGGGGAGGGCAGCCACATCTCCACAACTTCACGGATACATACACAGTCTCAGTCAGCACGTTTAGCGAAAACCACGAACTCGCAAGCAGCACCCGCCGCCGTTGCGAAATCCTGAGCACAGTCACGGTTTCGTCCATGATGACGTCGCGCCGGCGTCTTCGGCGTATTTTTCGCTCGCTGGATGCTTCTGAGGTCGAACGGACGAAGAGGCGCAAGGAACAAGTCCGGACAGCGGCCGTCATTCACCGTCTGAGGACCCACTTTACCATTATCCCGGTGCGCAGGCACAACATGCGGTGGGACGCTGACCCCGCCTGCCAGGCTTTGCAGCGAGTAAGCCGAAACCGGCCACCATCTCCTTGAATGCGCTGAACACGATGGCGCTCGAGCGGTGCTGAAGGCGGCCAACGCCGAACTGGAGTTCACCTGCGTAACCAAGGAAGAAACTGCACGGATCAAAACAGATCAAGGGGCGAGCTCTCAAAGCCATGCTCACCTTTCTGGGGGAAACAGGTCCGTTCCAGATATCCACAGCGGTAAGAAGCAAACCGCCCACGAGTGGAACGAAAATGGCTATAGCGGCATCCTGGCCTCCTCTCACCACCCTCTCCCGCCGGCCGCTGGCCAGGCACCAGGCAGCCCTGCACCCTCTCCCCATCGCCGGGAGGAGAGAGGCGCTCTTTGGCCCGTGGAGGAACCGGTTCCCGGAACGAGTCTCTCCCGTGCGCGTCCCTATTCCTGGAAAACGCACTGCTCTCGGCTTGTTTTTTTTTTTTTTTTTTTTTGGTTGCACGGATTTCGCCTCGAGCGGACAGGACTGCGTTCACCTCAAAACGCCGCTCGGCCAACACTACTCGGCCGGCGCCTCGTCAATGGGGCGGTCGCCCTCAGTGGCCTCCGAGTCCTTGGCGACCAAACAGCCGGGCAGTGACAAACAGGCCCAGGAGCCCACTCGTATTTGATAGAAGAGCAGTAATAAAAATAGGACCGTACACACATACGATCGGCATTCTACAAATACTGTAAACGACTAAATTTTCGCGAGGACCTAATTTTCGCGAATTTTGCGATTCGCTTACATTTCGCGAAAAATACGTCCCGCGAACAATTCGGGCAATATGTGAACGCTACGGAAGCTACACTCAATTCGCGAAAATTAGAACCCGCGAATAATTTCAAATTTTCAGCTTTGGCCCGATTCGCGAAAATTTGAGTCCGCGAAATTAAGTCGTTTACAGTACTTATTTTTTTCCCGTCGCGTACAATAAGCATGTTATGTATCGAGGTTCTCCGCACCTCGATACATAACACAGCTATGTTCTAATTCTCCGAAATGTGTTTTCTCCACCTAAGCCGTTGCCCACAGACATCTCAAGAAGCCTGAAGGTTTTCCCAACCCCATGAGAAAAGTTCTTGACAGGCTTTCAGACATTTCAAGGCATTGTAAAGGGCACTTCAGACATTTCAGGAGAGCCTCTGACGGGGCTAGCGAACCCACCAGGAAATATTGGTGCCCCCTTCAAACATCTCAGAAATTCCTGAAGTCCCCTTCACCGACCCTTTAAAAAAATCCTTAAGTCCCATCAGAGCGATTTTTAATAGGGAAACAGGGGTTTCCCCAGGATTCTAATCAAGGGGGGGTGTCCCAATGGCTCGGGGGGGGGGGGGAGGCGATGCGAGGCGAGGCTAGATAAAATATAAAACTGTTTCTTTTTTAGTCCACTAGCTAAATTACAGACGTCTATTAACCAAATGCTCATACCCGTAATGTATGTTTCCCTTTCTCTATATATACACCTGAGAGGTGGTGTTTTCTACTTAATCTGAAAAAAAGAATTTTATTTTTTCCTTTTTTTTTAGATTCAAGGGGGGGTGTCCAGGAAAACTAGGGGGGGGGGTCACAACCCCCCTAGGGGGGGGTCTAGGGAAATCCCTGCGCACAAAGGAGGGCTGGAAAGGCGAAGGAGAAAAGCTTACGTGTAGACATCGCTGGAAGGCAACGGCTTACGAACTCCAGGCGCGAGAGATTCACAGCGTCGCGTCATCACGACGATACTATGCTTTGCTCATCCCTAAGCTGACAGTGCGGTGGGAGTTGCAAGCTAACCAGAACCAAACACCTTCCTTTAACCACCTGTCTCTTTCTCGGTGCGTGGGTATGAACGAGAGTGTGGTTACGTGGCGAACGATAGACGTGGGACTGCTCCAACAAACACGTAGCTTCCACGGTTCGTTACTAAGCTGACAGTGCGTCAGCTTAGAGATGAGCGGCTCATAGGCTACAAGGTGGCGGGCACATCACCAGTGAGTTAAACATAATTGAAGATCTGAGAGCACAGGACAAAAAGATCCCCAGCCTTGTACTTTCGTCAAGCAAGGTCAAACCGTAAGGTTCGACCATTGTGAAGAACAAACGACCGGAATAAATAGTTAATTCCAAATGCCTTGTAAAAGCCCCAGAACGTTTCGTGTGTCATCGAGCAAAGCAGGTGCAGCTCGCGGCATGCCTCACTGCCTTCCCGTGAGAAGTTTATTCGGGAATAAGCCTACAAGCAAATATCGCCCCCCCCCCCCCCCCCCCCAAATTTGTTGGGACAGTACGCAATTTAGGAAGCTCGCGCCATTCCTTAACTGGCGACGCTTCTGCTTACCAATTATCCAGGCACTTTGTGTGACAATGCGCAAAAACTTGGGCTCTTCGGGTGTTTGGGAAAATGCTCCTTGAAAGGGATGACCGGGAACAGGTTGTCCGAGGCGGAAAGGAAACGTTTCACGTGACGACTCCTTGTAAGAACGAGCTGCCATTGCCCGATTTAACAAACTGACACGGACTACAAATTCTAAACCAGGGAGACGAGAACATACCACCCTTTTAGTAAGAACCTTCACCGCTGAATGAACAGCGAAACCGGCGAGTCGACTGTCTTTCTGAGTCATCTAAAAAAGCTACTCATTATGTTTAACAATTATGTCGTGTGCGCTAGGAAAACCACTGTTCAGTATGGTTCACTTTGAGGCACATATGATTGCTGTGGTATAAACAGGAAGATCTGAGTTTTTGTACATATAGAGCAACTCAGCTCTTTGACGTCACATTACTGCGGTGGCGCTGCTGTCGGCACTGCGCATGCTCAGCACCTTGCTTCTCCCGGATCTGGTTCCTGCACATGCGCTGTGTGGGCAAACGTGGGCTTGTTTTGTAAACACTCTGTTGGTGTATACGGTAAATAATTAAGCACGAATTACTGCCTCAAGGTATTCAAAAGTAATGTCAAAGTAATTTCAAAGTAATTTTATTACTTTTGGAAAGTCACTGTAATGTAATGTCTTTACCTTTAGCCTGCGGTCATCTGTAATGTAATTTAATTACATTTTTGCAGCTTTCAAAAAGTAATTAGTAATATAATTTAATTACTTTCTTAAAGTAATTTTTCCACCTCTGTAACTAACCAATGTTTAATGAACCCTGACATTGTGCTTTTAATGTGTGTGCTTGTTCGCATTTTTTCTTTGTCTTCATACTTTTTAATGGGCTCATATGATGAAGCCGGGATTAATTGTCCTACTTCTGGTAAAATAATATATAACTACAAAATGACACGTTCACTCCAAATGAAGTAACGTATGGCGCAAATAATTTAAGAGAACAGGCAACTAGAGCAGTTATAACTGCCTTTTAAATTCGATAGTATTTCGTGCCTAAATCACTTTAGGTTTGAGCGAAGCAGAAGCAATTGGCAATTTTTATGACTTTTTTTTCGAAACTACGTTCACGGTTTTGTCTTTTGGTCGCCACACGTTGAGTATATCTGGTTCGCTCAAGAAGGATGGAGGGCGAACCCACCTAATAAAGCGAGATCCGTGCTCTGAACGGGTCTACCGAGCATGAGCGCTTCTTCAAAGAGACTACAGGGCAGCATGTTCGCGCTTGTGAGGTCCGCTTTCCTCGCACTTATGGTGAAACAAAGCTTGCCTTCTGCATATGTGCATTGCCCTCACCTTTTATTTGACTTTATTGCCCATTGGCCACGTGTGCTGCAACCAACAAGGAATATTCACAACCTCACATGTCGTCGCTGGACTGAACATTGGTTGTCAAGAACTACTGTGACGGTGTAAAATCACGTGGCTAATGCTCGCCCTTAGCACGTGCTCTATCCCAAACCTTTGAAAGCCCGTGAATCTTCATTATCGGCGCCGAGAATATTGGTAACTATCACCAGGTGGAGTTTTTCCACCAACCCAGTTTGTTCTGTCAAGCAACCAGAGCACAGTTTACAGCAAGCCCGAAGGTAATAAGTTACTATGAAAATTTAGGCATCAGAGCTTGAGGTGTACGTGTACAAGCTTTAGCTTTCAATACAGCCTTACCTTGCAATGCGCTCAAGGATAAGGCGTGGAAAATTGTTCGTTTGCTTTAATTCTTGACACTTAATTTCTCAAGCTAGGATTTTGGGAACCCATGTGTATCGCGTCATGACGTTTGTTCTGGAAATTCATAAAGCACCAAACACATGCACGGCAACACGGCTGATGACCCGTCATGTAGCTCTGACCACATTAAACTATGTGAAATCGGCCTGCAAAATCTCTGGTGTGCTAATTTCGCACCGGAAACCTCATATTTTTCCACAATCCGGTTGATTTGTTGTTCATGTGTCTCGCCATTGCCTCATGACGACTTGCGCGTTTTGTTGTGACCATATTTGCTGGAGACGTGAGCTCAGAACGTAGGCAAGTGCCCCCTTTGCACGAGAACTGCTGCTGCCGAGGCGCGTTCCGTGGAAAGCTCGAGTAGAAAGATATAAATGATAAAACCGGGATTTTAATTTCAAGGATATATATAAAAAAAAACACATTGTATCCAAGCGCCGCCACACAAAAGTTATTGCATTGCTGTACAGGGCAGGAAGGCGATCCCATCGCCCTCTGTTGGTTCAGCATAACAGTAACATAGGGTGGGGTTTCCCCTTAAGACAAAGCATCTCAATGCTATTTTAATTTATTTTTAAGTTAAGCCTCGATTCATATCTAAGCATATCTTGCAAATATGAAACAACCTGTCCACATCTGGTTTTTAAAGTTTAATTATATGCTTAAATAATAATATAATTGTTTTATTATCTGTGATGTTGAACTGGAACAGCGATAATATTATGACCTTACAGCAAACAGACAGTGGCACACACACCGCATTGAGATATACATTGCGCTACGATGGATGCCGGTCCCGCAGTTCTCACCTGCAATGTCTATATAATGTCTAACCTTTTAGATAAAACCCCGAGACAGGGGAGAAAGGAAGGACAACACAACACGAAGTCTCAGAAACAGGCATGTTTGAAGGAAGGAAAAAAACACAACACGAAGTATCAAACACAAAGCTGTTTTTGAGACTTCATGTTGTGTTGTCCTTTCCTTCCCCCCTGTCTCAGGATTTTGTCTAAAATGTTAAACCTTCACCGGCTTGTTCGTGCTCGAACGTTTTGTTGTTATATAATGTCCTTAAATAATAGGTTTAAATTTGAACTCAAACATTAATGTACAGCTCAGCTCATTCTTCTCTTGCGTAGTTAGGAGTATTAAAATATATTCCTAGATCGTGCTCTTGACATTACGATTATAATCTCTCCTTTGACTGCAGCGGCCCCACACTTTTAAAACGAAATATTGTCCACACGCAAAAGAATTTGCTTATATACCAATGTTTCTTTTAGAGGTACTTCCAGCTATCGACACCAGCTATTTTTAATGTCATTTTCCTCTATCAGAGGATTACCACAGGCGACAGAAGCTGCTCCTTTGATTGTTTTGCTTGTTGTGCCGTGCGCAATTTGTTTTGCACAAGTACCCCATTGGTCCGCATTTTGATGTGTGTGTTTTTCGAGTTTTCAAGTTTCCAAAAACCTCGCGGTCTGGGTCGCTAATTGTGTGTGGCAATAAATCCGTAACGGTGCCCATTCTTCTAGGAAAACGCAACAACAAACGCCATTTTTGTTTTCTTCTTGGCAAATAAGGACTTTAGAATAGAAAAAAAAACGAACTCCAAGACACATTGTTACACAATGAAAATGTTGAAATTTTCTCAGCTTACAAACCGGAGGAGAACGTGGATATTAATCCAAAAATTACGAAGCCGCAACATACAATTTTAAAAAGTAAAACGCTGAGCTCTCCCCTGTTATCAGAGCGCCCCTTCAGGGCTGTGTAACAGTAGTCCTGCTCCTAAAACTGCCGTTTTTTTTTTTTTTTTAGTCGCTATTCGAGGACGGGCCTAGACGTGTTGTCCTGGTTCGTGCTTTGCTTTCCTGTGTCGGTGGCTGGCATCTTCACCTGCTGGGTGATCGTCTTCAAGCACTTTCTCAAAGAATTGTAAGCCTTTCGTTTTCATTTTTCACGAATCGTGAAATCGGGTGGGTGAAGTACATGCATTTATGAAAGCAAAAAAAAAAAAAAAGGGGGAAGGAATAGGTTAGCCTATTTACTGCCTCTTCGACACAATAAAACAATTATCACAGGTTGAGAGAAACTGTTCACGACTAAGGTTAAATCAGTTTGGGCTTTCTAATACTGCTACAAATTAACGAGCCATCTAGAGTCACCGGAAGATTCAGAAATGCATGGCGTGGCAAATCTGGAGCATCTTATTATGGTTTCTCAACAAATCAATTTTTGGCATTGGCTGATAAAAACGCAGGACGAACAACGAAGCAATGAGCGAGAATATAAGGAGCGATGCAAAAACCTTCTTCGTTGCAAATTGATTTTGGTCGTTCTTGTGTCCACGAAGCATGGTGTCACGCGTTAAACGAATTGAGCAGATCCATATCGCTCGTGTTCAATTCAAAATCAAATTGATAAAACTTTTTTTTTTTACTATGTTCATGTATTACGCACCTACATTGCGTTTTATTTTCTTCTTTTTTTCACCGCAAAGTGACTGCGAAGAGGACGAAGAGACGCAGGAGAATATTGCCAAGATACTGGAGGACAAGTATCTCACTCTTGGGGGCATGAGGTAACGCGCATGGAACGGTGTCCAAACGGAGTGTATCTCGAGTTAAAGATAATTCAGCACCGATATTTTTGGATACAGTATTTTTTTTAGAGACTTAGCGGTTTCTTGAGGAAAGATTCAGAACAATTCCGTTTTATGTTAAGTCCGTTTGCTGCCAACGCAACAAGCGAATGGGGCCAATTCTGATTGGGTCTGATTAAAGGATGGTGGGTCGACCCCAAGGCAGCTTGCTTTGAGCTCTACCCACTATCTCTCAATCAGTGCCAATCAAAACTTGGCGCCATTCTGACGTCACCGCAACTCCTGCAAAGAAGCATACTACTTGCTCTCCTCATTAAGCTTGTTGGAAAGCGGTAAATGTCGGCACTTTTCGTGTTTCTGTTACCACCGACGGATTCAATCAAGTGCGAAGTGCGCGTCATGACGTCACTTGTTAGGGCCTCTGCGTTTGTGTTTCTGTTAAAACGTATATTTGACCCCACTAGAACTTATGATCAAACGGATTATAAACTGGATTGATTACAAGCAACTAAATTGCAGAAAATGAATCTAATATTATCTTACTGATTTTTTTTTCTTTGTTTGGTGCAGCAAAGGCGAAGTATTCATCCTTGCCAGCCTGGTTGTCCTGTGCCTTCTGCTCGTCTTCCGCACAAGCACCCTGGCACCGTTTGGGTGGCAAGAGTTTATGGGCATCGAGTAAGGCTTCGCTTCATGGTTCTTGCTTTCGATAATGTGTTCCAGGTGGTCAAGGTAACACTGTGAAAAAAGTTTTAAGTTTTTCTTTTTAAACGTTTTCTTATATTTGTCATCTTTCCCCCTTTTGTTTCTGTCGTTTGACACCCATACTTTTATTTTGGAGCAGTGTTTTAGGGGGGTTAAATATTTAAAATAACTTAATCTCGGTGGATTCAATTTTTCGCGCTTCTCAATTTGGGTGGTTATATTTTTGATATTGAAAAGGAAGACTGAATTTTTTTAACGAAAACGAGCCTCCCTGGTCATTACCTCGGCAGTTTTACCTTGGTGGTTTACGATAAACATACTGGCAAGATAACAACGAGGTGCCCTGTACGAATATGTCCCTCTTCTTGGCATGGACGGGGCTTGCGACGTATTTTCCGCCTTCAGTTTTAGAAACAGGCGACACAAAATGCCAAAAGAGATCGATGAATATCTTTAAACCGTTGCCTTTTTACATTTTGTATTAATTGGTCTAACCCCTAATATTAACAATGGGTTTCGAAACTAGAATAGCAGCGCGAGTCAGTATTCCATTAATTAAAAAATATAATTAACCGATCTCAGGTAATACTTATCTTATAGTGATGGTTCTCCCATCTAATGTCCGTCCAGCCTGATGCATACGCATGTCATACTCACTCATTTTTTTTAAATACAATATATTTCAATAAATATCGAGCATGCTGCATAAGGCGAAACAGGGTAGTCCTTCCTATTCAATCTTCGCTAACTCGTATTTTTCATCCGAAAAGCACTCACCGGTGGAAGGGCGACTTATCGAAAGTTCAATACGCAAACCTAGGGACAAGTATACCATTCTGAATTTCAATGAAGTTGAGCGCCCAAGAATGTCCAACTGCGTGAAAGAACTAGCGTGAACAAACTATTCGCGGTTTTTGCTGGATTTCTCCCCTAACATAAAAGCTTTCTTCCATTACGAGCCCGAGACGAGGAACGATAAAAAAACTGGCACAAGACGCACGCTAGCTTGCCTGTGTTTTTAACCTTCGATAAAAGCTTTCATCAAAACTATAGCAGTATGTTGGAGTGTACCGGATGTTTGGGAGAAAGAGAAGCCGTGTATATTTGCTCCTTAAAACGAAACTATACCCATCGCCTAACATCTTCGCCTAAATGTAGCACTAGCAGCTGGGACCAAATGCCAAAGATTCAGAACAACTTATCAGATTTAAAAGTTATAATCGATGTTTTAAAACTTGAGGCAATGAAATAGTGGCCTGTAGAAGCCGCGACTACGTTGGAACGAATGGTGTGTGCTGTCTGGAGTGGGTCGCGCTTTCTCTATTGAAAATATGAAGAAAAAAGAAGAATTGCTTAAATGTGTAGAAATAAAGAAGGGTACGATGTTAAAGTTTAACATCTGGTCCCAACCGCTAGCACTTCGTACATTTGTGCAGAAACTGAACCTTCGGTGACGGGTTGTTTATTTTTGCGGTGTGAAAACACGGTTTTGTTTTCTCCTAAACATCGTCACTTATTTAATTATAGGAAGCTCGTAACTACCCCGGTTGGGCAGTCATGAAAAATTGACAGCGACCTTCATCTCCAAATTCTTATAATGCATGAAATGCAATATTTAGGAACGATCGTTTAATTAAACAGTCGCTTCGGGGAGTGAAGAACCTATATGTTTATTAATTACCCCTCTAAATTGAGCAGAAAGACTGACTTCGTAGAAAGGTCCCGTCTCGTCAATTTTCACGCTATGTTTAACAGGAAAGTAAATTAGTGGATAGGTCACGTGATATAATATTTCTGACTAGACTTCACGGAGAGACTGAATTGGTGTACAAGCCTCGTGACGTCAGGTTACCTGACATCGATTTCCCCACCAAAAGTAGCGGGAAACGGAATTGGTGCCTAGGTCACATTACGTCAAATTTTCCGCTAAATTCAGCGGCGAAAATAAATTGTACTGTAGGTCTCATGACGTCAAGTCACGTGACATCAATGTTCTCGATAAAAATAGCCGGAAAACTGAATGGGTGCAAAGGTCACGTCACGACAATTTCCCCGCTAAATTTAGCTGGAAATGCGCAGACGGACGGACGGGCGGACAACATTTTGGATTGGGGGAGTTTTCGTTAAAAAGCCTTTTGGGGGTTTAAAAAGCACCGAAGTGGTGTTCACGCTAATTCTGTCACCCGGTGTAGCAGTAGAACCAATGATAGGTCATCGGGTGCTCATATTCGTGTGTGATTCCGACGGCCCAGCGACGCCCGAGAAACTACATGCGTGATGGCGGTCGTGCTCCTGTTCTTCGTGATACCCCACAACGCAAGGGTGAACCCGTTCGGGGACTTGTTCCTCGAATGGAACGTGGTGAACAGGAAGATACCATTCAACGTGCTCCTCACCTACGGAGGGGGGCTCTGCATGGCGAAAGCTATCCAGGTAAAAAAAGAAAGTAATATATATATATATATTATTATCGTTTGCTACTATAACAAAATGCCCATTTTCTTGAAAACGTTTGGATGACATCAAATGGACTTTTCGATCGGAATCGCTGCTAACTCAAAATATGTATCGTAACGTAATCATTGTGATATTTAAAAAAAAAGAAGAAACACATGCTGTAGGCGTTTTTATCAGCCGGATTGCGCGAGAAAGCCGTCACAACTAATAACCGTCAGGCCAAATTCCCCGCTAAATTTAGCGCATAAATTATTGTCAATAGACCTTATGCGAAATTGCTTTGTGGTCTGACAACACTTAGAGCGTCACCATTTTAATGTTGGCAAGCGTCGTCGGTACCGAAGCACGATGGAGGCATCGGAGAGAGCCGTACGGGCACTGTGCTATGGCGCACCAACTGTTTTCCGCCTTCCGACCATATTATGTGGACGAACAGTTCAAACAACCTACCGCATCTGTCTGACAAAACTCTCTGAGGCCTGTGCACGCTGTCGACAACCTCGTCGAAGCAGCGGACCAAGTCTCTATGCCTTCGCTGTGGAAGCTTACACACTGCGGGTTGTCGCCAGCGTGTGCATACGCCTCCGAAAGGACTAGGCCGTCATGCCTTTCATCTTTGAGAACACTTTTAATTCTTTTTTCGATGCGTATACGCTTGAAGTCGTACTGTTTAGCGGTAGACTGCTCCACGCAAATACATAGTTGTTACTGGCGGAAGGTTTTTTGGTGGAACGCTCCGTGTTCTTCTAAAAGAAACTGCCCTGGGCAATATTTTTCCAGCGTTGCAAAGGGCTAAAATTGGTTTCATATAGCATTGACCTCAAGCACAGTTAACGGATGTTGCGCTATTAATGAATATTTGTTTAACCCTGGCAGAATAACTGCAGTGACTTTCTCAAAACTACCTCCGAGCTTCTTTGCACTAAACAAAATTTCTACCTCAACGCGACAAACAAAAATGAAAAGGAGGTTGTAAAATGAAGTTGGCATCGCCCGTGTTGCTTCATTCGACGTCCGCAACGTAAGTTTTTGCCGCCGCCGATATCTAAGTTTTAGCCACTGTGATGAACCTCACCACACCACTGTTAACCATACGCATCTTCAATTATGGTTGGTGGCGTAGATTAATAAAACTGCCATCTTTTTGCCTCGCTTAAC
The DNA here is from genome assembly GCA_013358835.2 of Ixodes persulcatus. NCBI lineage: Eukaryota > Metazoa > Arthropoda > Arachnida > Ixodida > Ixodidae > Ixodes > Ixodes persulcatus. Next base: position 434,047 of record JABSTQ010009837.1, on the reverse strand, counting down.
AGCCTCGGTCTCGTCCGTATGCATTGAGCTGCTTGCGCATCAAGAAAAAGGCAGGCCGACACTACAACGCTCATAAAAGAAAATAGAAGGTCATAAACAGATTTGGTACAACTTCGTGAAAAGATTAGGGCCCAGTTCAATAGTTGTAAATGGCTTCACGCCGCGTGATAACGTCCGCATGTTTCTTCGCGTTGTCACCCATTGTTTTTTTTTTTCAAAAGCTGCGTCTCAAGTAACAAATAAAAACAAGGAAAAAAGGTGAACCCTGTTCACGTTTGCGTTCACGTCATGCACGTATAAAATATTTATCGCTGCATCCGTAGCGGGACGCAGCAATCGTTGGCATCGCATCTCTCGCAGGAAGCGCGGTCGTTTCTTTACATGGGGTCTTTGCCGGTCGGGTCTCTGGTTTCGTTTTCTCGCCACTAACAAGATGGCGGACGTAGTTCTCGGCGCGCTACTAGATGGCGCTCTACATTTCGCTTATGGTTAAACACATGCAACACGGGGACATGGTTAAATGGCGGCTCCCTGGTCTTGCTTTTGCCGACGATCTTGTGTTGATGGCCGACAATGTGGCAGACATGAAGGTACTGTTGACCACCTGCGAAGCAGAAGCGGCTCAGCTTCGACTGCATTTCAATGCCAGTAAGTCAGCCGTGGTGCTGTTTTCCGGGCAGGACGAGGTTCTGGAATCCCTTACCATCCAGGATAAAGCACTTTCTCTTAGTACCTGATACAGATACCTTGGTGTTACACTGACCTGTTCCGAAGATTATCTAACAGAACACCATGAAAATCTCAAGGCATCGGCACTAAGAAAGCGGAACATGCTGCGTCGAAAAAGTCTTTCTGCGACCGGTATCTAATAACTCGAGAACTTTGGAAAGCGGTCGCTGTACCAGGATTGACTTTCGCCAATAGTGTTACGTGTACACCCAGCGAGATCCGGGAATACATTGAAAGACGACAAAGAGAGATTGGACGCCAGGCACTAGGATGCCACAGCAGGGTTGCCAATCAACTTGTTCAAGGAGATCTCGGATGGTCCTCTTTCGAGGCACGTGAAGCCAGCAGCAAACTTGAATATTATGCCCGACTTCGACATATGAATGGAGACTGCTGGGCGAGGAGAATTTTCGTATACCTACATCTAAAAAACGTACACACAACGTGGAGGCGGCGAGTCATTCGACTTGGGACAAAGTATGGTGCCTTCTCAATGACCGACGAGCCAGCTACAAAGAAAGACTGGGTAGCCAAGGTTAGAGGGCAGATAAAGACTGTTGAGGCAGACCGCTGGAGGGCAGACATGCAAGAACATTCAAGTATGCACCTCTACGCGTCTTACAAGACCGACATCGCTCCTATCCACTGGTGTGGAAATACGTTAGGAAGTCGACTCCTCGCCGAGGCCCGCGGTGGTGCCTTGCGTACCCGTCTGTACAGAAGAAGATATGACAACAACGTAACGGACGTGCTGTGCAGTGCATCTGGTGATGCGGACGAAACTTTACAACATTTGCTTCTCGAGTGCCCAGCACTGGAACCTGCAGCAGGAGTCGGTACTCGCATTGAGCAAGCTCTTGGATTTACAGAAGAAACCAAATTTGTGGCGTCCGCGAAGCGGAGGCTCGAGGCTTGGTGGGCGATCCACATGTAACCCTCGCCGAGAAGGCATCGCTGAAGACGCTGCTACGAGACTCGTGCAACAGATCGACTACTCGGACAAGGAGCCGGGAGGCTCTGCTTAGGGTGAACGAGGAAATGGCAGGCAAGATAACTTCAACGGACAACACCATTCATGGTTTAGAAGATGCTTCCCGAAGTAGCGCCATTGCTGCTTCCGAAGCAAACAAAGTGGCGGAGAAGAGGAAGGCGTTGGTAGAGGAGATGGAGGCATACCTGCTGGAGGAAGATGAGAAACACAAGCTGGCCCCGGAGAAAATGTGGCAAGAGTTTGAAGAGAAGCTACACTTGTCGAACGAAGCACTTCCTGTTAAGCACGAGCGTGCGGCGAAGGTGATAGAGAACGAAGCGGCGCTGACACTGTACAATCGTCTGCTGCCCTCTCTGAAAGAGGAGGTGCTTCAGCTCAAGGCTGAGGCGCAAGAACGCGTGGACATGCTACAGAACGCAGTCGAGGAGTCCAAAGACGACCTGAAACAGTGCAAAGCAAGGCAAGGTTTGGACGACTGCACCAAGCTCAAATCGCAGCTGGACGATGCCGTAAAGGATCTCACCATTCATCTGGTGATGTGAAACAACCAGAAGTGCGATTTTGAGGAGAAAGCAAAGAAGCTGAAGCAAGAGCTAAAGGACAACATCGAGGAGCGCAAGATGCAGGACAAGGGAGGATTGTCTACGGTGAAGGAGTTGAAGAGGCAGTTCCAGACGGAAAGAAGACGGGCAGACAAGTTTCAGGAGAGACTTCAGGAAGTTCTCAACGGCACGAGTTTCGGGAGATCTGACGAGCTGTTTCAGCCCTTTAGCTACGAGGAGCGCCAGCGCGGCGACTCCAGCAACAACAATACTCCAATTTCTTTTCTTTTTTTTTTTTTTTTTGGGGGGGGGGGGCGTGTCTGTTTTGCAGACGCTCGTTGCAAAGAGCAAGCGCCGCATACATACATACATACATACATGGTCTATTGAAGTCAGTCTTTTATGCTAAATTTAGGAGAGAACATTGCTGTCATTAGGGAGTTTTCATAGACCGTTGTCCCCCCTCCGCTACGCTCTCCGGAACGAAGACGCCACTACTGCATATGCGCGGTGCTAGCTAGCGTTGCCTGCAGAGTTCCGGATCTCGTAGCGGCTTACGCAGAACGTAGCGGAAGGGCGGAAACGATATACGAAAACCCCCTCCTGACGTCAATTGCCCTACTAAATTTAGCGGTGAAGTTTACTTTATGTAACCACGTCACGTTACTTCGTTGCATGACGTCAATTTATGCGAAGTGTTAGTTTGCGCTCAGCACATTCTGTGCTGCCCGGTCATTGTGAGCATAATTAACCTTCGGTAATTCTTTCTTAATTCTTTACTTCTTTTTTCGGGGGGGGGGAGGAGTGTATTTTATGAGACACATGCCACATCCAGGCACTTAACAAGATTTTTTTTTTATTCTCCCTTGAAAGTGTTCACATAACCCCAACCATGCATGCGATTATTTCCACAGTACAGCAAGCGGCCGCTTATCGCTTTGGAAAGTTAGACTCCAGTTTTGAGAATCCGTTCAGCTGCTGAGTCGTGCGGTCCCAATGATACGTGGTCCATGGGTGCGATTTTTGGGCGCAATTTTGCTATCATTTATGGGCCCTCGAAAAGGTTCTCGATATTTCAGGATTTGGAACTACTAGAAACCGCGTGAATAATTTCTGGGTAATACAATATTACTATTTATTAAATACAATTTTTTTTTGCGATGAGTTAAGTATACAGAGCGCGGCCGGACACTCCAAACAAGTGCACAAATTAAGCAAAAGCTAATTAAGTTCCTTCGAGAACCGATGTATTTGCACCAAAGTTTGTTTATAGGAATTCCAATCTATGCTCTTTCCACCCTATACACCATTTACATCAATGACAGCCTGCATACGGCACCGAAAGCGTCTGCACGCCTTCATTACGTAATCCCGGTTGACGTTGGCCGTCACATCCGCAATGGCAGGCTTCAACGAGTCTTTGGTAAGCTTGCTTGCTGACCTCTTATTCAACAACGCCCCACAAGTAATAGTCCAGCGGGTTTATATCAGGAGAGTTAAAAGGCCACATGTGAGGCGTCAGGTGCTCGTGAAAATTTTAAGCCAGTCACTTTTGTGTCAAAGAAGCTAGGTGTACAAGATGAGTGTCTTGCTGGAAGACGTGCGACCGCCCCTGTGTGATATCTTCAACCCAAAGCTTCACCACCGTCTCCAGCACCTCAACAAACGCAGTGGCGTTGACTCCAAGGCCTTAAGGGAAAATATTAGGCTGCATGGCATGAACCTCGTTGCTTACAATCCCCGTCAGCACAATGACAGATGATGGAAACTTTGTGTACACAACAGTGGGGACCTCTGCAATTCTAGAACAAGTCACTTGCCATTTTTTTAAGTTCACCCTTTGATCTTGGAAGTAGTTCTTCTCACGCCTGAAAAAAACCAAAGCATGTTTTTTTTTTGTTTTTTTTCGGGATGCTTGCGTTTGTTAAGCAGGCGTTTCGACTGAATAAGGGAACTCCGCTGGTGTTTGTCGCTCATGAGCTACCCCCTTCTCATAATGTAGGACGTGTACCAAATGTCTTCGTGAATCACATGCCTGAGCGTACTCTTCATTCACTTCAAGTTGCTTCTCAATGGCCCTTATTCGCTTGCATGGTCATCATTGACCACCTTCTGGACTTGGTCGACAAAGTCAGCCGTCCTAATGGTATCCGATCATCGGAAATGCCTCTGCCTTTTCGACACGACACGCCCCCTTCTGAGTCGAGCAGCTTTCCCGACGTTAAATAAAATGATCTTGCCATATTAAAAAAAGTATCAATCTTGGAATCAGTGTGTTCGGCGGCAAGTGTTACGAGTAGGGTTTACCTTGTGGTCGGTTTGCCTTGCTGCATACCCGACCCGGAGGAATAACACGGAGCCAGCGGTTTCAACAACAAGAAACTACATTTAATTGGACATGGACGAGACGATGAATACACTGACATAATTACCAGCGACGCTTGAGTCCAGGCAGCGACTGCCTGCGCGCCGCCTCAGATCCGCCTTATGAAGGCGGCGCGCGCAATGTGGCGTGGCCGGCTCGACTCCACCGACACGCGGGAAGTTCGCCCCCTGTGCCCCGTAGTCGGGCAACTGGGCTGGGGAGCCGGCAGGGTGCCACAACCTTTTGATTTACCGCGTGAGGCTGGATTCAGCCGTCCTGAATGTAATGCTAGAGAGATGGAATACAGACGAGGCTGAATTGGTTCAAAGATTTATTGACGAATGCAGTTATTTTATGGTCATTTATGGCCCTCGAAATGTGTGTTCTCAAATACAGATGCGATTATACCCACAGTACAGCAAGCGAGCGCTTATGGATTTGGAAAGATAAAGACCCCGGTTTTGAGAATATTTGAGAATACAAATATTTAGAAAAAAAACACACTTCAATTTGCCGCATTGCTATGCCTGGCAACTCTGTTCCTGGTCATCCGGAAAGCTGCCCGCCACACAGGCCATCTCCAAGCGCAGTCAGCCAAACCATGGCAGTATTAGAGATACGCATGCACCAACGCGGGAAGAAATCGGTTGTATCTATATTTGTGTTCAGTTATTTAATTGTTCCCGCAGTCTCCCTCATTGTAACAAATGATTTATGTTTTGAGTTGTGTGAATTCTCAGTACAGGGTTTTCTACGGAAACCGTGCGAAACGTGTGCGATATGCAAAGTCACATAATATTTTGCATTTTCAGCGTCCGTGCGCATTGCTTTAAGTATCTCATTTTCAGAACAATACCTCTAAGAGATGCCAAGAAAATCCACAAAATATTTCCGCTGGTTGATTGACATACGACTGCATATGACTGCAGAGTTTCGCATATTACTGCAGGGAATCCTATAAGGATCCATAAAATTTACACGTATCACAACAGTCGTGAAATCACTGTGGGTCATCTACGAATTCTGTAATATAGACGGGTTTATGCGGATGCTACGAACAATAACTGTGGGAGCGCTCCATGGGCATGCGTTCCCAAAAATTTTTGAAGTTGCAAGTTCAGCTTTTCATTCCGACCGATGGCAAGTGGCGATACTTGAGCCACCGCGCCCCGAATGTCGATTATCCTAAATGTCAGGTTCTCTCCTCCGCTGTTTTATCTTATATGTTTGGAATGTGGCGCTCGCGGTTAAGAGACCCATTTTCTAAAGCTACGTTCTTGAACTTGTACCCGTATCCCCCCACATGTTGCACGGACCTCTTCAAATAGAGTCTCAACAGTCTTCTTTTTAAGTCCAGTCCATCTATAGCAGGATTTTGAAACCGTAATTATTAAATCCGCAAAAACAACAAAAAAAAACGTACTAAACTCTTTAAAAAAGAAAAAAAAACAAGAACATTTATGAGCATTCCGATATAACTATATTCCGTTTCACGGCAGCCAAAGCTACGATTCGATGGGGCTAATCAAGTACCGTCAATAGTGCACCATCACGGCGCTCGTTGTGTTTGTCGGTTTACTATATCACCGGTTAAAGCAATCACGGATAAGAAAGAGCGCGGGATCGTGGAATATTCTCTCTGCGTGATTTGTTTAGCCGGGAATAGCAAGCGCACCAAGACGGTCGTGACGACGCACTTTTGTCGCTGGATAATTGCCTCCACCGAATCGTTGCGTCGACATGCAGTCGGACTTAAACTGATTATATAGAGCAACTCAACTCACTGACGTCTCACCACTGTGGTGGCGCTGCCGTTGGTACCGCGCATGCGCAAATGCTCCTCTCCTCCCGAATTTTGTTTGTGCGCACGCGCAGTGCCCATACCTGGTGTGGGCAAATTGGGCTTGTTTGGAAACACTGGGTTGGTCCACATAGAACGAAAGGTTGAGCATACATTGGTGACGTTACCCTCGGGCGATTTTCCTTAAAAAACAAAACCGAAACGGTTCTGCATTCGAGAAAACGAAAACGCTTAAAATCGTCTTCATTTGGCCTCCAGGTACACGAATGTCAAAATTGTATTTCAGATGAGTGCGCCACGTATACCCGCAACAGCGCTCTCAAAATAGTACCGAATTAGGGCCCTGCTCGTTCGGTAGGAGGAGAGAATCGTGACATATATTAGAGACTCGTGGAAAGGAGCGTGCTGGTAAAGTTACGGTGTTAGAGGATAATTACATAATGTTTCGTCCTCTCCTCGCCATTTATGAAATTCTCCCTCTAACACTGTAATAGAGAGATCTCGCCATTCCCGAACCTTCTGCGAGCCTTTACCCTAGTAGTCAAAGGCGCTGCACGTGTTCCCTCACAAGCGGCGAGCGCCAGGCAGTTGAAATCTCTGGGCATGATGTTAAAACCTCTGGGCATGACGACATTAATGACGTCACACCCCGTGTTTAGTTTTTCGGTTTTTCTCGTGTCTATCGATACGTTCGAGCCAAACGATCGTGATATTAAAATTCGGGAGACACAAATACGCTAGAAATAACCTCTCTCTCTTTTCTCTTTTTTTTTTTTTTCAAGAACCTCCTTAGCTACCTTGTAAAAAAAAACGCAAGAGAAGTCCTTGAAAAAAAGAATGAGTCCCCTGTCAGACGGGCTAGTTTAGTGTCACTAGAAGCGAGTGCACTTCGCCCTTAGTGTCATTTCTGTAGTGTGCCACACGGCTTCTTCCTGAGGAACACACTTGGCTTCGAGTGAGTTTGACGAACTCATTTCGCTCGATCGAGTGCGTGGCATCAATAGGAGTGTTTCAACAGTAAAACATAACAGCACAGAAACCAAAAGCCTGGCGTAAGTTTTTTCTTATGAAGAAAAAGAAATTCGTGAAAGAGACGACATGTAAAAGAGTGACATTGCAAAAAAAATAGTGGGGTGGACTTGGTGTTTAGGATGATCTGAATCGATATTAGCGCAGCGGTGAATTGATAAAAGACGACGACAAAGTCAGTCATTCCAAGGCTATCTTGGTTACCAGAGAATGATGAGCCAACTTTTGTTTCAGCATGTAACTATTCGAGACAACACGATAATTATGATTTGATTAAGCAGTGTTAGCGCCTCCTCGTAGACTTCCGGGCAGACTTGTACGTAACGCGTTCCAAGTAATGGATTACTTGTAATCGGTTACATTTTACAGTATTTTTGTAACGCTTCAATTACTTCCTATAAGGAGTAACGATCCTTATAATTGAATTACTTTTTTCTTGTAATCGATTACAAAATTACCCATTACAAACTTTCTCAATTTTTTTTTTTTTTTTTTTTTTTGGGGGGGGGGGGGGGGGGGGTGGGGGGGTTTTGGGTGGGTGTAGGGGGATGGGGTTAGATTTGCTGGAGTAAGTGACCTCTGGGCAACGGTCCATTTTTTTTTTTTCTTTTCCGAAACCGTTAAGCACGGGACCTCCAGGATTACTAGGCCACTTCACTGTACTTCGTTTCCTGGGTACATTTTTTTGTTGTTTTTTTATACACAGGAGACTACGTCTGGGTATGAAAAATGACCTTATCCAGCCTCTTGTGTGTAATGTATGTAAACAGCGCTATTTTTATTTTATTTTTCTTACGAGAGGGTTTGGGTGTGTTGGCATCACGCACTCAGCTCTAAGCAATAACAATCATGGCTTTCTTTTTTTTTAAGAACAATTGAACGCGAGATTTCAAGGACCATGCTACCGTAATAAAAAAAAGTTGACTGAAAAGTAACGTAGGAGGTAATCGATTACTTTAGAGTAATTTTTCGATTACTTTTTTGAGGCTGTAATTGTAATTGCAATCCGTTACTTTTTACAGTGAAGTAATTGTAATTGTAATCGGCTACTTTTTTTCAGTAACGTGTACAAGTCTGCTTCCGTGGAACGAAGCGGAACGCCAAAGTTGGATATGCTTCGTTCTTTATCTTGGCTTGCGATGATCGATCAGAATCATTCAATTGGCGTAAAAATCGCTCATTAATGTAACGCTGTTTTAGAGCACAGCTCCTATACTTCATTTCAGCTTCGGTCCGAGCGCGGCCGATGTTATGAGCCGACGGGCCAATCAAACAGCACAAAAAACGCAGCGTCATGGCGTGGTCTCTGCGCTTAATAGGACTAGCCGGCGGAGAAGCACGCATAGAAAGACGGCGAATACCGGCTGGTCCTATCAACTGCAGAGAGCACGCTATGACGTAGTGCCTCTTTCGCTGTTTGATTGGCCCTTCGGCTCATAACATCGGCCGCGCTCGGACCGAAGCTGAAACGAAGTATAGGCACCCGTTTCTCAGTTGAGCGGCGTCGGCGTAACCGCGCGTTGCATTAAGGGCTGTTTCCCAAAATGACGTTACACGTTACGTCACGTATGATGTCACGTGTGACGTCACGGGGGTAAAATTGTCCCCCTAAATTTTGCGGTAAAAGTTTTTGCTAAGTTTGGCGGAAACTTTTTCTACTAAATTTAGAGAGAAGATTTTACCCGTGTGATGTCACGTGACGTCACACATAAAATTTCAGATGACGTGTCATGTGACGTCACACGTCGATTCAGCGGGAAAAGCTCCCGGCTAAATTTAGTGGGAAATTTAGCAAAATATTTACGCTAAGTGGGATGGGAACAGGAGAGGAGGACGGGAGGGTACGAAGGGGGAGCAGCTGGCATACCCTCTCCTTCGTACCCTTCCCCCCTCCTCCTCAAGAGCTGCGCTCCAATTCGGCATTACAGAGAATTGTAAACGTCTAATTTTTTAACGTGTCTTTATTAAAGGGTATCGGTGGCCGAGTGGGCTAGCGCTCACCAGATCGGAGTACGCGGAGCGAAAGCTAGCGCTGCAGAACCCAGGGTCGCTAAACTCGTCAGGCACAACTTTCTTTGTGTTATGACATAGCGGGGGGAGGAGCCGAAAGATTGCCGCGAAGTTTTCTTTTCTCACAAACCCGCAGATCCGTATATCTTCGTGACGTTTATCATTGAAAGGGCGAAAAATCCCTACTACTCCCTAGACGCCGAGCTAGAGCAGCACGAGAAAGCACGCGGAGACGAACGTGGTTCGTATACGTATAATGTACCAGGATGAAGATTATCAGCTGCGACCTTGATGGTCTCTAAAAAGCACAGCGGAGGCTTGGGTAATTTCATTCTAAAATCAACACCGTCAAAGTTGATAGTCTGATATCGTTCTTATTTCCGCCGATAAAACATGATTTACTAAAAAACGTCCCGTACATTTTATTTACGTCGGCAAGTGTAGCCCGACGTGGCTAGGTCACAACCAGCCGAGTAGTCATTATCCACCTTTCGACGGATTTTGCTTCCGGGCAGTTGTCCCCCATCAGCGGGAGATAAAATCATTTTATGATAGACTTTCAAAGATTAGCCAAACTGGGATTAATTCTGCCTTCATCAACTGAAATAAGAGTAATGTCAGTTTGTCAATATTGACGGTGATGTTTCGAGAACGCGAGGGCACCAAGCTTTCATCGTACACAACCAAACTTTTCACCATTGACTCGAACACGCACCATCAAATTTGTCGTTCACAACTGATCATCCTGATCCTGACGTCAAAGTTATGAACTATAAAAGCACGTCACTGAACGAGCTTGCACACAACGAGCCCTGGCACGAGCCTCTCGATTGGAAGACTGTCATGGCCGCTCGTAAGTTCATCGAACGCGCCCCGCTTTAATTCCAGAATTTCTAGAACCATAACTTCGAAAGTTGCACGCTGTGCTGTTCCTCGTCATCGCTCAGTTGGAACGCCTCTAAGCAGGGTTGTCGAAACAGAAGAACGGGGAGGGGGGCGATTCACCCCCCCCCCCCCAAGTGGCGTCGAAAAAGGGGGCGCAAAGGGCATAAGGGGGGGGGGGGGGATATCGCCCCAGCCCCGGACTATTGCATTTCAGAGAGTTATAATAAAAAAAGATAGATGTTTACAGTTCTCTGTAATGTCGAATTAAAGTGCAGCTCTTGAGGAGGAGGAGGGGAGAGTACGGAGGGGAGAGTACGGAGGGGAGAATATGCCCCTCTGCCCCGCCCCCCCCCCCTTCTCCTATCCTGCTCCTCTCTCATTTAGCGGGGAAACCTAATTGGTGTTAAGGTCACGTGACGTCAATTTCCCCACTAAATTTAGTGAAAAAACGTCCCATTATGCAACGCGCGCGCGGTTACGCCGACGGCGACGCCGCTTAAGCTCGAAACGGGTGCATAAGAGTTGCGCTCTAAAAATTCGGGGGAAGGGATATCCCCTTTCTTCACTACTATCACCCCACCCCCCTCTCTCTCTCCCGAACAATTTCTACGGCCCTTCCTGACCCCTTTTTGAGTGTGTGTTTGTGTTGGTTATACCTTTCTTTTCCCCTTTCCACAGCTTTTTCTCGCCATCCCCCCTCACCTCTCAGTCATTACCGACGTCTCCATACATAACGCCTGTGGGTGACACCAGTGACGTTTTTGACAGTGGCGAAAGATGAGCTCTAAAACCGCATACACTGCGCACGGCTTCACAATATCACAAAGTTCAATCTTCGCCTCGATTCCGAAGCGAAGATTTTGGCCTCAAATAACTTCTTCCCAAAGTTGTGAAACGTCACTTTGTCGTCAGCAATAACTTCCACAAATGACGATCTTGCGACGACAAAGTTCAGGGTATTTACCGCCCGCCTAGGTACAATCTACGTTTCATTGACTCTATCGCGGCGTAGGGATGTAGGGACACGCGGGCGCGACGTCATCAGTGCAGCCGTTCAATCGGCTGGCCCCACGGTGTTGCTCGCGCGCGCTCCGATGAAGCTCGCTACAACTTTGTGCCTAACATTCTCGTTGGAATTTGAGCACCGAGAGAGCTTGGATGATTGACATCTCGTCCCGCGTGACGCCAACGTCGCGAGAGTCCAATCAGCACGCTCTGCGAACTTCGTGCCCAACTTTGTGTTTGACGAGTTTAGCGATCCAGGGATACTGGGTTCAATACCCACCCTGCGCGTTTCGATCTGGATGAGTATCGTACCGGCGTGCGGACGTGTATCCCTGGCTTGTAATGGCTGATCGTAATTAACATATTGAGGTATTTAGCGCACAAGGTAGAGAGAAGGACAGGACAGAAAAGGGCGCTACTCACAACTACGTTTACTGACAAGAAGCATGCAAACAAATTCCTTCCATGCGCTTCGGGCGTCGTATATAAGATTCCTCTTTCGTGTGGCAAGAGCTACATAGGCCAAACGGGCAGATACCTCAATGACCGACTCCGGGAGCATGATTACTCCTTGAAGGCTACAGTGGGCGGAAATATTCCTCTCCATTGCAGGGAATGCACGTGCAGACCATTATTCCGTGATACCAACATCGTGGGAAAGAACAAAGACAAATTGACCCGCGAGGTATAGACCTTTCCAAAAAAGGACACTTGGCAGGTTCCATTTTCAGTGTTCGTGCGTATGGCGCGTGATTTGCTCGCTTTCCGAAGCGACGAACGTGCGCGTTCTGGACTGTGATTTAACACGTGTGGACTGTGATTTTTGTAAACAGTGGAAACGTCTATTGGAGGCCTTCTACATCTTTCGTGAGAACAGGAACTGTATTATACTTCGTTTCACTTTATCTGCGAGCGAAGCGAAAGCTAGAAGCGCGAGACCAGCGCTTTTTGCATTTCTCCCCAGCTCGCGCGCTCGAGCAAAGCCTGAACGCACGGAGCTTCCGTGCTCGCGCTTCCAGTTTTGCCTTCGCTCGCACATAAGGTGAAACGAAGTATAGCGTTGAATCAGTAACGCTATCAAACAAGGAAAGGGAATTCCTTGAACAAACAATGAAGGGCCCACACGAGCCTGGATGAACTAGCCGCTATCATTCATGCGGCTGTGGCAGATGCACGAGCCCGCGGCGGATTATTTGGGTTTTTCTTTCTCTTCCTTTCTTATTCAGTAAACGTAGTTGTGAGTAGCGCTCTTTTCTGTCCTGTCCTTCTTCTCTCTACCTTGTGCGCTAAATACCTCAATATGTTAGACTACCAACTAGCCCAAACGTCAACTTTACTGCTGATCGTAATGATCAAATTAGATTTAAATTTGGAGTCAAGCTCGTGACTTAGCGCAACAATGTGTGGTAACGTGTTTCTAATAAGACGGCGAAGTTATTTATGAAAAAATGCGTATGCACTGTAATACTTTGCGTGCCCATTACTTACCCATCGTTATTGCCATCATTTTGGAGTGACACTAAGTTTTGCCGTGTAGCACCAACACACTTGTAGTGTGTTTCGACTGGGTGAAGTGCACTCGCTTGTAGTGACACTAAACTAGCCCGTCTGACAGGGGTATTAGATGTGAATTATAGTATATTTTGGCCCGCGAATTTTAATATCACTAACATTCGGCTCGAACGTATCAATAAACACGAGAAAAACCAAAACACCAACCATTGGGCGTGACGTCATACCCAGAGGTTCCAGCTGCCTTGCGCGTGCGGCTTGTGAGGGGACGCGTGCAGCGTTTTTGACTGCTCGGGTACGGCTCGCGGAAGGCGCGGAGATGTTGAGAACTCTGTATACAGACAGACCTTTCTAAAGAAAAAGCGTGTGGCCGGCGCCATCTTGAGTGTTCGTGCGGATGGCGCGTGCTTTCCTCGCTTTCCAAAGCGACGAACACGCACGTGCTGGGCTGTGAAGATCGCATGCTGGACAGTGATTTCGTAACATTGGGAAAGCCTATAATACTTCACTATTTCCTCGTCCCACGGAATGCGCCTGGAAGGAGGGGCTTCAACGCTATTTTAAAAGCTATTTTATGGCTACTGGATGCATCAATCTAAAATATAATTTTATTATTCCTGATTCTTGAGTCTCCACCTGAGACTTAAGGAGTTCAAATAAAGATTATCATTATTATTATTAAAGAATAAATAAAAGAACTTTCCACTGACAAAAAAAAGAAGGTCTATGTGTGTATGTGTGTGTGTTTTTTTTTTTTTTTCAAATACAAGAAAAAAGAACCATTTCAGTTTCCTTTTAAGCTTGCAGTGCCAACGCCACAACTTTGATTTTCCATCTTTGTTCCATACCACCCCAACTCAAAATCCGCGCACGTCCAATCTCTTTGCTCCGCAGAAGTCCGGCATGGCGGCGTGGCTGTCCGGTCTGATGATGGCAATGCGCTCCTGGAACCCCATCGTGGTCCAGGTGGTGCTCATGGTCGTTACCACCCTGGTCACGGAGGTGAACAACGACGCGGCCACCGCCAGCGTCCTTATACCCATCGCCTGCGACCTGGTGAGGATCCGCTGTGCAAAGCTCATTGGACGCGCGCACAGAGCTGCGTTATTGTGAAACTCCGGCCAGCTTCGAAACGTTTGAAATAGAATTTGACATCAGTCAGATTATTTTGAAGTGTTCTAAATTAATTTTTATCCAAAAATATTTTTTAATGTTATTTTAAACAAAACTGCAAAAGGAAGTTGAAATTTGTTCATCTTTGGTTGAGGTTGGCGTCCCTATCCAGGCACTTCCTATAAAACAAGGCCTTATAGGCTTATACTGCTGGAGTTGCTACGTCACCTGTCGGAGGCCAACCCAGGGCACAAGTTGTACACAAGCGCTGTGCAGTGTTTGTCTGGAACTCGTGTTTCAGCACAGCATTACGGCAAGCTACCTTCGGTATACGTTCCTTGTGCGCGCTAAAAAGCGATGCTTCGAAGGTTCAGCGCGAGCTTCTGGTCGCGATGGCGCTCCGCACGACAAAGACGTACGTCAAAGATGCCATATGACACCGCGCGGGTTCCTGCCGAACACTCACACAGCTTGCATGCACCCATGTCCAATCTGTGTCCCGCGTTGACCCCCGGATGGCGACGTGGAAAATCCAGCACTATACCGCCTTGTTAGTAGGTGTTCCTTCACCCCATACCGTAATTACTTCGTGACGTCATCGATGTTGAGCATACGTGGGCGCTCTAGAAGGCTGCGCTTCCTCAGTGCGTGAGGACCTTCAGTCGACAGTTTAATAAATAGAACTGCTTCGGTTTAATGGTAGCCTTTTTGGAAATTACACCTAAAGAACTGCACTGTTTTTCCAACATGAAGAGAAAAGTGCCGCTCTTTAAAATGAAGTACTTTCGCAGACACTATGCGGTGAGAAACCGAGGGAGAGGAGGAGACGAGAGGGAATGTCAGAACGTCAAGCTCTGGTTCGAATGATTAGTGGGACCTAACGCTAGGTTCCTTTGCCTCTACTGCACTCGCCGAACGCGCTCGAATGCGAGAGCCAAAGGAGAAGAAAATGAATTGTCTTAAAAAATAGGACAATTGGATGTTTTATCTTACCTGAGAGTTTGAAGCCACGTTTTTTTGTTCTTTTTTTTTGTAATAAAGCGGAAGAAACAGCCGGCCAGAAATGCGCACAACGCATATTCACGAATGCAGATATGTGCACGCCTACGCGCCCGCACACGCACTAAAATAAAAAGTGTAAGCAAGAATTCGAACACACGTACACACAGACACACATGTCCTCACTGCCTCGCGTGCAGGTAAATTACAATTACTGGGCGAAAATAGAACCTAGATATTACCATAAGTACTTGAACAAGTAATGATCCTTTATTTCTAACGAGTCGACTGCCTGCAGTAAAATCTTTCTGCAAGCCCGTCGCGCCTACATCCTCGTTTTTTTTTTTTTTTTCTTTCTTTTTTTAGCGCTTGCGGGCAGGCGCGTTGAGGCACGCACTAAAAAAACACAAAGACTTTCTCGAGCCTGCTCCAAACTAAATAGTTTAGTCGCGAGTTTTAGAATAGCTTTATCCAAAAGCTTTCCAGAAATATCGTCGTCGTCATGCAACAGTCCAAAACGCGTTTTGGGCTCGTCGATTGCGCAGTGGAGTCGGCGATATTTTTTTTCGTACGCAAAACTTCTACGTACGCTTTTTCTTAATCTCGTTATTGACTCGCTAAAAACACAAAACGCTCAGTGTGCTCTTTTAAATGTCACACACATTATTTTGACGAGAACTACCGTAATGCCCCGAGATATTCCCCACCCGAGAAAGATAACCCACCCCTATTTTTGGTATGATTTGCTATTCTTTCAAAAAGCACCGAAATATAGCCCACTTCTGTTTTAAAATGCGTCGTTGGCGCATGGGAACGCAATAAGGGGCACGCCAATCAAATTGCAACATAGAAAAGACGTAGAGAATGCGCAATGACGAGGCAGCCAAGCTCGCGCCGTCATTGGTTGCGGTCGGGGGAAACGAAAGTGCTTGGGCGCATTTGGGGGAGTAAACAAACCCACGAAGTGCGCAAAGTGGCAGACAAACTTTCACGCATCATTAACCATTGCAGAAATCACATTCCGTACGCTCCTAACCCCGTCGTCTACAGAGCTGTGGAATGCGCTTTCAGCATGCGCAGTAGCGCTCTTCTGCGTATTATCGGACACCGCGCAAGCGTCCACAGCCTTCGGCATTTTGCCCTGGGTGATAGGCGCCGAAATGTAGTATACGCGATGTCATATTTGCAATGTTCACGTGAGAGGGGCCGTATACCTTGTTTAATCTGCAAAGCGATGAGCGTGGGTATGCAGTGTTGTGAAGTTTGCCTGCTGGGCTGGGGAATTTTAAACGTTACGGCATACCGTAAAAACGGCAAAACTTCAGTCCGGATCCTCGTCCTCTCCCAGGCCGAGTCGTCTCGCGTGAACCCGCTGTACTACAGCTTCCCGGTAAGCGTGGCCTGCTCGACGGGGCTCCTGCTGCCGGTCGCCTCCGTGCCCATGGCCCTGGCGCACGAGGCACTCCTCGGCTACGAAGCCAGCAAGATGGTTGGTAGAGCTCGCGCTGCTCGTCGTTCGCTTGCGCTCGGATCCTTTTTCTCGCTGAAATTCTAGTCTGCACGAAACGTCGGTAGCGACTGTTGCCGGTCGTTTTCTGTTGCCTGTAAGCAATAGACCCTTTTCAAGATTCACTGCCATCTGGTGGCTCAAAAAGCACTTTCACTTTCGACAAACTAATATCGAACATAAAACTTTTTCATCTGGATTTGCTACTTTCGCGCGTCAACGGCAGATAGAAGTGCTTCGATGAGCTCATAATTCTCTCTTGCTTTGTTTTAGTTTCTAAGGCGTGGAGCTAAGAACTAGCCAGTACAAAGTTACGACCCATAAACACCTTTATTAAATTTCTCCCATCAAAAATTTTTAAAACCAAAGTTGTGTTAAGAGAATTATTAGACCACACTTCGAAATAAACACTTACGCAACCGTTCTTTCTAATTTGTGCGTTGTGTTGTACTGACGCCTGGAACGTACAAGACTCATATAGCTGCCACTTGGTAGTATCTTCACCTTCTTCCTTCAAAAGCCTTAAAAGCGGTCATGAAACGTTATCGGGTCGGAATGTTCATGACTTTGCAGAGGCGTGCTGGTCCTAGTCTGGCGAAAGTGTACTCGCACAGACCGCCACTGATTCAAAAGCTTCTTTGTCATGGTGAAATGACGAGGATAAAATGGGACTATTTCTTTCAGTCTTGCCTTTGCAAAGCACGATGACGTTATAGACCCCTTTCAAAAATCACGTGCCGATTATTAGAGGGTCGGGACCACTTCACAATGGCGGAGCGACTGCATCGAGGAACGTGCAAGTCATTCCATAAGATAGCAAACGTCGGAGCGCGGTCAACACTACGAGTTGACCATCCAATCAAACAGCGTCGAAAGTGCAACGTCACTGCGATCATCACCTTTTTTAATGGGTGTTTTTTTCCAGTGTGCCGTGACGTTGAGGTTTTAGTCCGCCATTGTACAGGGATTTCACAGCTGCGAACAGAGTACCGTATTTTGAAAGGGGTCTATTGTAGGATTAAAACCACACGCCTGACGAAAGTGGAGTGCGGCTTGTAGATTGTGCACGAGAACTGCGTGAGCACCCGACTTTGGCTCGTAACAATCAATGCCTCGGCGGACACTCGGGCAGTGGCTCGTGTCCAACCACTTCGGTGGTGAGAATTACCGAACTCTAACAATGCCTGGAGCTCAGCACGCGTTTTCTACTTCGCCGACCCCAGCGTGTGGCTACGATTAACGTTGGTTGCATAGGATATTCACCAGGCCACGTAGCCGCTCGTTCTGGCTCCGAGTTGAGGGGACGAACGATGCTCATATTTCTCGATTTTTTGGAAGAAAAACTAAGGCAAGTTAATTGAGTTATTAGCGTTAGGGCGGGATTCTAAGTAGTATTTAGCGAAAGTAGAAAAACCGTTTCATGGCCCCTTTAAGAGGGCCGCATTAGTATCGCACAGATGCCATCCACTTGCTGGGTTCGATTGAGCTGCACCAGCCTGCACCGGTGCAGAAAAGTGTAGCGCGGTGCAGAGAAGTGCAGGGAAGTGTACTTCCGCTCGCATTCTTGGATAGGCTGTACTCGTAAATAAAATACGGCGGTGTGCACCGAGTGAAGCCAGTGGAGAATGTATGGGTACCGTATTTTCCACACTATATGTAGTCCGCACCCTTTGTATAGTCCGCAAGGGCGAATTCCGGGTCAAACATAAAAGTTTTTGCTTAGAGAGTTCGCACCCGGTGAATAGTTCGCTCGCCGTGCATAGTCCGCCCCTGGTGCTTAGTCGAGTCGAAAATCTTCTCATATACGACACCCCTTGACAAATGTCTGCTTTCTTAGCTCACAAAGAAGCTTGTATTACACATAAAGCACTAAAATACTCCTTTTCTACAAATTCTGTCACGTTTCATAGTAATGAACGATCTTGAAAGACAAAGTTTCTGCATAGTCCGCACGCGTAGAAAGTCCGCACAGCTTAAAATTTCAACTTTTAAGCAAACATGGGAAAGGAGCAGGCAGGTGGCGCCGCCTCTGTCCGCTATTGTTCGTAGAAAACCTAGATTGCCGGGAGGGCCCAACTCAAAGCATGGGGAGCGTTTGATAAAGCTCCCCGTGGTTTACGCCTGCTTTCCTCTTAGCCGCATGATAACGCAGCGCATGCGCGCATGTTCTGCGTTATTGTATGGCTAGGAGGAAATCAGGCGGACAGGCGGAGACGCTTGCGGACGACCAACGCGTTTGTCCCTGTAAAGTGTATTGCAAACGCGGCCCATGAACCCCGTGATCTTGAACGAGCGGTTGAAAATTCTCTGTAATACAGGCTCTCTCATTGTTCGTGGCCACCTAGCGGTTGTCACCGCCTACTCGACAAGAAGCAAGTGTGACGAATTGCGTGGGCCTAGTGTACACGCCATTATTACGACGGGATTTAAGGTCCCTACAGATTCTGCAAGTCTTTTTCCGTGGCGCAAAACATGAGTGAACGTAGGCTAAAAAGGACCTACCGATTAAAATTATATGTTTGCCACTAGGGGCGCCCTGGTCAGGGTTTGAGTAGGGTGCCTACATGTCTGTCTGTCTCAGGGTGAAGACATCCATTGTTGCACTGAATGTGCCAGCGAGTGACGCTCTCGCGCACTCGGTGCGTGAATTGGGCGATAAAATGGCGTCTATGCATTAGCCAAAGCTGCGCGCTCGCGCTGAGTAACACCGTATTGCCCGCACTTTAAAATGCATAAAAGAACGATTGCGCGTGAAAATGGCTGAGATGTCACCACTCAAGCAAAAGCGCGCGTGTGTATGAAGGCACTCTATGTTTGAGTTATGTCCGCTCCTTTTCTACAGTCCGCGTAGTATAACCGAAAAATACGGTAAATAGAACGACACAACTGGGATACAGTGAACTAGAAACATTTAGTGGAAAAAGCGGCGGCCTTCTCGTGTGGAACGTGATGTTGAACCTACAAGGTGGTGCTCTTTTGCTGGCCTCGCCTCGCTCACGTAAGGCAACCACGAGCCTCGAACCTGTGCCAAACGTTCCCGTCTTGTGTCTTCTTTTTTTTCTTATTTTAGCTGGTAGAGCATGGCAGCGGGGAACAGCACGAGCAGCACGAGTTCAACGGGGTTTCGACACCTGCGCCACGCGCGGCTTTCAGCGCCCTTGGCTTAGCACGGCCGATGGTGGGGCACCGCGCGCCGCTGCATCTTCCGCTACTCAGAGTTCTAGTTCACTGTAACTGAAATTATTATAGTGATCAAAGTTGCCAGTCTGAATTTCAAGAACGGCCTATAGGTATTTTGCCAAATTAACAAGCACCGAGGATAATATTGAGGACGTACCTACAGACGTGCAGGACCTCGCCTATCAGTATAAAAGATTTGAAGTAAATAGTCAAAATAATCGCACGTGCAGAATGCCATTTGCTAGTATAGTCACGGCCGCAGACGCCAGCACGTGCATCGCGTGTAACTACGCTCAGAAGAGCGTGCTCATTAGGGCCCGTATAGTTTAGTAAGAGGGTATATTGCATATTGTATGATAAAAACTTGAGACTCGTATTACAAAAACAAATTGTAAAAGCATGCCGTTGTCATTATGTATGACACCGGCATTTTGTCATTAAGTATGACAACCTGGGAAAGGAAAAAAAAATCTAAGGTATAAAAAAATTTGAGCAAACATCCGATCATATAGTGGGTGTTTCAACGAAGACTCACAAACTATTATCAATATGGTGATAGAGAAAAGAAACTCCTTGCGGGAACAAACTCCCCGCACGGCGCAGGGCGCAGGTCAAGAATTGCATAAAACATTCAAACATTAAAAAATTGCTAAATCCCTAACTAGGTTTAATGAATTAAGTTTTCTAAATAGTCAAAATCAACGTATCATTTCAATAAGAAACTTCCTGAGCGCCATCGAAAACCCATTCGTGCTGGAGGCACAAAGGTGGCGATGCGAAAACGAGGATGAAATAAATATCATCCGCGTTTTTTACACGCAGTTGTGTTGTGTCTTTGAAACGGTTTCGCGAGTAGCTCTGAGTGGGGCCTATGAAAGCAACATGCCTGGTATGGCTTATTTGTGTGCTTATTTTGACAAGCGATGGCGGCATGTGTGCACGATTCGGGAAAAACCACCTCCGCTCTACGGCAGACAGAATGCAAAACACCCAAGTTCTCATACACCGACGCACGTACAAAGATGGCAATATCCTAAACCAGTGACCGCTCCAGGTAGTACTTTCAAACATATTTCTTTATTCGATGAGTGACGATGCATTGTTTTCCTGTTTTTTTTTTTTCTATCTGTTAGCTTAATTCTATAGACTAACGTCATAATAAGAGAGTAAAAAAAAAATCAGTTCTAAAAGCATAAATATTTTCTTGCATCGGGACTTTTCAAATAGCTAATTAAAAAAGAGTTTAGACGCCAGTATAGACCCATATGTGTCCTGCTGGCAGGCCATGCTTTGCCTCCATGAAATATTCAAATACACGATTAGGGGTAAGAAAGTGATGCCTTCAGTATCTTTTATTCTTGCGAACTAGTGTGCAAAGGTTTATCAATATGCTCGTAAATTGTACACCATTTGAAAAATATCTGTAATAACTTTTTTGTAGTCTTCGTTATTGCACACACGTTAGCACCGTCGCTAAGACAATGAAGTCAAGTCGCGTAAAGGTGGTTATTTTTTCGACTTCAGTTATTGGGTTCATGCAATTAATGCAAAAGGTGCAAGCGAGCTGGACAAGAATGACGATAATAATTCCTGGAGAAGCGGAACAAGGGGGACAAAGGACAAACCCAAATCTCCAAACACAGCAAGGTGACTGGTGTGCCACCGAAAAACTCCGCCAGCTCCTGGTATTGAACCAGGGACTTCACCATTTCCAATGGAGCGCTCTGCCAACTGAGCTAATCAGGAGTTGCGCGTCAGTAGAGCAAACGGGTTTTATCAGCTGCCAGCAGTCTAACATCAACAAGAGTGAACGGCCTGAATTTAAAGTAATGATGACGATGCAGTTAATGCAAAGGTGCAAGCGAGCTGGACAATAATGACGATAATAATTCCTGGAGAAGCAGAACAAGGAGGATGAAGGACAAACACAAATCTCAAAACTCAGCTGGGTGACTGGTGCGTGACCGAAAAAAGTCCTCAGGATTTTCGCTGGCGCACTGACAGATGTTCTACTGACTTCTAACCTTCTGGGTTAGTAGAGAGCTCCTCTGGAAATAGAGAGGTCCCTGGTTCGATACCAGAACTAGGCGGATTTTTTTAGGTGGCACACTAGTCAACTAGCTGTGTTTGGAGATTTGTTTGTTCTTTGTCCGCCTTTTCCCCTTTCTCTAGGGATTATTATCGTCAATTATTGTCACACAGAATTTCATCTCGTTCTGCCTAAAAAAAGTGGGCCTACCCTGCTAACAAACACACAGAAAATGCTTACTTTTTAAATATTTTGGATGAAGACGAGTTAGTAGATTGAGATAATTTAAAGTCCAAGCAATACTGTTACGGGACGAATAGCAGTAAGCACTTCCCGGTGGAAATTCATGACTGGAAATAATGGCGATTAAATTGCAAAAATAACTATATTTTTTTACGAATGTGGCAACAATCTATGCTAATGGAATTAGTAAATACTGTAGGCGTTTTAAGATTCAAATATTGAGGGATTTATATTTTTCAGATATCGTTTTAAGCTCGGGTGAAACCACGTTTCACGTACAAGGGGGATAAAACTGGATGAAGAAAGAAATATGTTATCCTTTGTCAAGGTGTTTCTAGGGTCGGTGACAACTTAAAGGGGTCATGAAACGATTTTTCTACTTCTTCTTCCTTAGCTTTAATCCTCAACTCAAATGCGAATTGTGAAATCACGTGGTCGTGACATTCCTTCGGCACCGGTGCGATGACTCCTAGCCTCCACCGTGCTTTTTATGCACACCATATAACTTGTCATTCCCCAGTGACGATAAGTTCCGTCAGGGCACTCATTGGCCACGAACGCGAATCCAAATATTCGTCGACGGATTGATTGTTGACGAGCGCATTCGTCCGAGTGACGCAGTTCTCGTGTACAATGCGTGAGTTGGGCTCTGCTGACGTCAGTTTGGCGCCGGTGACGCGCTTTTGGAACCGCGGATGTATCATAGTGAAAAGGCGGAGAGCTTTCGAAGGCAAGAAGGTACAAAATAGTCCGCTATATTTTCAAATGTTCGTACCGAAAAGCTGGCTTTTGACTTTCTAGCCTGTTTCTTTTGGCCAACTAAACAATATGCGATTAGTAAAGTCCCAATTTAAAATCATTCATCCCAACCCAAAATTCGTTTCATGGGCCCTTTAAGATGGTCCGCCTCCAGCACGAGCTCGTTGCCTTCCCACCGGCCATGGCTGGCGTGCGGCGAAGTGTTATACACCAACTCATGTTTATAAACAAACCGAAGCGCCCCTTGCGGACACCACAGGCGCCGCGCATGCGCGATGGGGGTGTGGGCAAGAAGCTCGCCGTCGCCCATAAACAAACCATTGAAATGCGATGCTGTCGGCGTCGTGGTGAGTCCCCCTGCCCTTTTTCGCGTTCGAGTTGTTGATTCTACGTCGTCCTGGCAATGTCTGAGTACTTGAGCGGCGTCAGAGAAATTACCGGGGCTCGTTACACCGCAAAACATCGCGTGAATAACGTGAAGTGCGGCGATTCATTCCGCGTGTACACCGCAGAATGTACGCTAAAGCCTGATTCGCATGATGAGTTTTCGCTCGCAATTTTCAGTCGCGACGTTGCTCGGGCTGCAAAAGAGTGAACCGTAGCTGAGATGGTTGACGTCGGTACTGAAAATCGCAAGCAGAATCGGACCAAGTGAATTAGGCATAACAAGTCGGTGATGGCCACTGGTAACAATGATCAACGTCTCCTTGTATCTACAGTTTACATCGATCCTGCTTCCCACCCTTCAAACATAAGACTTTTGAGGCCTGCACTCACTTCTTATCGCAAGTACCGGGTGAACATTTGGCCTACGGGCAGGTGTCGTCTAAAAGAGCAGACGACAAGCAGAAACGTTTGAAAGAGCAGACGACAGTTCGAACGATCAGGCGGCCGTTTGAACTTGCAGACGCACTGAACGTAGTCCGCAGGTGGTCCGTACAACTTGACGTTTTCCCGGCGTTCATGTTGGACCAAAACAAATAAATGTGTTGACCACAAATATCCGTGAATTCAACCCAAAGTGCATCCCGCCCAAGCAATCGTCGTCCGACGGCGTCTGGTTTTCCCTTTTCACGGCACATATCCACGTTCTCGGACGAACCGAGCACGTGAAAACTGACCTTCAAACCTTTCTCGACTCTTTTGGTACAGTCCCAGTCGCGGCTTCTGACGAGAAGGCAGGTGTTTGTCTGGTTCCTTTCAAAACAACGCAGAAATACACGTCTCAAATGGGACCTTCCGCCCACAGCCCCAGACCGGAAGTTCGACCGACGCGCCACCACCGCGCCGTGACGTAACAGAAAGCATCCTCGATCATCCGCACCGGTGCACGGAGGTGCGCCCCGTCGTCTTCGATCAAGTACACCGGTGCGCACCGGACGTCCTCGATCAACGGAGCGCACCCTCCCGGTGCAGCGTTTCGTTGCCCCAACGCGCACCGAGAAAATCGACGGTGCGCCGGGGTGCAGTCCCATCAGGCATTGCGGCCAGAAGCGGAATCGAGGAGATGGCGGGAATAGCAGACGCGCAGTCTGTCGAGCTGGCGACCTTGCGAAAACGAACACGCCTCGCATCTGCGCTCGATGAATTCCTCAGCTTTTCTGAGAGCGAGACGACGAGCTTCTTATCATCGTCGCGGTTATCGGCGATTGCTGCGGTGGCAAGGAGCGCCCGAAAGGTATGATCTTCGTGGAAAGCGTTGCGAGGTGTTTCGATAACACCGAGGTACGGCCATTATGTGGTGGTTCTCTTTCTCGAACCAACAATGATGGGCAGCATATACCTGTGAAATTGTCACCCGCTTCGTGACCCCATCGACAATCACGTCCACGATGTTCATTCGTGTGGGACCGCCAAATCCGCGAGTAAAAAGATAGGAGAAATTGACAGCAGACGAGCACCGCGCGCGAACCTACGCAAGAAAAAACTAACAAAATGCGAGGTGACGCATGGTGGAGCTCGCCGCGGTGCACCGCTGCGGCGCAGTTTGAATTCGATGTCGCACCGACTTCGTGCTGCACGACCGAGAAGCGCTGTGCACTGTCGAGGTTTCAGGGCGATTCCGGTGCGAGTTGATCGAAGATGCTAAGAGATGAATTCGTGTATAAACGACAGAAAGCTCGCGGCTTGAGGCAGAACATCTACTGGGTTTTAGATGCGGAGCGTCTCTTGCTCGGGTCTATGTCCCGCGGCGTCGTAGTCCGCACTCACACTACGCATGCGCAACTCTCCTCTAGTCTCCTCTCCTTCAAGTGTGAGCGGTAGCGCGCTGCGCGCGTTCCCCATCACGTGACCGGGGCGGGGTCTGAGGCGAAACCGTGTTTCCCAGGAGGAGGGAAAGGAGGAAAGTTTTCGGCGCGCGGGTCGCAGCGCCAGGCCAGGCCTTTCTAGTGGGGTGAGCTTTCCCCGCAACTCCGCGGCTGTCGTCTGCTAGCATTTCCCGACCGCTCGCGTCCGTTGCAGCCTAGATCTCGCCGGCCAGCCCGGTCTCGACGAGGAAACCTGCAAGCGCTGTTAGGGCATTTTGCGCCGCCTTACCGTGCGGTCTGATTAGACTTTCAAAGTTACTCGTGCTACATCAGTTCACCGCTGTTGACTCCACTTCACTCCGTTCTTCCGATGAAGTGTGATGGAAGCAACAGTCCCGTCAGTTAGTGGGTTGGCGCAAGCAAGCGTCAGCACCACCCCGATGCTCCGCATCACCCCATGGTTTTTAACCTGTCGCCGATTATACACCTTTGAAATATTTACAAGTTCTCACCTCAGCTTGCGATCTCCTTATCCCAGCATGGCCATGTCCGTCGCTCGGAAAGCGAGCAAATCAAGCGCTATACGCACGAACACTGAAAATAGAACCGGCCCGGAGCTTTTATTTTTTTTAAAGGTCTATAGAAAATTGCAATTATGGCGCCGCGACTGGTGCGCCATGTATGGTGGCTAGAATTGTAGGTGTGAGATTCGGCGCGCAAAAGAAAGAGTAGCTGGTCATGATGCAGCGGTGTCGCTGCTGTCTACACTGAGATGCGTCGCCCGCTCGCGGCCGCTGCGAATCTGGTGCTTTCTTGCTCCGCGACTAAGTGTCGCGTGCGATAAGCGCTCAAAAACACTTTTCAAAGTTAAACTATGCTGACTTTGGACATCTGGCTAACGGCGTCGGGAACGGCGAAGAGGGACGCTTTCTTCTCTTTCTTTCTCGCAGAAACGAACCCCGTGGTACATCCGGGAACACAGCAGCGTGTTTGCCGTTCTGCCATCGCGGTAGTCTGAACGTATGGGGCAAATCTTTCCGGGAAGAGCACCGATAACGAACACTTCTAGCGACGCGAACGAGACTTTCCGGGCGCGGAGTCTGCAATTGGCAGCTACGAGTAAAGCCCCTTCATGTTTCAAAATTAGCGCAAGGTGCGCCGATGCGGGAGGCACGTGCAACGTGCAGCCCTTGGGAAAAAAATTGGGTTGTGTGTATGTTTATACAGCCTAGAACTTGGTCTGCCTCCAAGGGCGACGAGTCTCCCAGCTGTAGATGAGCAATTTAGCCAGTGCGGTACAACCGCTAGCCTGGGGTCTTTAACGTGCATCACGCAGTAGTGATACACGACCGCACGCCGGTACGATGCTCATCCAGATCGAAACGGGCAGGGGCGGGGATTGAACCCCAGTATCCTGGGTTCTGCAGCGCGAGCCCCTTGGGAAGATCATGGCGGAACAGCGCAGCACTGAGCTATACTCCGTTTCACCTAATGTTGTACCGCAGACAAAGCTAGAAGCGCGAGCTCATAGCGTTAGGAGCTACTCTTAACGCACGAGAGCTTGTGCCGCCGAGATGTGCCCTAGAGCAAGGAGCTCGCGCTTGTAGCCTTTCCTGCGGTACATCATAAGGTGAAACAGAGTATAGATTTCAGACGACTTGTTCTTCCCAGAAGTGGCGAGCGGCACGTGTCTGAGGCAGAGCCGTTTATTGAGAGAGTTTGGCCATACATTGGTTTGAATAGGCGAGCATCTCGGGGCCAACCACAGGCCGCGAAACAGCCCCTAGCGGTGGTCGTGTGCTCTAAATTTGTGACACGACTATAGACCTTTCCAAAAAAGGACACTTGGCAGGTTCCATTTTCAGTGTTCGTGCGTATGGCGCGTGATTTGCTCGCTTTCCGAAGCGACGAACGTGCGCGTTCTGGACTGTGATTTAACACGTGTGGACTGTGATTTTTGTAAACAGTGGAAACGTCTATACTTCGTTTCACCTTATGTGCGAGCGAAGGCAAAACTGGAAGCGCGAGCACGGAAGCTCCGTGCGTTCAGGCTTTGCTCGAGCGCGCGAGCTGGGGAGAAATGCACAAAGCGCTGGTCTCGCGCTTCTAGCTTTGGCTTCGCTCGCAGATAAAGTGAAACGAAGTATAATTTGAGCCGTGCCGAGCGGAGCTCCGCGTCTCAAGACGCTCGCGCACCCCACCCTTTGCACTGCTTTCTTTCAGCCAGTCTCAGGACGCTGTTCTAGCAGTGCAGACAAAGGCATGGGCACGAGCGCGTGGCTTTGGAAAGTGCCTCCTATGCACGAGGTCTCGTACAAACAAAAGCGTTTCGATGAGCTAGGCTCACGCGCCTGTGCCTTTGTCTTCACTGCAGACATTTGTGAGATGGAGTAGAGGTCTCCTGATTGGTCGACGCTGTCACAAATTTAGTTTACGCTCTAAGCGTGGGGGGAATATTCGGCGCTGGCGGCGGCCTTTGCTCCGCCTATTGGCCAAACTCTCCCAATACACGGCTCTAGTCTCAGGGATTTCCACAACAATGAATGGCGCCACTTTTCCCAAGATAGAGGGGCTTTAGGTAAGAGTAGGTTGCCTACATGTCTGTCTGTCTCAGGGTGAAGACATCCATTGTTGCACTGAATGTGCCAGCGCGTGACGCTCTCGCGCACTCGGTGCGTGACTTGGGCGATAAAATGGCGTCTATGCATTACCCAAAGCTGCGCGCTCGAGCTGATTGACACCGTATTGCGCGCACTTCAAAATGCATAAAAAAACGAGTGGGCGTGAAAATGGCTGAGATGTCACCACTCAAGCAAAAGCGCGCGTGTGTATGAAGGCACTCTAGGTAAGAGTCGATGAGCGCTCCACCTAGCGTCGTCATGAAGTACTAGCGCACTGCCACACACGGAGCAAGCTACACTTCACCCTCCTAGCCACCATACCCGATATGTGCAAGCGCGCGAGCGTAGCTTTGACAAGCGTGCTTTTGCACGCACTCGTCCGCAAGAGCAGAGACATGACGGCGGCCTATCACCCCGCCTGCAATCAGACGATTGTAAATAAGGTAACTGGCCGCCGCCATGTCTCTGCTCGTACGGTAAAGCTCGTGCAATTTCAAGCATCCCAAAGCTACTTTCACGCGCACGCTGAACGTGCCTATTTCGCATGCGGCATCAGTCGGGGCGTCCCGAGAAAGCGAGGGAGAGGAGGAGAGGAGCACGCGGGGACGTCAGCACGCCAAGCTTTGATTCGAATGATTAGTGGGTAGACCTAAAGCATGGTGTAAGATACACTCTTTAGGTGAGGACACGGCGGGACTGAACGCGCAGCGCGAGGAATCAGATAGTGTTCGTTCGACGGGCATCCGAAAGGCTGCATGCATTATTCCGCGGCCACCATGCCCGCGGCTGACAGTGTCGCCGGCGGCCAAACGGCGAAACTGTGTGAGAGCGAAAAAAATTATCTAGTTGCCTTGACACCGCGGTACACCGTGGTGTTTCTCACGTGCGACAACCTCGCTGGAGCTCTGCGCGTGTGGAGCATGAGGCGGCACGAGCCGTCTCGTGCACTGCCTCCTGCGTCTTACACCGTGCCCACGGGTCGACGAGTCATCTGCCGGCGCCGTTTGAAACCACAGTGAGAGAGAGAAAGAAAGAGAGTGAAAAGCGAACTTTATCGGCACGTCGCGAGGAACGCGCCGTCCTCACCTGAAAGAGTATTAGCCCCGTGCGCGACCGAAAGCGTCGCTGTGGTCGGCCTTCCACGATTGGCCGAACGCTGACCATGACGTCGGAAAGGGGATTTATCATCGACGGAAATAAGAGGAAAGAAAGAACTTTAATTTTGACGGTGTTGGCAGTGTTCCTTTGAGAGCGCAATGATTTCAAGCTTCAACCATGCTATTTACAAACACCATCGAACTTGTTGTTTGCAAGGTAATGACGTCACAAGGGGGAACCACAGGAGGGCGCCACCAAAACTTCTCGCCGCTAATTATCTTACACCGTGACCTAAAGCTAGCTGCCTTTGCCTCCACTGCACTCGTCGAACACGTCGAACACGTTCGAACGCGCAGTCCAAACGACGGACGCCGGCGCTCCGCGTTCTGAAGCCCCAACCCCATGGTCATAGCCTCCTCCATACTCACAAAGCCTGGCAGTTCGACAACGGAGCCATAGAGCGCCCGGTCGCAGATTCCAACCATGCAGAGCTCGGCGTTCTAAAGTCCCCACGCGCGCGTGTTTCCTCCTCTGCCTCACTTTCTCGGTGCCTAGAACAGCGCAGTACGCCTTGAGCTAGTACCGTCTGTAAGGAAGTAGGAGTGCACATTGAAAAAACCAAGAACTTCCGATATTTATGTCCACAAAACGCGAACAATTGGGGTTGTCTTCATACGGACAACATTAAATGACACCAAATTGACAACCGCTTTGCGGAGTTAATAGTGTTGTTGTTTCTGGTTCTGGCACCCACCCAAAAAGAAACCTCGAAATAAATTTGAACGATGATAATCGGGGACATTTTACTGTGGCATTTCACGGCTTTGATCAGCGTTCATGGAACACTATTAGTGCCGAGATGTTTTGGTGGCACCCTGTTATTGGTCTCTGTCCGTGACGCCACCTCGCTGTGACGTCATAAGTTGTGTTCCAGGTTACTTACCATCCGTCGCAAGCGACGAGTTCGATGCTGTGCGCAAAAAGTACGGTGAAACCTTGAAGCCATCGCGTTCTTAAGCAAACACTTTGATAGACTGTCATTTTTTGGTGACATTGTTCTTAAGCCCAATAGAGACGTCATGCTGAGCGTTTGTACAATGGTGGGAAGCAGTGGGAGGGAAAACCAACTAGAGCGACGCTTTTTGTCGCACACGTCACCAGTGGCTCACATGCACACATATAGTTTTTATTTCATTGCCACAAAAGGTTGCCTTCAAGTATTGGCTATCTGTTAGATCTTGTCATTTCAGAATACGTCCAATCGCTGGTAATGAGTGCGATTGGAAAGGCTCACCAATTCATGCTTGTTCATTATTAAACCTTGGAACTCTTTTTCACGCTTTGTGGCATGTTGTGTCATATACGTGTAGAGTATGCTAGTAAAGTAAAACTTACTCTAGTAATTCAGAAGCTTTTTCCCATCTCTATAGAATGCCCAAGGAGTGCGTACTTATCGTATATTTTGTTTACACTATGCTGATTCGAGGATGTGCCAGATATGAGACAACATGCAGTTAACTATAAAAATGGTAAAAATAGTGTAATCGTGATTACAATCAGTCAAAATATACAACAGTTACCTCATTGGCATCAACCTTCTTGATTATATGTTGACGTTTTACAGAATCTCGATAAGGTCAAATAAAATATATTATGATTAGCATTTCTCCATGTCCAGCTGGCATGAGTAAACTATTGGGGAACGTTGAAGGTGTAGGAAACGAAAGGGTATGGCGCTACATCCTAATTACGCTAGGGTTCTTAACTGTCGTTATGCCAACGACAGTTGACTCAATCCCGATCAGCCGGAGTTACACGGCGGCGCCAACTGTCACTGAGCCGATAACGTTCATTGAGTTCAACTGAACTGGCTATACCTCAGTTAACTGATGGAGTTCGCCCCAATAAAGCTTAATATGCCGGCGTCCGACCCATCGCCGCCCATGGCCAGCGCTAGCGAAGCATTTACTATTGCGGATATTGGGGTAGGTATCTAGAAAGTATCGTAGATGCAAATATGGTCGGAAGAGGTACGATTCAGGGCCAGAGCTGCTGCTGGAACGATCACGGCACGTCACGGAAGCGGGAAGCCAAAGCTCGGCAAGGGTGGCCATTGTGATATCGGTGCCGATAAGACTTTCGCTATGTCTCTCTTACTTTAATTCGTGTGAAACGTTCTGATTATCCTGTGTTTACTCTAAAAACAAAACAAACAAAAAAGAATTTCATTTTATTTTGTTGTGAATGTTTAGAATAAGTGAAAATAGTGCATATAATTTATATAAAATTTTGGATCACACTTTATATAAAAAAGGTAACGTAGCATTTTGGTTTCATTTCGGTTTCAACTGTGTCCCGTGACGCGCATCTCAACTGGGTTTGTTAGGCCTATGTACCGTGCAACACTTAACAGCTTAGTTGACCTCCATGACAGTTGGGAGATGCCAACGATTGTTGGCTTAAAGGGACACTGACAGGGTATTTATGCTCGCCGAGGTTTTTAGTTGTACGTGACATATGAGAGCCCAACTACCCAGAACAGAATTTGCGGCTCGAAATTCGGTTTCTTTCCGCCCGAAAACCGCCGATCGAGAACTGGCTGGTTTGAGTCGCGCTCACTCTCTTTTCCGTGGTCACGGGCCGTTTTCTAAGGTTTCGAAGCGACCACCAAATTTAATCAAAGTCGTGGGTCATTGAAGGCACACAGTCAGTATTAAAAATAGAAAAAAATATGAAACCCATTTTTTGTAGCTTCCAAAAAACTGCAAATACGTTGATTGAAAAAAAAAAAGGTAGCACAGACAACCGGAAGCCTTCTGTGCGTTCACTGCAAATTCTCAACATGGTGTCGTTTCGCGTATCGTGGGACTAGCGGATGGCAGCGGACGACGGGCGTTGGACCTCTACTTCAGAACTGTCGTTCACGGTACCGGCGAATTCTGTCTTCCTTCGAAAGAGAAATTTTGGACCGATCAAGAGAACTGATATTCATCCCGTACGACACGCCCGACCAGCAAGCAGATTGCACGAAGACGCCGCCGAGCCGTCGTCCCTTCTCGTTGCTGAACTGAAGACATCGCTCGCTCAAACGTCAAGCACGAAGTACGTACTTCGAGTTGAATACGAACGCGTACGGTTTCTTTACGATGTGCGAATTTGGCCTCTGTGTGGTGCTGCCCGACTTCAAACCGGGAGTGCATGTAATCAAGGGAAATCGGCAGCAAACTACCGACATACAGTCTACCGGCTCCATTAGTACGCACGGAACAGTTCCTTCGGTAGCTCAGTGGGGCCCCGCAGGGGGCACCTGTTAAAGCAGGTGTTTGGAGAGTGGCGTCTCCACGGACCCCGAGCCATGCGGGCTCGCCCGCCCACGTATGGCTGTGCGTGGCTTTCCCGTGTCTGGGGAAAAGGGCATCCTGGTGGTTGAGCCGAGCCCGGGGTAGGTTTGGACCCTTCGGGGCCCCCCGGGTGAGGCAATACACCACTTCGGCCCCCGCTTCTCATAAACGGGAGTCCTGGTATGGCCCGGCCAGGATGATTCAGTCTAGTCGCCATATCTTCTACTATCCCCTCCCTTCTTTTACCCTTGTCTTCTCCTTCTTTTCACTCTTCTCATTTCTCTTCTTTCCTTTTTCAACTTCTTTGGCGGCAAGGGCTAACCTTGGGTGGCGACGGACCCCTTGTCCAAAACCACACTTGGTTATAGTACCTGGGCAGTGCTAATAGTGTAACGGTTCCAGCAAAGCCCTTTTTGTTATGGTCCGTTAACTATTCCCTTGTTCGGCTCCGTGGTGGGCGCACACCACAGGTTCTGAACACTTCCCGCCTCTTATGGCTCCCTCTCTCTCTAAACCCGGTTCGAGGCAGGCTTCCAAGAGGCCTCGCCCTGAGCCCCAAGTCATTGGAAAAGCCCCTGAAATGGGAACATTTACAAAGTTTTTTGTGATCCACTCGAACCTTGAAGAGAAACCAGTGTCCAAATTGTCTCCCTTTGTGGTAGCCAAGGTGCTAGAAAACCTCATAGGGTTCTCATACAAAGCAAAAAAACTCCACTCCGGCGATCTTCTCGTTGAAGTAAACACGAAAGTTCAAAGTGAGGCACTCTCCAAGACGACCAGCATAGTCGACGTTGAAGTGTTCGCGAGTCCTCACCGGACGCTCAACACGATCCGTGGAGTCCTTTCTGAAGACGAGTTCCTCGACGCTAGCGAGGAAGAAATCTTGGAAGGACTGAAAGATGCCGGTGTTGTCGCCGTTAAACGCATTATGTTCCGAAAGGATGGCAAGGAAACCCCATCAAAGCACGTGACCTTGACGTTTGAGAGACACACCCTCCCTGAAACTGTGAAGGCAGGCTATCTCCAGTGTCGCATCCGTCCCTATGTCCCCAACCCGCAACGGTGCTTCCGCTGCCAACGCTTTGGGCATGGGTCACGCAGGTGCCGAGGGAAAGAAACTTGTGCAAAATGTGGAAGCCAGGAACATGTTGCTGACATCTGCGAGGCAGCGGCCCACTGTAGTAACTGCAGTGGGCCCCACCCAGCTTACTCCCGCACCTGTCCCCTTTGGCGTCAAGAAAAAGAAATTCTTTCCCTAAAGGCAAAGGAGAATATCACCTACTTGGAGGCTAAGAAGAAGCTGTCCTTCCTGTCAAAGGGAGGTTACGCCGAGGTGGTGCGCAGGGGCCCTGCACCACGCTCGGATACTAGGGCCACCCAGGTCTCTCCTGAGATCTTGGCGGCTGACCTAGAGGCCCCATTCCCTCAACAGGAGCAGCATGCTGCTCCCCTGGGCAAGGGTGGGCCGGCAATAGCCGTGTCCACCCTGCCCTTCAAGACTGTGGCGCAGGGTCAGCAGGCTTCCTCTTCTCGCAAAGAGGGGGCTCCAGCTGCTTCCTCTGCTCAGAACAAGCCAGCACCAGCTGGACCTGTCAACACTGGCCGCCCTCCTAAGGAGGAGAAGAAGCGAGGCCCTCGGCCTCAGTCCCTGGAGAGGCAGCCAGCAACCAAGGAGCTGCGTGGCTCACACGCAGGTTCCCTTTTGGGAAAAGAGGTGGAACAGATGGACGGGGTAGAGCCCCTCCCCAGTACATCAACCACCTTTCCACCTGGTTCTGGTCGTGGCCGCGGATTGGGGCCCCGCGGCACAGACCTTCCTGGGCCAGCAGGCAAGTCTGCCTGTGGGGCTCAGGAGAACACTGGCGCTGCCTTGTCTGCCCCCTCATCGACTCCGGGTTCTGACCAGGACGAGATGGAGTGGCAGACTACAAAGAAACAAAAATCAAAAACACTCGTAACTCCTCCGAAGTGAGGCAACTGACTCACTTTTCCATGTGCTCCGGTTTTTGTCCCTAAAATGGCTTCAGTACTCATACAATAGAACTGTCGGGGCCTTCTAAGAAACCTGGATGATGTAGAGCATCTTCTGGAGGAGTACAAGCCACGAGCGCTGTGCTTGCAAGAGACTCATTTGAGTCCCAGCCGTACCAATTTCCTCAGACGTTACCAGGTTTTCCGGAGGGATCGTCCGGGCTCTGTCACTTCCTCTGGGGGAGTTGCGGTGGTTCTCCCGAGAGAAGTTCCCTGCACAGAGGTTCCACTGTCCACACCACTTGAAGCAGTGGCAGTTCGGTTCATGCACCATAAAGCTCTGACAGTATGTTCTTTATATCTGCCACCATCTTTCTCCTTGAAATGTTCAGATTTTAACTCACTGTTAGACCAGCTTCCTGAGCCTTTCCTTTTGATGGGTGATTTTAACTGTCACAACCCTTTATGGGGGAGCACACGTCAGGATGTCAGAGGAAAAATTGTTGAGTCAGTTTTAACCACACGAAGTCTTTGTCTTTTTAATACGGGCCAGCCAACCTATTTTAGTCCATCATCTTTGTCATCAACTTCCATCGACCTTTCAATTGGTTCTGCTACTTTACTTCCAGATTTTTCCTGGAGTGTGGATTCCAATCCACGTGGAAGCGATCATTTCCCCACTCTTTTAACCTGTAGCATAGCCCCTCTTTTAATTCATACACGCCCGCCTCGTTGGAAGCTTGACAAGGCTGATTGGGGCCTTTTCAAGCAGGCATCGCTTTTAGCACATTCTCGTCTGGATAGTCTCACAATTGACGAACTCAATCATCTTTTAACCGAGCGCATCATCACAGCAGCCAAGTTGTCCATCCCGCAGACATCTCAATTTCTCCCTAGGAGGCCAAAGCCTTGGTGGAATTCGGAATGTGAAGAGACGCGCAAGAATCAAAATCGGGCTTGGGGTATTCTGAGCAGGGACTCAAACCGAAAAATATAACTCAAACCGAAAAATATAACGTTTCGGTTACGGTTACGGTTAGCGCTTCCGGTTGATAACGGTTTCGTTTCGGTTTTTTACGGTTTTAATTTTTACGGTTTCGGTTACCGGTTACACGTTCCTAAAAACCGGTTTGTTTCGGTTTTTCTAATAATTTGTTTAATTGCAATGCTAGACAGCCGTTTTATAATAAACAGCTTCAAGCAGTCCCAGATATCCAACAAGGTGAAATTCAAGAAACTTAGAAACGACTTAATACTTCTAATTAATAAAAAAAGTAGCAGACTTTTCTAGCTGCAACGCTTGTTCACTACATTTACTTACATTATATAGTCTGATACCCGAGCATACATGTTACCTCCGCTAGTCGGGGATCATCGCATTCTATATAATAAAAATGAAAATAAACATCCCTACCTTGTTGTTCGGCAGCGCTTGTAAACAACCCTAAAAGTACCCCCTTGGTGCTGAAAGAACCATTCGCGCCTTCTCGTCGCTAATTTTATTTCAACCTATATACATGCAGACGAGTCTTCGCCCACACTAAAGCAAGGAGCAGAACTATATGCACACTCTAGTAAAATACTGCTAAGTGGAATAAGGTAATAAAACTGAGAGCTGGGCTAGTTGGTGAATGTCTGACATAATGTAGTAAATGCAATAGCCCGAAACAAGGAAGACTAAGGAGAGGAACGAACAATACAGTAACAACACAGAAAACTGTAAAAATATATTATGTTTTGTTCGTTCCTTTCACTAGTCTTCGTTGTTGTGCCATGTTACGACTACGTCATATTTGCTATTTCCAAGCAATTGCCTATGGTTATAGAAGCGCACGTATCTCGCTGGCCGATTCATAACGCTAGAAAAATGGTGCATTTATATATAAAAAGAAATAAAAAAGGCACGGACGCAAAAAATAAAGTGCAGACGTAGCTTGTCTCTCTCTCTCTCTGTCTCTCTCTCTCTTCTTATATATATATATATATATATATATATATTATATATATATGAAAAAGACTGTTTCGTAGGACAACGAAAAGTGTGTAAGAGAGTAAACGATCGTGTTTAAGGGCATGGTTTCAATTAGAGAATTGCTCGGCATCATCGAAAAACACTAAATCAACAAATTGAAAAATGATAGAAGGCACGAGCAGCATTTTACGGCTTTCTGAAAAACCGCACAAATTCGACGCTTTTTTAAGTTTCGGTTTGCAATCTGAGCGCATCTCGGCCCCGACGGCACCGCGCCCCGTGGAGAAATAGTACAACCAGCCTCTGCTGCGTTGCGCGAGGACAGCGCAGGAGAGTTTGGTTGCACTATTTCTCCACGGGGCGCGGTGCCGTCGGGGCCGAGATGCGCTCCGATTGCAAACCGAAACTTAAAACCCGTCGAATTGGTGAGGTTTTTCAGAAGGCCGTAAAATGCTGCGCGTGCCTTCTATCGTTCTGACATTTGTTGATTTAGTGTTTTTCGATGATTCTGAGCAATTTTCTAATTGACACCATGCCCTTAAACACAATATTCAAAAGTTAATTACTCAAAATTAATTAACATTATAATTATCCCGGACTTTAATAATTTTCCTAAATAGGCCCCTGGCCCAGGACGAAAACGATATAAGCCTTTTTTTGTTGCGACGTGTAGTTTTCGCAATATCAAATTTGCTCACTTTTCGTGAAACACCCTGTATATATGGATATATAAATCCCGGGCACTTGTTTCATCATTGTACGTGGTCTCCGAGGAGAAAATCAACTAACATATGCAGATGAATGAACCGTACTTAATACAATGAATCAAAGAATCAAAGCTTTACGAACCCGCCGAAAGCTCCGCCGTTTATTTTGGCTTTCGGCGTGTTCGTAAAACTTTGATTTTTTGATTCATTGAATTAAGTACGATTCATTCTTCTGCATATGTTCGTTTATATATATAGACACGACAGAAAAACGTACTTGAGACGGTCGCTTAGAGTTCATAAAACTCCAAACTACCGTCTCAAGTACAGTTTTCTGCCGTGTATACTTTTCGGCATCCTGCGCTTCGTTTCTCTCTCTCTCTCTCTTCCTTTCTCTTTATATATATATATATATATATATATATATATATATACGAAAATATGCACATGAATGAACAGTACTTCATTGAATGAATCAATGTTTTACAAAACCTCCGAAACCCAAAATAAACGGCGGAGCTAGGGTTTGATGCTTATATTATATTATATTATATTGTATTGTATTGTATTGTATTGTATTGTATTGTATTGCATTGTATTGTATTGCATTATATTATATTTATTATACGGGTGGCGGGCTACTTGGCATTTTACACTTCTCTTTATGGATCTGGATTTTATCTTCTTCGTCTACCTGTTTGACACAGTTTCAGACCAAATTCCTCTTTCACCCAATTGACTTCCCTTTCTTCTGCGTGTTTGGTCGACTTTGCCGCACTGCCCACCGCTTCACCTTCACCCGCTACTTGAAAGCGCAATGGCAGATGCCTCCGGATTCGGTTTTGAAGTACTTGTAGGGGACTGTGGGCAGGCAATCATAGCCCTTCTGCCGTGGCCAATATACCTCTGGGAAGGACTCGCCATGTTCTGGTGCGCGTGCATTGGCGTGAAAGGGACTTTTTTACACACGGACAACGCAGCTTTGGCTCTAACGCTGCACCGTGGCCATGGACGAGCTTTGCCTTGGGCTATCGTCAGTGCCGTCTCTCTTTTTTTTTTCTTAATAAAGGTATGTCAATAAAATGGGTACCGTCGGTCATGAGCCCCGCCGACCTGCCGTTGCGCGCTTGACACGCGATGGCCAGCCGGCGGGCCATCGAGTCCTCGCGCTCTCGGCGTGAGACATCTTTTCTTTCTCGTGCTGATGGCGGCGGAAGGATTGAGGAAACGTCCAAAGGGTTTCCCGAGGTTTTTCAATAGAGGTCAATAAATAAATAAATGTAGAAAAATGACAGTGGCAATAGCCAAAGGCAAAGCTCGTTCATGGCCGCGGAGCAGCGCGAGAGCCAAAGCTCTGTTCTTCGTGTGTAGAACCGTCCCTTTCTCTGCAATACACGCGCACCACAACACGGCGAGTCCTTCCAAGAGGTATATTGCCCTCGGCAGAGGGGCGATGATTGCCTACGCACAGTCCCCAACATCTACGCCGTAACCGACTCCGGAGGCATCTGCTCATGCGCTGTTGGGTAGCGAAGGGAAGGCAGTGCGGCAAAGTCGGCCAAACACGCAGATGAAACGGAAGCCGTTGAGTGAAAGAGGAATTTGGTCTGAAACTTTGTCAAACAAGGGAAGAAGAAGAAAAGAAACCAGAGCCATAGAGAGAAAAGTAAAGTGCCAAGTAGTCCGCCGCCCCCTAAAGCGCCTTGAGGGGATGCGGGCGCTCAAGCGAGCGAAGGACAGGAGGACTGGCTCGGAGCCGCTCTAACGTGTGCGAAATGGTATCATCGGCTGTGTCGAGCCTGAACCCAAGAAAACCCATGCGTCGCGTGGCCTCTGCTCGTGTCGCTTAGGTTTAAGCGAAATCCCGACCGCAGCAAGTCCTCCACGAGGAGGCGCACCGTGGACGCCAGCTTGTCTGGGTCGGGATGGGCGCACAAGAAGTTGTCTATGTGAGACCAAGCCCATGGTCCACGAGCGCGCATTTCTCTGGCAATCACTGTTGCCAAGAGCTGCATGTAAAACGGCGCCGGGAGTATCACGAAGGGCATACGGCAAAAACGGCAGTAACGGCGGCCTACTCTAAATGTTGTCCAGTTACGGGAGGAGGGATGAAGCATGATATGGTAAAAGGCCTCGGCAAGGTCTAGCATCACCATATACGCTTGGGGCGGGAGTGGGTTTACTTTGATGGCCTGGGGTAGCGGAGTAAGGCGAAACTGAGTTGCCTGGAGGTAATGAGTAAGTGCTGTGCAGTCTAAAACAAAGCGGGACTCCATGGCTGATTTGGATACGAGGAAGACGGGGTTGAGGTACGGACCACGTGAGGAGCATTCGATGATGCCACAAACATGTTGGTTACGGCGGCATCGATCGTATGAACCTGGTCAAGGAGAGGGGGGCGGGCCGGGAAGCAAGAAGCCTTCGTGCTTTAGGGGCGGCCCGTGAAAACTACATGCCTCACTAAACACGGCCCAGTCGACTTGAGTTGCCTGCTGGGTCGGGTGGACTGGCGGCGGAGGTCCCGTCGCTTTCGACTTGTAGGCAGTGCTACCCAGGTCCGATTCGAATTCTTCGACGTAGTGTGTTCCTTTGTGTTGGTGTGGTTTTCCTCCTCGCCATCGTAGGTTTCGAAGGAGCCATCATTGGCGTGGAGATCGATGACACTGTCGGTCCTGCTGAGCCACTCCAGGATTCGCTCGGCGGCGATGGCCGTCGCGTCCGAATCCAATGGGTCGTTTTCTTCAGTCCAAGATCAAGCACGGGCAAGGTCGGCCGAAACGCCAGCCTCGCAAAATGCATGGGCGAGGACGTACTCGAACGGGAAAACGCCCAGGAGCGTCAAGGAGACGACCGCGCCGTCGATGACGGCTCTGGTAGGTCTCGAAGACCCAGGGTAGCTGCCGGACTCACTTAGCATTAGAGGGCGTCTTGGACTTGATGCCTGGGCGGCAGCTGGTATTCGCGGGTCACAAGAGGTGCAGCGTCCGCGTTGAGGCTGGTTGGGTAGCTGGTCGGGGAGCTCTCTGACAACATAAGACTCGAGCCTGGACATCTGGGATAGGTTAGCCAAACTCCAGTTCCCTCTCGCGACGACCTGGAAGAGTTCCAGTCTATCGAAAATGAGGTGCTGGTGTTCGGGGAGAATGGCATACCCCAGTAGAACCGATACAGGTGGAGATGCCGGATCTCGTGGAGGTATCTCATGGACAAGCTTCTGGTGCTCTGGGGGATGTCGCGCAGAATGTCGTAGGCCTGCCGGAACCTCGCTCCGAGAATGGGCGGTGGGGGTTCCATCGGAGGTCGTCGGATCGCGTTGCTGTCTCAGGTAGAAATTATTTCCGTAGAAGCCATACCTCCAGCGGAAGCAGGGGGAGGGCTCCAGCGATGCTGGATGTGATCTCTTGGCGCGTCTGGGGATGTTCGAGCTCACCGTGCTGACTTTCGAACAGCTCGCGTTCAGAGTTCTGCGATGGGGACTGCTGAGACTGCTGGCCGTGTTGGGCGACACCGGCCTTGGTATCGACGATTGGAAGCAGGGAAGCTCCCAAGGTTGAGGCGAAGGAGGCAGAAATGTCATCCCCTGTCTGTTGGACGAGGGCGGATCTGTCATCGGCGGTCAAGTGCGTTGGCGCGTTCGAAGACGAGGCATCCTTCTTCATGGCTTTTTCTCTGGCCATGCTGAGATGCGTGGCAATGCCGGCGGCTGCCACTCGGTTCGAAAAAGGGTCTCGGCACAAGAAGAAAAATAAAAACAAAAATAAAAAAAACAACCCGGAAACCCTTCGGACGCATTCGCGACACGTTTCAGACTAAATGAATACCAGGTTTTCTTTTCCGCCAGCTCTGCACGATGGTCAATTTATCTCGTTTCTTCATACTGGCTACATCATGTCAGGAACATCGGTGGTTTTGATAGAACCGAGTTGGATGGACATCTGAGAATTCTAACTTATTAGTTAATACCCTGAAGACGACATGTACTGAAAACATGTAGCGATGTAGGAGTGTGGCACATTTAGAAACATGCTTTTTTTGTTATAAGCTCGACCACTAATTCCAACTAAGTTTTCTTAATCCTAAAGTTAGATTGAACGGAAATGTATTTTCAGATGCACCACTCGCGGACAGTAACTCTGTCAAATGGCCGCGACATTTCAAAATTCCTTCTCCAGGTCATCCTTGAGGAAAACTAATATTTTTATTTTTCGGTTAATATCGGTTAAAACCGGTTACCGATAAAAAATTACGGTTACGGTTACGGTTACGGTTTTTATAAATTTCAAATAACGGTTTCGTTCCGGTTACGGTTACTGACAAAATTTCGTTCCTAAACGGTTTTCGGTTTCGGTTACGGTTACGGTTTGAGTCCCTGATTCTGAGACGATACCCCACTAGAGATAACCTCATATCCTTTCGGAAAATGAAGGCCCGTGCACGCTACGTTCGAAGAAAAGCCAAACGGGAAAGTTGGCAAGGCTATGCTTCTACTATAAATAGCAGTACTTCACCTAAGGAGGTCTGGGATCGAATACACAAGATCAATGGTACCTATCATGCATTTAAAATCCCCCTGCTTTTTAGGAATGGAACATGCCCAGACACACTCGAGGAACAGGCTGATATTTTTGGAGAACATTTTGAATTTATATCCAGTTCACATCATTATTCATCTACTTTCCTTCAACACAAACTGAAGGCTGAGAGAAATCCCTTGAAAAC
This sequence comes from Ixodes persulcatus, assembly GCA_013358835.2. Classification (NCBI taxonomy): domain Eukaryota; kingdom Metazoa; phylum Arthropoda; class Arachnida; order Ixodida; family Ixodidae; genus Ixodes; species Ixodes persulcatus. The sequence goes on along the minus strand of JABSTQ010009837.1, from coordinate 392,670 downwards.
CTCAGGAGGTGAACAGGAGGGATATAACGCTACATTCAGCTTGCACGAGCTCCTCGCAGTTCTTCATAACACAAAGCCCTCAGCTCCTGGACCAGATGGTTTACATTATTCAATGCTACAGCATCTTCATCCTTCTACGCTCGACATCATTTTATATCTTTATAACCGCATATGGCAGGAGGGCTATTTCCCCTCATCTTGGAAGGTAGCACATGTCCTTCCACTTTTGAAGGCTGGCAAGGATGCTTCTTGTGTTTCGAGTTATAGGCCCATTGCTCTTACCAGCTGTCTCTGTAAGACACTGGAGCGAATGATTAATCGTAGACTGATGTACTATCTGGAGCATGGTAAGGTGCTCGACAAATTTCAGTGCGGCTATCGTTCATCAAGGTCTACAGTCGACCACTTGGTCCGTCTCGAAACTGTTGTGCGTGAGGCCTTTGCACACGGGCAGCATTGCCTCTCAGTGTTCTTTGATCTTGAGAAAGCGTATGATACGGCTTGGCGCTTTGGTATTTTGAAGGACCTGTTTGACCTCGGACTACGTGGCCGCATGCTCCGTGCAATTCAGAGCTATTTAGACAGGCGCACCTTTCGAGTCCAGCTGGGAAACACACTCTCCCGTGAATTTCTGCAGGAAAATGGAGTGCCGCAGGGGGGAGTGCTAAGTGTCACCTTGTTTATAGTCAAAATGAACTCCATTGCTTCTGTAATCCCTCCGTCGGTTCAGTATTCACTTTACGTCGATGATTTACAAATTTCAGTTTCCTCCTGTAAGCTCTCAGTCTGTGAACGCAGGGTTCAGCTAGGCATCAACAAGCTTACTGGGTGGGCTGACGGTAATGGGTTTAAGTTCTCTCCTGAAAAGACTGCATGTGTTTGCTTCACCCGCAAACGTGGAATCCTTCTTAAGCCATCCCTAACAATCTACAATAGTACTGTTGTGTCCAACCTCAGCACAAATTTTTGGGTCTTACCTTTGATAGTAAACTGAATTTTATTGCTCATGTAAAAAGCCTGAAACTGAAAGCTCACAAGTCTCTCAATATCCTTAAAGTCCTCTCTCACCGGTCTTGGGGCTCGGATCGATTGTGCCTCCTACGGATCTATCGCTCTTTGGTACGCTCCCGACTAGACTATGGCTGCTTTGTTTATGGGTCTGCCAGACAGTCTGTGCTTAAGATGTTGGATCCCATTCATCGTCTTGGGCTTCGTTTGGCTACAGGTGCATTTCGTACATCCCCTGTGCCCAGTTTATATGCAGAGGCTAATGAGTGTTGCCTCGAAAGACGTAGATTCGCATTAGGCATGATGTACTCTCTCCGCATCCGATCTGTCCTCCAGCACCCCACTCGAGAAGTTGTTCAAGAAACACGCTCAGAACGACTCTTTCTAGCAAAACCTAGCGTGATCCCTCCTTTCAGTATGCGATTGAAGACCTTGGCCGAGTCTGTCGGATTAGATGTGGCATCCCAGGTAGTCGAATTCCCTGGCATCGTAGCACCCTGGGAGCACCCTGACATACACTGCAACCTGTCTCTTGCACAGTATAACAAGAAAAACACTCCAAGTGCTGTGCTTCTTCAGGAATTTCATGAACTCGCTCAATTGTATAAAGATTATTCAAAGTTTTATACAGATGGAACAAAATCTGAGACCTTTGTTGGTTGCTCTGTCATTGGCTCTTCAGTGGAAGTTGTAAGGCGGATAAATACTGCTGCTACCATTCTCACAGCAGAGCTGTATGGCCTCCTGTTGGCTACGGAACACATAGCCCGCCACAGGATACCCCTGGCAGTGGCTTTCACTGACTCTCTCAGTGCCTTGCGAGCCATCTCTTCACTGCTGCCTACAAGGAACTCCCTTGTTGTTGAAGTTCAGAAGAAAATTATTGTGGCAGCCAGGAAGCATTGCACCATTGTCTTTTGTTGGATTCCCAGCCATGTTGGTATCCCAGGCAATGAGGCGGCCGACCGTGCCGCCCGCACATGCATCAGCAGAGAGGTAGATATTAAAAGGATCCCTTACATGGACTATCGCCCTTCTGTGGGGTCTCGCTTACGAGCACAATGGCAAGCCGAGTGGAATGAGGCGATCTACAACAAGCTGCATCTCATTAAGCCAAACCTGGGTGAATGGGCGAGCGCCCGGCACCAGAAACGATTTTATGAAGTAATACTGTGTCGGTTGCGCATTGGCCACACGCATCTGACCCATGGCTACCTGCTCCGTGGGGAGGATGCCCCTTTGTGTGAACAGTGTAACCAACCTCTAAGTGTTCTCCATTTTCTAATTGAGTGCCCTTGCTATGAAAGGGAACGCCAATCTCACTTCGCACAGTTATACAGGAAGTACATTCCCTTACACCCAATGTTGTTATTGGGTGATGAACCATTTGTGACCTACAATCAAGTCTTTATAAGTTCTTAGATGCTATTGGTCTTCTTCATCGACTGTGAACTTCAAAGCTTTTCACTCATCCATGTCTCATTCCTTTATTTTTAACCCTGACTACTAGAGTCCTTTCTTCTCGCTTACCCTCAATGCAATAGTTTCCTTCTTTGGCGCTCTTTGGCCTTAGCAGCCCTTGCGCCATAAAAAATCCAATCCAATCCAATCCAAGCTCAGTGGGGGATTCCACTTCCGGCCGCCGAAGCGTACGGACGTGCGATGACTAGCTCCGAAGGAGCGGTGTCAGCGGCCCACGCCGGCCGCGGTATCAGGGCTAGCGATAACGGAGATTATCAAGTCATTCTGCCTGCTCTGCCTACAGGACCCGTTGTTTTAAACACCGTTTTTTTTCACGCTGACATGAAGGGGCGGCCGTACCGCGTCGACGACTTCCGCGACGCGTTGGCTCCCCTCGGTTTGCTACCCGAGGTCGCCACCGTCGGGGCTTACCGCATGAACCATGTGTGGGCGGCGACGTTCAAGTCCACCGAAGGCAAAACGAAGATGCTCGCCACGCCGGAGCTGACCGTCAAGGGCCGTCGATGCCTCGTCGTCGACCCGTGCCACCAGGACGTTCGTGTGAAGCTCCATTGGCTCCTTTTCAACGTAACTGACGACGACGTGAGAGCGGCCCCGGCGCCGTACGGGAAGGTCCTCGAGGTCGCCAGGGAAAAGTGGCGTGTCGACGGCTGCCAGACCGTGGGCACCATGACGCGCACGGCGGTGCTCCGGCTCAAGGCGGGCGTCACGCTCGACGACATCCCGCACCAGCTGCTGGTGAGCGGTGAGTTGGCCCTCGTCGTCGTGCCTGGCAGGGCCCCGCTCTGCCTCCGTTGCCAGCGGACGGGGCACATCCGCAAGGAGTGCCGCGTCCCGAGGTGTAACGTCTGCCGTCGCTTCGGCCATGAGGGCTCCCAGTGCGTACGGTCTTACGCGGCGGCCGCTGCGCCTGAGGGTAGCTTGGAGAAATCTGAGCTCCTCATGGACGAGGCCGAAGCCGAGGAGACCAATGCGGGTTCAGCTGGCAAGGAGAGTCCTGTGGCGAACGAACCCCCTGCACCCGCAAGCGGTGCGGCCCCGAACACCAGCGGTGCAACACCATATACGATCGAGGCAGGGCAGGCGGGGCAGCGGGATGGTCCTGCAGTGGAGACGTCTGCACCGCGCGGTGAGGCAACAGTCGCCCCCAACGTCGTCAACGAGAATCCAGCCGCTGATGTCACCATGGCCGACCCGGACGCCTCTGCGGGTGGTGCGGCCGCGAAAAGGACGCGGGAGGACGACGCCACGGACCCTACGGCGGTGAAGCAAGAGGAGCCGCCCCCTAAAGTGACGCTCATGTGGAGGCGTCGCACAGTCAAGCCCAACATCCCGGCGGACGACACAAAGGGGGCTAAGCCTCCCCCGTGAGCGTGTGCGCCGGAGGTCGAACGGGGTGTCGGAGTCTGCAAGGCTATCGTACAGTCGACAGACCATCGTCGAGGCGTGTCAGACAGCCTTTTACAGCCGAGGTAAGCTCCGTGCGGTCCGTCACTCCTCCTCCTGAATGGCGGTGATATTAGAGGCGCCACTAAGAGCGGCAACGATTAATGTCCGCGGGCTCGCAGCCCGGCGCCGGCAATACCAGCTGAGCCGACTGTTTGCGGAGAGTGAGCTTGATATCATCGCTGTTCAGGAGACAAAGGTCGAGAGCCAAGAGCGGACGGACCGCATGGTGCAACCTTTTCGAACTCTTTTTAACGTATGCGTGGCGCACGCCGATGGAACTTCGGGTGGCTGTTGTTTGTTTATTCGCCGGTCACTAGGTGTGATTGAGACGGCTATGTTTGCGTGTGCTTTCGGCCGCTTTGTTGTCTGCGATTTTTCATTTTCTAACGTCGAATGGCGTGTCATTTGTGTTTACGCACCGACTCGCGAGCGCGAGCGCAAAGCTTTTTTTCGAAACTATTAACGAGTATATTAACTGTGAGAGGTATGTTATTTTGCTCGGCGATTTCAATTGTGTTTGCGCGCCTGAGGATCGCTCGAATCAGGCCCGTGTCCGCGACCAAAGTGCTATTTTATTAAATGATATTGTCGCGGAAAATTTATTAGAGGACGTAGCATCTGTTTCCTCCAAACGCAGCGTACCTTTCACCCATTTTCAAGGCCAGAGCCACGCCCGACTCGACAGAGCATACATATCCCTGGATTTGGTACCTCTGTGCTCCGATTACCTGGTTCAACCTGTGTCCTTCAGTGACCACGCTCTAGTTATGTTTACTCTTGGGAGGAAAGTCAAAGCGCCTCAGTGGAACTGGTCGTTATGGAAGCTGAACAGTTGTCCTCCTGAAGGATAAACTTTTTAAATCGAAAGTAGATGTTCTATTCAAGGAACTGTAAGAGGATAAACAGACAGTGTGGGAGGTGAGGTGGGAATTTTTTAAGGAGGGAGTTAAAATGACTGCTATCGAAAGAAGTACTATTCTCAGTAAACAGAGGAAGCAGAAAGAGATGGAGCTGCGGCGCCAGCTGAACATTCTTCTGATCGAAGAAAGCGCGAATTCAGGCGAGTTTGTCGATGAAATAAGAAGTATAAAAAATCAACTGGAGGTCATCGACTGCGAAAGGTACCGCGGGGCTGTTGTGCGGGCGCGATCTGAAAGGTTGTGGTTAAGCGAAAAGCCGACGAAACGGGCGCTTAGTGATGAAAAACGGCAGGCGCAGCGAAACGAGATTAAAGAAATACGATATAATAACACGATAACTCGCGATAAAGATATGATTGAGAGAGCATTTGTTGAGCATTTCCGGGGTCTCTTTGCGCGTAGGGCTATTGCTGACGACAGCTTTAATGATAATGTTTTGCCCTTGATGCCGAAATTACAAGATGACGTTCGCGAAAAATTAGAAGCGCCGATTACAGTTTGTGAGATTGAGACGGCCATTGATGAACTAACTTCTGGCAAAACGCCCGGCCCGGACGGCCTAGGTGCGGAATTTTATAAGGTGTTTAAAAGGGAGGCAGCTGACGCCTTGTATCAGGTGATTACGGAGGCGTATTGTAAGCGTGTTTTGCCGCCCTCCTTTTTGAGAACACACACTGTCCTCATCCCAAAGGTTGACGACCCCGTAAGGCTTTTGTCAGTCGATTCCTACAGGCCAATAAGTCTAACAAACGTTGACTATAAAATTGTTATGAAAGTCCTCGCCAGGCGTTTACAGAAAGTCATACCTAGTCTTGTGGGACCGCATCAGACATGCGGTATTAAATTGCGCACTATTTTTACGAATATTCATGTAGCAAGAAGCATTCTGGAATGTTGCGATGATCTCGGTTGCCGTGTGGCTATGTTGCAGTTAGACCTGGAGAAGGCGTTCGACCGGGTGTCGCACAAGGTTCTTTTTGCTATTTTGGAGCACGCGAATGTCGGGTCTGCAATATTAGACGGTTTGAAAATGGCGTATGCGAATTGTACAACGTCCATTGTAAATAAGAAAGCTAGTGAAAGTGTACCTGTCCTTTCGTCTGTAAGGCAAGGCTGTCCACTGTCCCCCTTGCTATTTGCAATATACTTAGAACCTTTTTGTTTAAAACTGATTCACAATGTAAACATTCGTGGGTTTAGCCTGGAGTCTTGCGAGGTACATGTTCTGTCCTACGCGGACGACGTTGCGGTCTTCTGCGTCGATCAGGAGAGCGTGCGTGAGGCGGTCCGTGTTGCTTCTTTGTTTTGCAAGAATACGGGGAGTGTTATTAACTGGGGGAAATGCGCCGGTTTCTGGCACGGAAACTGGGGCTCAAAGCCGGTGGTTTTTTTAAACGTTCAGTGGACAGCCTTGCCCGCAAAGTATCTTGGCGTGCCGCTCGAGCACTACCGGGACTGCACGCAACTGTGGAGTGAAGAAACGGAAAGAGTGAAGGCCAAAGTGGAGGGTTGGAAGGGTAGAGACTTGTCTATGTTTGCGCGCGCTACAGTTTGTAATTTATTTTTGATAGCGAAAATTTTGTATATGTTGCAAGATGTCGCGCCTTAACGTGCAGAGGCTGCACAGAGTATTCGCCGTTTTTATTTGGAGTTCGTGCTGGGAGCGTTCTGCTCGCACGAACGTGTTCAGATCTGTTCGCAATGGAGGTCTGTGATTGTCGCATCTGTTTATGCGGCAAATAGTGTCTCGTTTTGTGTTTTTCCGTGACCAGCAAAACTCCTTTCTGCGCGCAGTCATGCAGGTGCGACTGCGAAATGCGCTACCCGAGTATGTAGTGTCGACCGGTGACAGCTACGGCACCAGTATTCAAGGTTTCCTCCGTGAAGTGGTACTTTCTGTTCGTTTTCTATCGGTACGCTTTTCTATGGAGTATCTGAGTTCCGTGCCTCGGAAACGACTGTACAAAGATCTATCAGACGTTTTGTTGCCCGTCCCTCTCTACAGGTCATTGTACGGGTGGGGCCCAGGGCAGGATGTACTTAAAAGGGTAAAGAGAATGCCGGTCAAACCATCGACGAAAACTTTTTTCTTTAAACTACACTGCGGCGCGCTCCCGGTCAAACCGTGGCTTGAAGCGAAAGGTATTTTTGTGCCGTGGTCTGTAAATTGTTTACTTTGTAAGGTTCCCGAGTCTATAGAGCACGTGTTCATCGACTGTTGGGACGCTGTGTTCCTGTGGGATGTTCTCCAGCGCACGTTGAAGAAAGACATGCCTCTAACTGCGTATGGGATTCGTTTCTTGCCACTGGAGAACGAAGGTGGCATCTCGTACGATATGTTTATGCTCCTCGGCCTCCACAGCCTGTGGAGGACTAGGACGGGTGTACATAACGCTGATGTAAATGTGCGCCCTGCGAGAGATTATTTCATTGAAAACGTTTCCTATATTCGCGAGGTATTCCGCGCGCTGCCTGAACCGCCTGAATGGTTACGGATACTTGATGATTTGGTCTTGTTGAAACGCTTTTAAATGTACTGGCGGCAGCTGCGCTTGGCTGGCGCGTTTTAACTTTTTGTGTATGTGTATGAGTGTTGCTTATGTCAAAGCAGGCAATAAAGAAAAAAAAAATTCGGTAGCTCAGTGGAAAGACATCCGATTTACACGCAGCGAGCACGGGTTCGATCCCTGCTGTGGGTGTACCATTTTTTTTTTGTCAAGCATTTTGCGATGTTTACAGTTCTTTTTTTTAACAATTATCACAAAAAAAACAAAAAAACAATTGTTGTGAACGATACGTCGCTGAACTAAATGGTATGGGATTTCATTTTTGACACCTGCTAACTCAATGTAGTCACTTTCCACAAAATGCAAGGAGCATATGAATCCAGGGGCGGATTTATGGCTAAGGTTTGGGGGGGGGGGCGGTGGTGATTTTTTTTTTTTTTAATTGTGCGGGCTAGCGATTTTTGCGGCATCTACAAAAAGCAACTATTAATCGTGTTTTAACGTTTGTTACAGCCTAAATATTCCCACCAAATTTGTATTAGTTTCTTGTTCCTTTATATTAACCCGCACTTGTTGCTTCAGTGGTTCAAAGATTTGCACTATAAGCGGTAAAAAAAAAATAGAGATAGAGAGAGACATACGTGTGCATGGTTCTATATTCTATGTCTAAACAGTGACTATCCCCATTTAAGCAACACAGGCAATTGAGGCACGCGGCGTGAAAGAGTTTGTGCAGGGACTCGATCACACAAAATACATCAATTTAGACAAAAAAAAAACACCACAAAGACCGGAGAAGAAAGGATTTGTTATCAAGACAAATGTAAGACGGCCGAATAATATGGAGAATTTCTAATTCCTGGAAGAACGTGATCAAAATACCTTCTTATTTTCATTGTTATTTTATTGACTCACTCTCGAAAATGCACAGTTCTTGAGAAAAGTGAGCATTTAGTTGGAGTAATTAAACTCTAATAAAAAAACAGTGGGTGGGATTTCTCAGCGACTTTACTCTCAATGACTTGGTATTTTACGGGAAACAGCCAAACAAAAATAACTGTTCGATTCTTTATGGTCTTGTGGATCCGTGAAACCAATAGAAAACAAAAATGCGAGCTCAAATGGTCTTCAGCGCAGTGCCTAGGCGAATTGCGTGGAGCAACATTAAAATTATTTATTAAACAGATTCATGTTTATCTGATGAGATGAAAAAAAAAAAACCCTACAATTGGGGAGGACAGAATACAGACATAATTATTTACACAAGTTATCAACTTAAAGGTTCTTCAGAGCACGAACATCGCCTTCCTTCGTCGTGCTCCCTGCGCGAAGCGGTCTACCACCTTCTCTTGGTCGACGTTTACATCTCGGTGGACGTGGAGGAGGGCAAGACCGTTGAGTCGCTTTTCGCCACACCGCGATCGAATCCAAGTTTTAATTCGACGAAGGGTGGAAAAGGACCGCTCAGCCGTCGCAACACTAACTGGCAGTGTGGCGAGAACGCGCAGCAGAGTCCTGATGTTGGGGTAGAGCTCTGGCTCCGACTCTTGAAGTGTCTCCACAGCTGTCGATGGAAGAGGCCCCTTCTCTTGTTCGCGTCTCCATTTCGCCGCCCACAGTAAAAATTCGGCTCTGATGATGGTCTGCAAAGCTACATCTCCCATTCCGAGGAGCACGCCGTATTTTGCTGCCAGGATGCTGAGCTTTCCTGGAGCTCCCTTCTCATTCACATGGCGAGGCAAAAGTGTGTTGAGGCTGTACACTTCCAGCACCTCTTCCGGAAAACGCTGCTTAAGATCTTCTACGACAGATTCCACAAGAGGAATGTATACATGTGCGCGGAAGTATGACTCGGCTGTCTGTGGAGGCAATTTTGCGCAGTTCATTTGTCGTTGGACTAGACGAGGCACATCTAGTTGGGCTCCCATATTCTCGGCAATTTCTTCTGCATGCGCGAAAATTTCTTTGAAAGTCTTCTCGACGTTTAATGGGTTCCGCTTTTCGCTCAAGACGACGATTGTGTCTTTCACGATGTCCGAGGCACTGTTCATTTCCAGATCCGGCTTTTGGAGCAACCGACTTAGGGGAAGCGTGACGGAGAGTACATCGTAGAGAGCTAGGGTTGCGATTACAAATTCGGCATCCAGGATTGATGTAAGCAGTGATCTCGCCTTGGCAGCCGAGCTTGGTTCTCTTCACTGCGAAACCGTTTCCAACGCCTTTGCGATGCTTCCCAGGCTCTCTCTAAACTGCAAAACAGCGTCGTGACGTTCGACCCAACGTGTGTCGCATAACTTGGTCAGCTGTTTGCCAAGCTGGAGTTTCAAAACGGCGTTACGCTTGGGCGAGGCCGTAAAAAACGCAATGACTTCCCGCATTGTCCCGGTGGTGTTTCGGACACTTTGCACAGTTGATGTTTTGGATATAGAAAGGTTCAAGCTGTGGTTGAAGCAGGGGCATCGAACTGCATGCACGGCTACTTTTTGAATTTCCTGAATGGCACCGCAGAGCTCGGAGGTCATTACTGAGCATCCGTCTGTTGCAATGCCTACACAGCCTTTGGGGTCGAGAGACAATGACGTCAGTAGACTTAGCACGATTTTTCCGAGCTTGGTACCAGTCAGTGTTGGCTCCAGTGCGTCGTCTTCGTCTTGCTCTTCCTCGTCGGACCCGCTGTCCGACATGGACGAATTCTGATTCTGATTTGAATCTTGAGGCTTGAGTTCTCGAGGATCTAAGAAACCCACAAAATCTTCTCTGATCTTTAAATCATGTTCATACCTCAAAACAAGAGATAGCTGAGACTTGTGAGCCACGTCGGTTGTCTCGTCGAACATAATGCCATAATATTTGCTCTGTCGAACTCGTGCCAAGATCACGGACAGAACTTCTTCTCCGCAACATTCAATAAGGGCATTTTGAGTTGTTTTGCTTGTGAACATCTTCCTTCCTGTGGCTGTGGAGAGATGTTTTTCGAGGGCATGGTCACCACATTTCACTCTAGAGCGCAGCAGCTCCTTGAAGTTTCCTCCATTCTCCGAACTGTCATTGCCGTTCGTCCCAGTGACCACTGGGCCGTCATCCCGATGTCCACGGAAGGCAATATTCTGCCGGGCCAGGAACACAACGTTGTCGACAATCGAGAGAAGCCGCGCGCGGTTTTGAGACACCTGCCGCATTCGCTGTGTATCGATCTGGTTTGCCACGACCCTTGCTGGGTCGCGACAAGTTTTCAGAAAAGCCTTGCCCGCTTCCACTGCTTCGATGTGATATCTAGCTTTGGAATGGGTTTCCAAAGCTCCATCTTTCCCCAGAAGCTTCGCGAATTTTTTCAAAGGCTCCGTTACAAGAGCCTGAAGGGCAACTGTCTTGTGTTTCCCCCCAATGTGCCCGGTGGCAAAAAGAGGACAAAATTTGCAGAACAAACCTGCCTTGGCATCCGAGACAACCAGCCAAGGATATTTCAGTAGGTGGTCACTTCTGACGTACCTCCGTTCGACTGTTTGTCCCTTGTTCTGTTCGGAGAAAGGGAAGGAGTAACCTTGCGGTGGCATCCAATGGCATTCGAGTAAGCCAACCACGGTGTGGTCATCTGGCCTCGCCCCAACGAAGTTGCCAATGTCATATTGCAAACCAAAGTCAGCTGCTGGATTCCGAAGTTTGTGGACGGCCGGGGCTAGTGGGGTAGTTCCGTCAGAATTCTCGACCATGGGCGACGGGAGAGCCTCAATCGTGAGTTGTTCGTCCACGCCATCAGACTTCAAAGTGAGCTTCGAGTCGTTGCTTGCAATGTCTGCCTCAGTGACAATCTTTTTGGGCACAGCTTGGAAGAAGTTATGCAGAGTGGTACTTTTCCGCTTGGATGACTTTGGTGGACCATCTTCACTCTATGTAAAAGAACACTTGTTTTACTAAACACATAGAACCCATTCATAAGTGACGTAATTTATAAATACCACGAGTGACTGATTCAGCACTAATTACCAATATCAGCTGTGCGATCTTATGCGTCTCAAGCCGAAGTGTAAATGGAAGGTGAAAGTAGTAAAGGCTGCGTACACAAATACAAAGGAAAAATGATTACAAAAATTAGCTCAATATCCCAAACGCTGGTTGGCTGGGAGTTCTTAAACCATCAGTGTCCTTCCACCCACAAAAAGATTTAGTGAGCAAATTTCGCATAAATATTTTGATTATCCATCGACCGAAAGAAACGCCGCACACAGTCTATGACTAATTTTTATGCATAGAAAGAGGAGGAAACAATTAATGTCTGCAGCGCGATGTTTTTTTTATGTCGCTGCGGATGGTGGCAAAGAAACGAACAATTCACACGTTCCATTTAGCTTTTCTTTTCCTTACTATATATGTCAATTACTTTTTCGGCATGCGTCACGGCTACCAACCACCTCATACGCGAGCGAAGTGCAGAAAATGCCTCGTTATAATTTGTCAAAAGAGCAACGTCATTTTACGGACTAAAGTGCAACTCACCATTGTAGCGGCTGCAGAACTCGACTCCCGGTTACTTCATCCGCCTTAGGCTCAATTTGTCTCTGGAGGTCAACAGCACTTTCTCGTTACCCGAATCACCGTTTTGCCCAGGAGTGAACGTGTGAACGACAGGTCGAAAGCGCCGCCACTAAGCTCGAACGTGCGCGTCACCACGTGCTCCAAGTCAATCGTCACTGAAAAACAGCGATCCGCGACGGAGAAGGGATGAATGGTGCAACACAGTAAAGAAGTCCACGTTTGGTTTCCCTCGCGGATCTTGAAGCTGCTCTGTTCTCGGCGCTCTAAGCTACCCGACTGACTCCTCTTCAAAGTAGCCTGACCGACCGTTCCTGACCTGTGAAACGTGAGCGCTGACATTCCCGAGGTACCTTCGCTCAGGCCCGGTGGCGCATGACTCAGAGCCCACACACGCACGCGTGTACACTGTGGTGACCCACGTTGCTCACCGCTCGAGAGAACTCGCCCTGCCTCGTGACCTTGCTGCGCTCCCGATAGACCGGTTCTTCCCACCCTCCCGCTTCGGGAGAACGTAGCCAAGGAGAGGGGAACGCCCGTCGCCCAAGACGGGAAGCAAAAATAAACCAGTTGAGTTTTGGTATGCGCGCCTCGCTATCGCCATCTCAACAACACCTTGTTATGACCCGTCCCATCTCCATGTGTGTGTGAGTGCGTGGGAAGCTTACCGAAGTATTTTCCTAGTCGTTAGGACCACTTTGGGGGAAGGATTAGCCCAGGCTTAGCCGAACGCTCGGGGCGTTGCCAGTCTGGCTGGCGTCAGTCGCTTCCGGGGAAGCGCCGCTCAAGGACTCCCCTCCCTCACGTCACGTGTCAACCCTTCGGACTTCTACCTGCGGCTGGCGCCGAGGCGGCAGAACGCGACAGTGTGTGTTCCGAGCTTTCCCGATTCTTCTCTGCCACGGTGGTGGGAGGGGGGATTAAACGGCGCCGGCTGTCTGCGGGGGAACAATCCAGGGATCGTTCATCAGCCAATTCGAAGACCTTGGAACTGTTTCCCACCCCCTTTGTAGGATTCCAGAGTGGGGGATAATCGTCGTCTCGCCTTTCCCAAACGTTAAGCTCCCCTTGGGGGAGAGCTCCGCTGGTCCGACTGCCCTCGGTCGCTTCAGAAAAAGCACCGCCCACGGAATCCTCCTCTCCCTCGCGTGTCCACAAAAATCCCGACCGTTCGAGAGATGGTTGTCTTCGGTCACATATTTCGCTATGAAATAAACCTGTTAAGTTTTCCCGACTGAGTGGTTCGGGCGTTGTTCGTGAGAAAGGTTGGACGCCAGCGAGATTACCATGCTCCCCGAGAGACAAGGCTGGGCGTCGACACCTAACAACCTCCCCTCCACCTCCTTAGCCGAGTCTTGCGGTCATAGTGGACTTTTCCCGTCTCTCTGCGCCTTTCAACCAGTGGTGCCAATTCAGCGGCACAGGATGGCTCCACAGAGAGACGGAGGGAGCAGGGAGCCTCGATACCAAAGCCACCGCCTCCGTACAGGGTGGAGAGACGCTTTGGACGAGCCCGCGCCTCAAAGCTGCTATCTTAGGTTCTGAACTTTAAACAAGCACCGCTTTCCCTTCGCAGGTACATTTCGCGTCTGGTAAACTTGTCCACTCATCTCTCTCCATTTTTTTTATTAAATAACAAAGACGTTGCCAAGGAAAAACAGATGGCCGAATCTACTGTCCTGCTTCGACAGCACAAATTTAGTTTGAGGACCAAATAATCACTACACCAAAACCAAATATTAAAAAAAAAAAATTCAGAATTATTTTTATTTTTGGCGTCTCGGGGGGGGGGGGGGGGGGGGCGGCCGCCCCCCCCCGCCCTTCCCATCCCTAAATCTGCCCCTGTATAAAAATCGGGTAGCGTCCGCTTTCCGAGCTTCGCGTAACTGTTCTACAGGAATTGCAGCCAGCCATTGACCCCGACCCGTTGACCCTTCGGAAACTTGTGGACTCTGCCGCACAATGCCAGCTTCAGATGCAGAACATGTGAAGCAATTCTTCACGCAACATCTTGGGAGTATTCTTTTCGGAGCCGATCATGGGAATTCACCGCACTACGGCACTCGGGCACTCACTACTAATTGCCAACACTTAAATGTACAAAACACCTCATCTTGAAGTACAGAACAGCGAGCGGGACAAACATGAATGCAAAGGAATCGCACGGCGAGCGAACGCATTTCGTCTGCTACACGCGGAGAGAAAAAAAAAAAAAAAAAAAAAAACCGCACGGTCGGGTGTAGTCACGTGACTTCCGCCAGTCTCACTATGTTTCGCTATCGAGCAGTTGCGTTTTTTGGCTTTATTTAAAAAATACGTGACTCTGTAGCAAAATATTAATTGGGTAGTATTCCGACACCATAATGAATCGCCTGACAAAAAAGGAAAAAAAGATTTGGGGGGTGTCAGTGTCCCTTTAATGACAGTTGAGAGGGCTAGTGTAACTAGGATATTAGCCGACTTGACGTTGTCAGTAGCTGGAACTGCACAGATAAAACACTCGCTTAGAGAAAGTGAGAGAGCCTAAATAATCAAAAACCTAGTTGGTGCAGCAGCTACGGTACCTAAAACTGTAGAACCTATACAAAAAACCTTCCCATCCGGATAAAGACCGGACGACAATGTATTTTCCCTTTTGCAAAACGAAATTCTTTGTGCGTTGCCAAAAATTCGATGGCGCTGTCTGCTGCAGCAAAAAAGAGAATTAACACTTTGTGTTAAATGCAATACATTATACCTTCTATGATCTATTGTTCGTGCACAACATACATTTATTAAATGTATTCACACGACCAATAAATGCTTAAAAAGTACGCACGTTAATCCAGATTTATGAATTTATAATATCAGTTGGTTTTAATAGAATTATCACTACTGCATATGGTGCCATACGATGTTTGAAGAAAATCTCACACCTTTAAAGGAATTTTGAGGAAAATGTTTTCAGCACTGCTCATATATAGCCACCGCCTGTTTCTTTTACTTCCTTTTTTTTGTCTGGGTTAAAAAAGTATGCCGTAGAGGGTTAATGTTATCCCCGAATACCAGAATTTTATTCGACCAGTCACTCGTCCGTCCGTCCGTCAGCCATGTAACTCGACGCCAGGTCACGTGACTTGACGTCACGTAAAATTTTCCTGCAAAATGTAGCGTGGAAATGTATAGAATGTTTTCTGCCCTCTCTGAAACGACTGTCTATTACCTTCTAAAGAAATGTAAATCATTGCTCCTTAAATGCTGCATTCCATGCAATATAAGGATTGATAGACGAAGAGCGGGTTGAGGGGGGGGGGGGGGGGGGGTGCGGGTCAGAATAGAAAAATAAACATGCAAGACCAAGACGAGGACAACACAACCTCACGTTGCCTTACCTTGTCTTACCTCGTTTTGCCTTGTCTTACCTTGTTTTATGCCTTGTCTTACATCTTTATTCCTTTTTCAATCCTAGCAATATAAGACTGCGGATGTGGTCGCTGGTATATTTTGTCATTTGTTCGCTTCGCAGTTTGTGCCCGTGGTCATCATCAAGAGCGTCACGGTGCTGGCCATCTTCGTGTCGGTTCACACCACCGGAGGCTATTACTACGGCTTCAACATTTACCCTGAATGGGCGAACAAAAGCTCCAATAATACAAATAAATAGAATGTCCCACCTTAGGCCATAGTCTTGGAGAGTGAATTGCTAGGTTCTGAATTACCGGAGCACTATTAAAGGATCCCTGCAATCATATTTAAGCGTCAGCCTTTTTTGCGTTTTCCACATCTCTTGGGGTTCCGGCAAGCCAGCGGGCACGGAGAGACTAACTAAATATCAGTGAGTCTTATTTTAAAGGGATTGTCCGGTCAAATTTTGTATTCGAGAAAACAATTGAATATCATTGTTATTGCCTCAAGACCTATCGTCCGTGCAATATCTGAATTTTATATGCCCCTTTGCATGAGTAATTGAATTTATACTGCTCCAATCGCAATCTAGCGTAAACGCTGCTTTCGGTGGCAACATTGGAGCTCTGACGTCACACAACACAAAGCGAGCATTTCTGTCTCATCGTTTACCTGCGAGTGAACGCCTCAGCGTGCTTCGTTTTTGTTTGTGTGCTCAACTTGTTTCATGGTTGGGTGAGATTTGTGTTGCGCGGTTGGGTGCCACTACCAACGGGCAGCACATGCGAGCGAAGACATGACGTTCCGCACTTTTCCGCGAGACGTGCAGTGACGAGCAAAATGGATCGACGCCGTGCGAAGGGACTGGGTTCCCGTCAAGATCGAGATCCCGCTTATGCAGCAATCATCTCACAGAAGAGAGCTACGAGCTGAGCTCTAAGCGGACAGAAAGCTCGTAAGCTGAGGTGTGATACTGTGCCAACGATATTAAACTACGTCCATCCACTCCTCGCCTAAATCGGATCAATCAATTGGATTATGCAGCGAAACCAAAACCAACAGCTAGACCACCTGGAAACGATATCAGAAGTTGTATTTAGCACGCATGCAGCCAAATTCTGTTTGACCCGCATGTGAAAATAGAGCGTGACTACGATTCACCAAGCTCGTCCAAGTCAAGTGACGACATGCATTTGAATGATTCGCCGTTTGCCTTCGACCCGCGGACATCGCCTCTGAGGGAACGACCCGCAGCCTCATCACCGATTTAGTGGATCCGCAGAAATGCGTACCCAGATGCCGCTTCGTGTACCTAGTTGCCGCTTCAGAGGCGAAATCTGCATCCTTTGCTTTGCAAGCGCTCCTAGTTCGATCGGCGGCCGTCACAGTTGTGTTTCCGCGAAACGGCATACGTTTGCTCGAAGCTTATGGCTGTTTTCGAGTAATATCCTGCTAAAATGCGTGATTTCTTTTGCACACGCTAGGGAATTGCATTAAAAGAACCGTATTTCAGTAGGGTAGAGCCTAGGCGACTATATAATTCTAAACAAAATACGAGACATCCATCGACCAACGCTTGTTATCCCGACCATCCGACAAACCTTTGCGTTTTGTGACGTCACGCAGCAGCTACGAATGTCAGCCATTGACACTGGCGAAATTCGGGGTGCAGTTTCGTACATACGCTCATGATAGGTTTAATTAATAACGGGAGATCATATATCAAAATAAAAATGACGCTTGTGTACATGAAGGCTCCCTCGACGTAACGAGCGCAAAACCTTAAGTACTTCCAGTTTCGACCGGACAATCCCTTTAACAGGACGACGCGGAAACCTCCTCCGCCTACGAGGGCGACCTGCGTTGCCGAAAGCGCGCAAAATGTGACGTCTTTGGTCTTGGGCTTGCTACTGGTCAGAGCCGCGAAAAGCTTTTTTATTAGTCGAGATACAAAATATAAGTGTCGCGAAGTGTTTCATTACGTATGAAATTAGTTTTTATTCAGTATTTTAGATCAGAAAAGAAACAAATGCAGTCGACATACCCGCCACCAAGCGGCGGAAAAAACGGCGCATACTAGAAAGGGTAGTGGGATGAGGCCCCGACGAACGGCGAGCGTAGAAAGGTTCCGGATGTACGCAAGGCGCTGCGATCGTATACCGGCTCGTGGATCCGACCAGTTCCGAGCGTTCCGAAGGCTTTCGGCACAGGCTTGGTTGGCGATTTGGCGATATGGCAGCGCGAAGTGGCTGCCGTTCTGAGCTGATCTTTACCCCGCGTTTGCTGTCGTTTGTGGCCAATGAAGTGCTATGCCGAATTAGTCTTTAATCGCGCAGCAAATGCAATGCGAGCCTCCCTGGCCGCACGCTTCATACAGCCTATCCAACACATTCTTTAGTGGGGGATTTTGCTTGGTATGCATAGTCTCTGGAAGACTCGCATGATAGACAGAAGCGCTGAACCACCAAGGACTACCAAACCAAATTTTATCGAAACATGCAACCACGTAAAAAGTGTCCTTGATGAGCTCGGTGTCAAGCCAAAATGGTACTGGTGACTTGAAAAGTGCCTTTTGTTTCCTGATTTCTGATCCAGCCGAGTCAGCCCTGTGTACCCGAAAAGGTATGCAAATTTGTCTGAATTGTAGAACTGTTGGTGAAAATGTATCTCAATAAGCTTGTATAATCTCAGTGCATTCTCGTTTCAAAACTGCAACTCTGACCCATGTGCCCACCGTCTATGCTTCCATGCAATAAAGAAAAAAAATTTACCGCATCTCCACGTGGTGAATGATGTTGCTTGGGGCGAAGCTCTGGTGGTGCTTGTCTGCGTAGACGCCGAGCCGCAGCATGCCGAGCCTTTTCATTCATGTCAGTAGGAGAATGTGTGGTTTTCTTCTTTTTCTTTTTTTAAGAAGGCATGGGATGGCATCTTAGAATATTCTTTTTTTTCTTCTTTTTCTTTTTTCATATATTTTTTTTTCATCTTCTTTTTTTGCCCTACACGAGCACGTGAGCATGTGCTCACGTACCTTTTCATTCATATCAGTAGGAGAATGTGTGGTTTTCTTCTTTTTCTTTTTTTAAGAAGACATGGGATGGCATCTCAAAAACCCCCTACTCTTTTTTTTTCTTCTTTCATAATTTTTTCATCTTTTTTTTTCAATTTTGTTTTTGCCCTACACGAGCACGTGAGCATGTGCTCACGTGCTCGTGAGCACGTGATCTCACGAGCAGAAGCACGAGCACCCGACGCCGGCCTACGGCGGACGGCGGACGGACATGGCTAGCCCCTAAGGAGCTTCGCCCTTAAAAAAAAAAATCGGTGGGCGAGTGGTCTAGCGCACACCAGCTCGGAGCACGTGGAGCGAAAGCTCGCGCTGCAGATCCCAGGATCCTGGGTTCAATCCCCACTCCTGCCCGTTTCGATCTGGATGAGCATCGTACCGGCGTGCGGTCGTGTATCACTACTGCGTGATGCACGTTAAAGACCCCAGGCTAGCGGTTGTACTGCACTGGCTAAATTGCTCATCTACAGCTGGGAGAC
Source organism: Ixodes persulcatus (assembly GCA_013358835.2). Taxonomy (NCBI): domain Eukaryota; kingdom Metazoa; phylum Arthropoda; class Arachnida; order Ixodida; family Ixodidae; genus Ixodes; species Ixodes persulcatus. The sequence goes on along the minus strand of JABSTQ010009837.1, from coordinate 373,844 downwards.
TCTTCGCCCGTTGAGGCAGACCAAGTTCTAGGCTGTATAAACATACACACAACCCAATTTGCTTTAGTGGCGCCCTCTTGAGCCGTCGACACGGAGTGCGGCAGCCGTGAACGCTCGATGAGCCCACTACCCCTCCTCTAGTTAACGGCCACTCAAACCAGGACCTACGACGTCATGATGGAGGTTATTTTTTCCTTGTTTTTGTAATTCTAATTTGCCTGTAACTTTTAAAATAATGCGAAATTCGAGATAAGAAAAGTTTCATTAAGCTACCACGTTCAGTGCGCTCAGGTTCGGTGCAAATGGTGCAAATTAAAAACCAGTAAAAAAGTTATTGCAGGGCCCCTTGAAGCTAAAAACGTCCCTTTTTTGTGCTGTGTAAAGCAAAGTGTTCATCTCGTGAAAGTTCACTAGAGGTTTGTTTTTGTTATGCTTCTAAGCTATATAAAAAAGACAGGATAAAAACACAGGCAGGCTGTATTACAAGTGTAGACCGAACTCGCTTCCCGCCTGCCAACGTTCGTCGGCGGCAAGACGCGGAAGCATGACCCAAGTTGCGGTTTCAACACAACACTAACTGAGGGAGCCGTGTGGCCCCCTGTTTAATATAGAGCGCACATCGTCACACTAGGCCACCAGGGGCCTTGTGGCGCTACAGGTTAGCCGGGAATATAACAGTCCTCCCCTCTAAGGTACAAAGACAAGCAACAGCTAAGGGGAATACCGCTGCACGGCCCTGCTAGTCCTTGTGCTACGTCGCAGCTGGGGTGGACCGATGCTTGTAGGCTGCGGAGTTACCCCAGTGCTTGAGACACTGTCGCTTGCAACCACGCTTGTTTCGCCTGGCTCGAACAGAGCGCCAGGAGCACTAGCAGATTGACTCTTATTTAACACTTGTGGTTCCAGCTGAACTGCAGCACCAGCAGGTTGACACGTCTCTGCCTCGGCCGTAGCTGCTGTAGTAGGGGAGTCGGTCGGTCTGGAACGCAGGTGATCACCGTGCCGATGCCACAGTGTGCCATCTTCAAGGCAGACTTGTGCTGACGATTGACTTGTGGCGCCGACGACTCGAGCAGGCACCCAGGGCATACCCTGGCGGAAGTTCCTGGCGAACACGTTCTCCTCAGGGTTCAGCGGTGGCCCCCGTCGGCAGCCTTTATCGGTATACAGTTTCTGTTTTAACTGCTTGAGCAGCACTGATGACTGGAGGCTGGGACGCAGGACATCCAACGGCGTCTTGAACATCCTTCCTGTCAACAACTCGCATGGTGCTCTGCCCGTGACCTCGTGCGGAGTAGTCCTGTAATGAAACAGGAATCTGGAAATCCGAGTCTGGAAGTCCCCAGAGCCACTTTTCTTGAGTTTGTTCTTAACGGTTTGTACAACACGCTCCGCTGCCCCGTTGGAAGCTGGATGATATGGTGGCACGAGCATGCGGCGTATCCCGTTGCATGTTAGAAAGTCCAAGTACTGTTCACTTGCAAATGCAGGCCCATTGTCTGAAACAATCAGATCTGGTAGACCGTGCTGAGCGAAGGCCATTCGCAGGGCTGTTATGGTAGCCTCTGCAGAAGTTGACGAGACAGGAAACACTTCGACCCATTTTGAAAAAGCATCCACAATGACCAAAAAAGTATGCCCCATAAATGGCCCTCCAAAATCAATGTGAAGCCTGGACCAAGGCTTCTGGGGGAATGGCCAGGGCGTCTGTTGAACTGGTTGTGGAGCCCGCTGATGAGCTTGGCAAATCGAGCAGCTCTTCACATGGTGGGTTATGTCGTTATCGATACCCGGCCACCAGACGTGACTTCTGGCAATCATTTTGCTCTTCTCGATGCCGGGGTGGCTGGAATGAAGCAGATCCAGGACTCGCGCCTGCAGCACTTTTGGGATCACCACGCGTGCTCCCCAGAGCAAACAACCCTCATGCAGGCTAAGCTCTGAACTCCTTGCACAAAAAGGGCTTGTTTCTGATGCTAGTGCAAGGTTCTCCCCTCTGAGAACAGCGAGAACGACATGTCCCAGAACAGTGTCATTCTTTGTGGCTTGAGCCACAACGGCGGGTGAAAGAAGATTCGGATAGGCGTGCTGTAGCATGAAGATGTCAGCCGGCACATTCTCTTCAACGTTGCTCCCAGGTAATGGAAGTCTACTGAGTGCGTCAGCATGACCTAAATTCCTTCCTGGTTTGTAGGTCAGCTGGTACTTGTACGCTGAAAGCTTGAGAGCCCACCTGACAAGACGAGGTGACGCGTGGACAGGAACTGGCTTGTCAGCACTCAGCAATCCCAGCAGCGGCTTGTGGTCTGTGAAAGCTTGAAAAGGGGTTCCCCACAAGTACTGGTGGAACCGTTCCACCCCGTAGACCAAGCCTAATGCCTCTTTGTCAAGTTGACTGTAGTTTTGTTCTGCTCGGGACAAACTCCTTGATGCAAAAGCAATGGGTCGCTCTCGGCCATCGGCTTCACGGTGCGCCAGAACTGCACCGATCCCGTATGGTGATGCATCACAAGTTAGACATACCGGCTTTTCTGGATTGAAATGAGCTAGAACCGGAGCGGACGTCATCAAGTGCTTGCTTGTGGTAAAAGCCACTTCTTGGTCTTTTCCCCACTCCCACTTCTTCCCGTCAGTGAGAAGCAAATGCAGTGGCCGCAGGCGTTCAGACAGGTTAGGAAGGAAACGTCTGTAGAAATTAATCATTCCTAGGAAGCTCTGAAGCTGCTTGACGTCGCGAGGAGCAGGAGCATGAAGTATGGCCGCGACTTTGCCCAGGCCTGGAGACAACCCTTCCTGGTTGATAATGTGCCCAAGGTATTCAACCTGCGGCACAAAAAAATGACACTTGTCGAACTTCAACTTCAGCCCGACATCACGAAGGCGCGTGAGAACGGAACGAAGGTTGTGCAGATGATCCGAGTCAGTCGCGCCGGTGACCAGGATGTCATCAAAATACACAGCGACGTGTGGCAGCCCTCGGAACAAGTTTTCCATCTCCCGTTGGAAGATAGCTGGAGCAGACGACACTCCGAAAGGAAGGCGGGTGTACTGGAACAACCCCATGTGTGTTGAAATGGTGACATACTTCCTCGAGTCCTGCTCAAGAATCACTTGCTGGTAAGCATCCCTCAGATCCAACTTGGTGAACTTCTTACCCCCAGACAGCATGGCCCACAGGTCTTCGATTCTGGGAATCGGGTACTTTTCCAGGGTGGCCACCGGATTCACGGTTACCTTGAAATCGCCACAAATCCTCACACGTCCATCCTTCTTGGCAACAGGAACAATGGGGGCAGCCCAGGCTGATGTCTTGACTGGTACAATGATGCCCTCCCTTTCTAGACGTTGAAGCTCCTGTGCAACTCCATCTTTGAGTGCGAAAGGTAGTGGACGTGGCTTAAAAAACTTCGGTGGAGCATTTCCCGGAACATGAATACTGGCTTTGAGCCCCTTGAACGTACCCAGCCGTTCCTCGAACACAGCAGAAAACTCTTGAACTAGAGTTCTGACGTCAGAGAGAGAATGAACAGTTACCTCCACATCAGAGAAGTTGAGGCCCAGCTCCCGAATCCAGTTGCGTCCAAGTAGTGTAGGCGACCCATCTCCGGTGACGAACAATGGCAGCACGGCCTTCTTGTCGTGGAACTGCACGCTGACGTCCACTCTGCCTTGAACTTGGGTCAGTTCACCGGAATAGCTTCGCAGCAGCACGCCGGATGGCATGACTCGTATCGCAGGCACCAGCGCCTGCAGACGTTTCTTGGCGATGACAGAGACGCTTGCGCCCGTGTCCACCTCCATGCAGAGTGGCTTGCCACACACGTAGACGGTGACGGTGAACGGCGGTGACGGCGCGCCGCTGTCAACTTGCCACATGTCGAAAACCTCGGACGATGCGCTGTCGTCCTCAGCGTTGTCATGGACGATATTCACTGGATGCGTCTCCGTTGCTGGGGACGGGCACGCTTGCCCCAGAAAGCGTTGCCTGGTAGAACCTTTCCTGGATGACTGGGCGTCCCTCTGCTTCGAATTGCACACTTTCGATAGATGTCCTCGCTTTCGGCAGTAGTTGCACGTAGTCTTAACGTGCTTGCAGCCGGACGCGAGGTGTCCGTCTCCGCAGCGGTAGCAGGTGACGCCCCCCGTAGGTGCCGTGACTCGATGCGTTGCGAACGCGGTGCTGCCGGAGCTGGTCTGGCAAATCTCCCCGGCGTCCCTCTTCGCCGCTTCCATGGCCACAGCAGTCTGCACAGCGTCCTCGAACGTCAATTCTGGCCGTTCCAAAAGTCTGGTCTGGATTGCAGTGCTGTTAATCCCGCAGACGACACGGTCCCTCAGCATGTTTTCAAGCTCAGCTCCGAAGCTGCAGTGCTCGGACAAGTTTTTCAACGCTGCGACGTAGTTGCTCACAGACTCCCCGTCGGCGCGAGCACGCGAGTTGAAACGGAAGCGCTGGACGACGGCGGAAGGCTTCGGGCAGTAATGGTTGCCGAGGACGGAAAGAACCTCATCCAGAGACTTATCTTGAGGCTTGGCAGGCTTGACCAGGTCCCGAAGAAGAGCGTACGTCTTCGCACCGCAGCAACTGAAGAAGATGGCTTGCCTCTTGGCCGCGACGACATCGTTCGCCGAAAAGAAAGCTTCTAGACGCTCGACGTAGGACGGCCAGTCCTCTCCTCCCCCTTCAAAAGGTTCAATTCTGCCGAAGGTTGGCATGACGAGCAGAACTAGCCCGAGCAGAATGACTCGGGAACTTATCATCCGCACGGAACCGTGACGAACTTTGTACGAAGAACAAAACTTTTCCCTCGTCGCCACTATTACAAGTGTAGACCGAACTCGCTTCCCGCCGGCCAACGTTCGTCGGCGGCAAGACGCGGAAGCATGACCCAAGTTGCGGTTTCAACACAACACTAACTGAGGGAGCCGTGTGGCCCCCTGTTTAATATAGAGCGCACATCGTCACACCAGGCCACCAGGGGCCTTGTGGCGCTACAGGTTAGCCGGGAATATAACAGGCTGGTGAACCAATTCCACAATAAACTTGAGCCATCAAAACTTGTTCTTGGCACTTGAGAAGAGGATGATAGTCTTCTGAGAATGTCCTGAAATCAACACGCTTCCATTTGTTGGCCATTGGGTATATCCTACTTCCGTTGACTAAACCACTCAACTGATTTCCGCTGAGTTCAAAATGGCGACGGCGTCTTCATCGCTACCGACGGCCAGCGTAATGGTGTGTTTACACGCGAAAAAATCGCTGCCGTCGAAGAGAATTCGGCGGTGGCGGAAGACAGGACGTGTTTACATCTATCTCTGCCAGCGGCTGCCGTTTTCTAGTAGGAGAAGATGTGCTACTTCTTTTCGTCTGCTGCTCTCGGCCATTTGGCAAGATCTCGGAGTCGCTCCGAGTACGTCCAGTACGAGTAGGCTTAATTCACGTTGTTGACGCTGGATAGTGCACGCACGTACTACCGCGCTCGTTTTGCCAGGCGAGAAGAACCACGCGAAGATGTTCAAGTTCTACCGCAAAGAAGACGAGACCACTACGATTCGGTATTTCGTACTTGGAATAGCAGGACACGCCGCACAAACCAAAGAAGCAGCCGTGCACCGTCATCAGCGGCGCTCTGCCCTGCACCCCGAATGAACGTACGACCTTTTGTTTTCAAGTTTCTTCCCGCGTGAATAACTGACCTCGTTTTGGGGATCCCCTAGATTTCCTTTGTTTCTTTGTCGTTCCAGTGTAATTTCTTGTGTATTGTCACGAATGAAGATGACGAGAGGACGAACAGTGGACTTAAAATAAAGGTTTAATCGGCGAACTTATGTCAAACCAGCTGACTTGTGCCTGTCTCAAGTACTCTACTCAAGATACTGTATTTCAAATACTTTTTGAAGTATCTTGGTATCTTGCAAATACTTTTGATCGAAAGTATTTGATACTTTATTTTAATTACATTTCTGAGTATCTTGTACTCATTATCTGAAATACATTTTTGACATTCCGCCATTTTCCGACTTTTTCGGTATGAAGTGGCGTGGGCGTGGCACGAGCAAACGTGAACATTCTTTCAAGCAACCAAATCTTGTTGCTAGCTCCGATTAGCTACGGTGACTCATTGAGCTCGTGAAAACATCGCTTTTTTGCCGATTGTGACTCATATTTCAGACCAAAGTTCGTACAATGAAGGCTTTTCCCTCGCCTTCCCAAAGGCGCCTTTTGTTTCCTAGAGTTTTCCTCAAACAATCCTCAAACAAAAGGGGTGGTTTTACGGAAGTAAAGATTGCAACACTCAGGCGTGACGCAGTCCGCGAAACAACCTACGACAACAATGAAGACTTGAGTTTCAAGAAAATAAGAAATAGAAAAAAAATGATGTGGACAGAAAACGTTGTTTTGCTTTTTGTATGTTTGACCCTGCTACGGCAAAACGTCACAACACAATTTGAGACTTTGTGTTGTGTTGTCCTTCTTTTCCATCCAGTCTCAGGGTTTTGTCTAAAGTGTTAAACCATCACCAGCTTATTTGCGCCTTAACTTTTTGTACGGTTTTTTGTTGTTTATTTTTTTTTGTGGTCAGTCCGTCACTTACCACTGTCGCAAACACTGTCTCTAAGCGAACATTGATAAGCAGAGAACAGGACAGGAAACGGACTACGAGCAAGATGACCCTTCAAAATGCCAACAAAGCGTCCCCAAACGTTGAGTGCCTTTCTAAACAATACCTACTTGAAGCAGGTGCGACCACTGCCGTGGCTATTATGTGGGTTCTCTTTGTTATACATTCACTCATACCCGTATCCCAAGTTCGCTTATAGTGAACTCCTCATATGGGGAATATGGATTGTAGTTAAACGATCCGTCTAAGGTGCGCCGCAGGGGGAGGAGCTCTGACCCGCTTGTTGCCCCCACACCTCGGTGTATACCTAACACAAGGCCTTTGCACATGCCCACAGGCCTTCGGGGCATGTTCATGTCTTCTTCTTTAATGGAAAGCGGGGCACAGTATAATGTAAAAAAACAATAAACGTAGTGACGTTAAGTGCCGGATCTCTTCCGAAAGCAGTCGTCAGAGGGTGCGAGCTTGACCCACTTGGGCTTTTGTGCTGAGCTGGGCACCTTGCATGCTGCATTGTTCATGCAGGCAGGAATAGTAACAAAAAAGACCCTCCTCCTACTCACCGGAGAACACGAACTCCGAATCCAGCCGAACGCTGACGCCGCGTTTGGTTATGTCAGCCGAGCGCTGAGTTGTCCTCAGTGCTCGGCTGACATAACCAAACACGGTTGTTCGTTGTCCTCATCCGTGTAGTTCTAAAGTTAACCACTTGGGGCTCCACGGTCTGATCTCCTCCCTTTCTTGTTGTCCCAGAAATGTTTTGTAACATGTATCCAAAAGTATCAGTGATATTGCCACGCGCGTTGCCGAGCGAGCACGTGGCCGAATGGTTACCGCGCGGAGACTCCGGGTTCGATTCGAGGGAGCGGACTCCTCTTTTATTTACTCTTTCAACTTGACATTCTCGTTACTTCAAAAACCTTGTCGTCTGATCGAGTTACGAATGTTCTACGCGCCGAACAATCTAAGTCGAATGTTGCATAAACCCACGCGGGTACAAAAGGTGCTCCGAGTGGCGGTCCGGAGTTACTCTCGTCCCAGCGCTCGATCCTGCTGTTTCGCCAACATCGACGCCTGCGACGCTAGCCTTTCTCTTGTTTTGGGCACAAGTTCGCCCCATAAAACGTTGAGTTTCTTCAGTTATGCGCCGCTTTATCATTTGTCATTCGTGACAATATCCCGCTCCTTATAGTTGCACTGCATAAAATAGCCCTACGATACTTCTTTTCCCCCGTTTTGTGTTGTTGCGTGTTAATAAACCATTCGGGTAAACCAGGTTCGCGCAACCGTATAATTGTCAGTTGTGTCTGACGTCGATACAAATTACGCAATGCGGAAGTATCTTCAAATTTAAATGAAATACACTTCTAAGTATTTGTACTCTACTCAAGATACTTTGCAGTGACAGTAACTTGAGTGGTATTTTAAATACTTTTTGGAGCAGGTATTTAGTAACTTAACTTAAATACATTTATCGAGTATTTTGTCCAACACTGTGTCAAACAAAATAAAGAACGAGCGTCGAGGCAGCAGAAAAGTGGGCAGCGATTTGGCGGCGTAACAGCAAGCAAGAGCGGGACTGACTCGACAAGGTCACGGGCAGCTCTTTACCTAGTCTGCGTAGTCATCGGCATCCCGAAACTTCAGCCCAGAAGCTTGGAGCATCGAGCGTTCGGGGTGATAATGAACAGGCACTTTCGAGAACAAGAAACTAAGACGAAATTATAAAAGTTACGCCCTGAGCAAGAATAAACGCAAATCTTCTAGAATTCCGTGACCGGGCGTTGCTCGCTCGGCCGTGAGCGCGACATTATCCGCATCCTTTAAAAGTGCATCGTTCCGATGCAACGCGAAATGAAAACGAAATGGCTAAACAATTGCGGTGATACGAAATAAACATGCCGCGTCACAATCCTAACGCGCGTAGAATGGCTTCAGTCGAACTACGTGGACAACTTCGGGTCGTGGTAGGCTGCGTCTAGGTGGTCGGGTTCCTTATAGATCAAGTCCCATGCAAGGTGGCGAATGACCTTCTAGGGTCCAAAGTAACGTTTTAACAGTTTCTCGCTTAGGCAGCGGCGGCGAATGGGCGTCCACACCCACACCCTGTGTACGGGCAGGAACTCCACGTTGCTGTGGCGAAGGTTGTGCCGGCCAGCGTCGACACGTTGTTGGTACTTTGACCGAAGGCGGGCTAGCTGACATACCGCTTCTGCCCTTTGGGTGACCAGCTGGGCGTCGTCGCTGCCGTCGTCCTTTGGGTCGTGAGGCAGCATGGCGTCGAGCATCCTCGTCACCATTCTGCCGTGCACCAGCTCAAAAGATTAATCCCTGTGGTTTCTTCCACCACCGTGTTGTACGCAGACGTGACGTGGGACAACACTTCATCCCACGCCTTGTGTTCCACGTCCTCGTAAAAATAGAGATCATGTCGTCGATGGACTCGTTTAATCGCTCCGTCAGCCTGTTGGTCTGCGGGTGGTATGCCGTTGTTCGACGATGGCTGGTGTGGCTCACGCGGAGTATCTCTTGTGTCAGCTGCGACATGAACTAGGAGTCTCGGTCCGTAATCAGGACTTGGGGAGCGCCGTGTCGGAGGACGATACTCAACGAAGAACTTAACTAGTGCCACAGCGGTTCCCGACGGGAGTGTTTTTGTCTCGGCGTACCGGGTGAGATAATCAGTTGCCTTGATTATCCAACGGTTTCCCTGCGTCGACGGCGGGAAAGGTCCAAGCAGATCCATTGCAGTCTGTCAGAACGGTGCAGTCGGGGGCGCGATCGGTTGCAGGAGGCCTCCCGGCTTCGTTGAAGGTTTCTTCGCTGCTGGCACTCGTGGCACGATTGTGTGTAGAGGTGCACAGTCTTCGGGAGCTTGGGCCACTAATACTTCTCTCGGATCCTCGCGAGAGTCCTGCTGTGGCCAAGGTGACCCGATGTCGGGTCGTTGTGAGAGGCTTGGAAGATCTCTTCTCGAATGTTAGTAGAAATTACCAGAAGCTACGTCGAGTTGCTGTCTCCAAAGTTCTCTTTGTAAAGAATACCTCTCTGGACGGCGAATCTTGGCAGGGCACACGAGAAGGCTCGGGGAATCGCACCCCCTCGTCCCTCCAAGAGGTCGATCAGTGCGCGCAGCTCAGGATCTTCCCTCTGGAGAGCTGCCACACCGTTAAGGTTGTCTGAGCCAAGAATGCGGTCGTCGTCGTCGTCGTCGTCTGTGGCACAACTGGTAACTAACCCGACAGGGGCTCTGGACAGGCTGTCGGCATCGCTGTGTTTTCGGCCTGACTTGTACACCACAGTCACGTCGTACTCTTGCATCGTAGGCTCCATCGAGCGAGGCGTTCCGATGGGTCCTTCAAGCTGGCTAACCAACATAGGTAGTGCTAGTCGGTGACTACTCAGAAAGGGCTTCCGTATAAGTCTGGGCGGCATTTCATGATGGCCCAGACAACGGCAAGCATTCCTTCTCGGTCATCGTGTAATTTCGTTCCTTGTTCGACAACGTCCGACTAGCATAGGCGATTACGCGCTCTGTACCATATTGTGGTTAGACTAGTACCGCGCCGAGTCCTGTATTGCTGGCGTCCGAGTGAACTTCTGTTCCACAATACCATCGACGTCGTGAACGCGATAGACATCAGAACGCAGTCTTATTGTCGTGTAACGCGCGTTAACGTCGACGACGACGTTGACGTCAAGGCGTAGTTGGCATGTCGCATGACGCTGTGACGACACTTCAGGTACCTGACGTGAGGCCTGGCATCTACGCTGTATAAAGAATATAGCTCGGGTCTCTATTGTTTATCTGGCCGTGACCTGTGGGCCGGTCGAGCGTGGCGTTGGAACGCAACGCTTGTTTCAGAATAAACGGCTGTTTAAATGCATACTGTGTTAAAAATTATGACCGGTTGGCGAAGAGCTTATATTGTAGCGCTCGTTTACTCCTTGTTTATGCTAGTGCCACTAAATAAGCTATGCTTCAGAGTAACGACGCTTGTCCATATTGTGGCTAAGAATACTGGTTGCCAGTCATCTGAAGCTTTATCTGAAATCACAGGAAACACTTTTCCGCTCTCCAAAAATGTTTAAACAGTTCGCGACAGAGCAAAGCAATAACACTTTAGCTTCCTAACACCAAATGTAACGCTGAGGAAGTCGCATTTATGAATCTCATGACGATCGGCAGTTGCGTCTGCTCTGCAGACGAACCAAAATGGTGGCGCCCGCAACACTGTCCGGTAACAGAGTGGCGATACTCTAAGCGCCGCTCATTTAGTGACTCTAGTTTATGCAAATCCAAGCCACTTCGCTCGTAGCGTCTCTAATAATATTTTTACATGCGGAGCTTCAGAAATAGCACTCCGATGCCCCCTTCCCCCCCCCCCCCTCAATCCTTTCAAGTTCACTCTAACTGTGATGGTAGCCGGCGTCTCTATTGAGGAATCTGTCACGCGACCACCTACTGACTCGATCGCTCGAAAATACGCCAGGAGAGCAGGTCAGGACCAGATAAGGCCGGCCTCGTTTTGCGCGCCTTCGATTGATATGCGGATTTCCTAGGAAACAAAACAGCCTTTATGCAGCGCCGCGAAATCATAGCGTGACGAAACGCTGCGGCTTGGCCATGTACGAGAAGGTGCACGCTGGCACATTCTTTGTGGGCGGATCAGGATTACTGTAGGTCGTGCTTGAGAGCAGCGGGTATTCATCGTGCAGGTGCCGTGCTAGCCTGGTGCAACACTGCACTCGTACTTAGCAATAGGCCAAAAATAAAAAAGTCAAATTAGTCGTTAGTTGATTTATACAGCAGAAGGTTAGTCTGTCAGAACATGGCGATATTGTTACCCACTGTAGATAAGCAATTTTGCCAGTGCAGTACGACTGCTAGCCTGGTGTCTTTAATGTGCACCAAGCAGTAGTGATACACGACAGCACGCCGGTATGATGCTCATCCAGATCAAAACGGGCAGGGGTGGGGATTGAACCCAGAATCCCTGGGTTCTGCAGGGCGAGCTTTCCCTCCATGTGCTGAGCTGGTGTGGAGCGGCCATCTCTACGCGGCTACTATGACGTCGTGCTGGTTGTCAGCAATGGTTGAGGCTCTTTTAATTCTTGATAACTATGCTGCCAACTTACTGGACAATATCTCAATATTTCTCAATTTTATTGCAATTTTAAGGTCTTGATTTGGCTCACCCAAGTAGATGAAAATAGATAACCACTAAGTAAACATGAAGCCACGTAGTCTCAAAAGGGTATTTATTGTGCTTCGGAAATGCCAGGCGGCCTTAAGGCCTACAGGGTTGGGGCATCCCAAGCTATGAGCGTCTTCAGGGTGTAAGCACGGACGTCGCAGAGGGGCATCCGTCGCAGTTGTAACTGCTCCCTTGGACTGTGGCAATACTGTTAGGTCCACACGGCTTTCTGGGGTTCTTCGGCCTACCTGGGAATTGAACACATTGTGTGCAGATGATTAATATGTTCACCAGAAACTCTTTATTTTTGAAACCAAAGCAAAAGCGAGGCGGGAAAATACTTAAGAGCAAGGGCATCTGCCCTCATTAGGACATTTGTTTTACATTATGGTTGGTACACTTTTCAAAGTCGGGTTCGGGGCGCACAAGGGTGAAGTGGCTGAGACTACAATTTGTAAACGAGCGCTGATGAGAGAGTATACAATGTGTTCACCTCGCTCTACAAGCTATCGTAGGAATGACCTTTTTATATATATATTTTCGATACTGATATCAAAGTGGCGTGTATGTTCATACTAGTGCACGGAGTTCAATCGTTTGTCTTGTACAAGGTGTTCTGCGGAAGGATTGCCAAATCGCTCCTGCTAAAAGTACGCACCTCTGAGGAAGAAGGTTCGTGTCAAATATGTATCTACCGAAAGTCCAGTTTGGGCAAGTGAAAAATGTTCGGTGCATCTCAGTTGTTCATTATTTTTAATTATTAAAATGTTCATTCGCAAATTAAAGTGTATGGCTTAAATTATAAACCCTGTTGGCATCATCAAAAAATTATTAAATTAGCGCACTTCACAATAATGTTAGACACACGCACCATTTTCCTGCGTTCCACAAAAAAACACACAAAAAACTCGATCGATTTGGACGTGTTTTCGAGGTTTAGGTGTTCAGTGGGAGCGCAGCCTTGCGCCAGCCATCCGGTTACGCGTGGCCAAAGTGCTCAACAGAAGCCCGTCTCCTCATTGAAGAAAAGAAAGTGTGGCTCAAGTCGGCGAAACGAAACGTTGTGCTGTTCGAGTTACAATCTAAAAATAAGCCTTGATTCTTGAGCTCACTTCCGTCACTGCGAAGACTGAGTGGCAGAGCACGTTAGTTTCGCGCAGAGTCGTTTACAGTGAGTGTTTGGCCTTCTTAAGGGGATTTTGACAGCCTGGCAACCACAGCAGCTTATTCTGACAACCGGAGATGACTACTTCCGTCCGCCATTTTGTGGCTCTGACTCTTGGGAACTCTATGTGATTTCTTAGGAATCAACAAGACAAAGAAGTAACGCCATTTGTGTTATATCGAAATCCGCTGGTTCTAGTAAGCAGCAAGCTCCGTCCATTGGTCAAACTCTCTCTCTCAGTATAAACGGCTCCGGTTTCGCGCTTTGGCTACGGGGGAGCAGGACCGCTGACGCTGAGGTGAGTTTTGGATCGAAATCGCAACTTCATAAAGCGCACCAAATTGAGTGTTTTTTTAATAGCTGTGAAAGTCTTCGCGTGACTTATATGTTTGTAGATTACGCTAAATTAATGGTTGCTGATGATGCCCGGAAAGTGTTTAATTTAGTGGTTTTGGATTATGACCAGAAAGTTTCTAATTGAAATCATACCTTTGAAAGAAAATTACTCGAAATTAAATAGGAACCTAATTAGATCGCACAATAATCTTTTTCTAAACAGATCCTTTAGCAGAAACTAATAGGACATCAACTTTTGTTTTCTGTGTGATGAGAACGTTTAACAGCAGCGATTTGGTCAGCGTTTTACGAAACACTTCACATGTGTATCAAAAATAAAGAAATCAGTTTACGTTATATCCACTTTCTGACAATCGAACATTGCAGATGTTCTGACAGAGTGTATGTCCTGTTTAAAGAAAACTTCGCTTTTGCAAAAAATATACAAGATACCTAACAAAGTTCGTGAGGGTGACCCGAGCCTAACATAAACAATTGAGAAGATGTACGACAACAAAAAAATCCACAGAGGTGTGTACCTTCAGAAAATAGCTCGATGTAATTATCGTCTGTTGTCCAAGAGTAGGCATAATAAATTACACTTACACGTAGAGCGATGGGTGCCGTAACAGGGACACTTGATGCACTGAAGCCCAGTTGTTTCGTAAGCGCACACCTGGTTCCGGGTACACTTGGGACCCTGTAGAAATTGGGCGAGTTTGAATTCATCAATCCACACAAATTAAAATAAGATAAACGTTGAATTCGATGTCGCTTTCTTGTATACAAGTGATTGTGTATATATTCAGGAATAAAATATTTTGATGACCCAGATTACTGATGAATCACCTTGAGAAAGGGAAATGGAGATCCCGTAGTGAAACTGCTCTCAATAAAAACGCGTTCCCATCTATGTGTGATCATGCTCATCGTCATCCGGTTGAAATTGGTCTTTTCAATAAAGGTACGTAAGTGATGCGGTATGCAATTACCTCAGATGTGGTAAGCTTACATCGATGATATAACATATCGAGCTAAACAAAAGGATCACTACTGCGTAATATTAATTGGTCTCACTTAAAACAAAACTAATTGCCAACAAGACGTTATTAGGACCAACCTTGAAACAAGCTCCAATTGTATAGGACCTATAGAGACAAAATACCAATTTTATGGTCTAGACGACGTTCAAACATTAGTAGCTACGTTTTTTTTTTTGTTTTTTGTTTTTTCTTGGGGGGGGGGGATGTACAGGAAGTTTTTGAGAAAAGAGAACCGTGTTTTTCGTCGCGGGTAAGTAAACTATGCATCGCATAAAGCTCAAACCCCGTGAGAATTTGACACTTGCGGTTGGGATAGAACACGAACGCTTGATAACATGACGCTACTTAGGTTCAATTAATAATTGAGAAAACATTTTCTCCACGAGTTGATGTACACCTAAAACTAAGACTGATAAGGAAAAAAAAACATGGGCACCGGCAGTATCTTTTTGAGTGAAACAAACATGTCAAAAAGAAAAACATGCTCTTGCTGCCTTTTGTGTATTTCACTGATATACCCCACAAGCATTCAATATATCCTTTCTTGTTTCAACAATATTAGGCTTAGGTGAACGTCGGCCTTTGGGGAAATTTTCTTCTAAATTATCTATTAATCCAAGCGACGTCATGTTCTCAAACTATCGCGCCATCAACGACTAGCTTCACATTATCACGGAGTTTAAGCTTTCTGCAATGCATAGTTGAGTTATCAGGGTAAAAGAACAAGATCATATTTTCTCAGGGAATGATTAGTGAACTAAGTATGTGGAATGTACGCTTGAAAAAACTTCATAGTTTCTTTCTTTTGGTAAGTAAAAAATTGCTAGGCAAAACTTTTCTTTTTATTGCTTGCTTAAAAATAAATGCGCTTATTGTTTTTTCTTTTCAATTACTCTTTTTTTAAAAAAAAGCATCACAGCTGAGAAAAGTAAACAACTAAACATTTCATTGCTCTTTTTGTTTTCTCGAAAAACTGTAAATTGTAAGAACTTCCCTAAGACTGTGATAGATTGTGAGAACATCGCTATGAATGATTTAGTACGTTTGTCGACCCTATTTCAATATATATTATTTTGTCAATACTGCGTAAGACTTTTATTTTATATTCGAGTTTATCGTTCCAACCAATTGATGGCGCATTTAATATTATTTATATAGATATGCATGCTGATTTATTTGCATTCTTGACAGTATATTTTAGGTTTATGGATTTTTTGGTGTCCTCCTGCAGTGTATATTTTATATTCGAGTTTATCGTTCCAACTTATTGATGACGAATTGATTATTATTTTTATATATATACATGCTGATTTCTTCGCATTCTTGTCAGTAAATTTCAGGTTCATTGATTATTTTGGTATCCCCCTACAGTGCATATTTTACTTTTTCTTTTTGCAGATGTCTATAGGTAAAAAATATTTCTCTCCGTTCTGTTTCATTGTTTCCATTGTTTGAGTTCGTATGGGTGTCGGTTTGAACTGTGCGTTTTGACTGCCAATTTAAAGGTGATGACTACCTTTAACGTCGAAGGGTGCAGATAAGTCTAGTATAAAATCCATTTTTAATCAAACTTTCACTTGGGTAGAAATGCGGTAACACTGTTTTGTTTTAGTAAAGCCGTAAGTCGGGACTAGCAAATTACGACGGTGTGCCGGTTGCGATCTCCTGGGCCTCCCAGTCGTGATGACTGGATCGGGGTGGTACGCTGAACCATAGCCTCCTCTATACTCACAAAGCCTGGCAGTTTAATGACGGAGCCATAAAGTGCCCGGTCGCAGATTTGGAGCGCGAGGATCTGGTACTACAGAGTATTTCTCGGGGAGTCTGGTATGTAGCGCACAGCTGTTACAGCGGCAAGGACCCGAAACATGGTTTTCAAACTCGACGAGAAAAGCGGTAGCCCGAGGAACGCGAGAAGCGCGAGCGGACGTTCCATCGCTCGGGACAAGTGGGTTTCGGCGTCTCGCCGCAGCGGGGCGCCCGTTACATGACTCTTGTCTGCCACTCTACCATTTCACTTTCGGCGGCCGCGTCAAGTGACGATCTGCCAGGCTTTGTCAGTATACAGGAGGCTATGGCTGAACTCGTTCTGAGGCTATTGATTATCGATTATACAAAATTTTAAAAAGCCACCTCAAATGGCTGGTAAAACAAAATCCCCGATGCTTTTGCAGAATACAAGGACGGCGTCATAATTCAAGTGGGCAAGTTTTTATAAGGCACGAATTTAAGACATTCGCAATCGAATTGAATTGGATGCTAAATGAGGATGGATGAGAGACAGAGTAGAATTAAACATTAGCTGCGTAGACTCCGTGGGGTCGGCTCGTGGTTGTGTGCCGACAACGGTTCGCGTTTTAGTAGAGACATTTGATCGGTGCGATACAACTCCTTATCGACTTGGGTTTTTTAAAGTGCATAACTCAATAGTGATAAGCAGGCCGTACGCTGGCGAGATGCTCATCAAAATTGAATCGAGCAGGAATCTAACCAAGAATTCTTGGGTTCTGCAGCTCGTGCAATGAGTGTCAAGGAATTACGATATTTGTGCGCTATTAATTCACTGAGCAAGGAAAGGAACCCATCGCTTCTATAGTGCACTTCCAATTGAATAGAAGTGTGTTCTAAAGAGTATGTAACGTAAGTTCGTGTTCGCTCTTTCTCGCGTGAGTTGAAGCGTGGTGGCGCCAGTGTGCAAATAGCCGCCAACCACTTCCAGTTCTAAACTAGACGGCGGGCTTCGTAGCATTTGTGAAATCCGATATACACGCTATCTTCTGGAAATAGTCACTTGTAGCACTGTCAGACTTAGATCACTCTTATGACAAAAGAATGATAAGTAAAACATTAGGAAATATACGTAAACCGGAAATGTGCCGGGGTTACTCAATTGATGCCGCCATTGAGTTTGTTGCCAAGCAAAAAAGGGGCGAATAAAGTTCTGCCTTCGTGTTCAAAGCGACCAAGTGTAGTAGCCCGCTGTGCGCACGCAGTATTTGCATCCGCTCTGCACTAGTTTGTACCATGGGTCAAACAAAAGGTACTAAATTGACTTCACCCAAGGTATCGACACTCTATCCTTCAATTATCTTGTGGGCGGCGCCATTTTGGTGCTTAGTGCAGAGCGGCTGCAAGAGACACGTTTCAAAAAGTTCTTCAAGCAACATTAACGGTCGCCATTTCTTGGGAACGAGGCGTTTAATTAGATCTCAGCCCTCGCAGAAATTTGACTGCATAATTTCCCTACTTTAGTCATAATATAAAAAAGTGTGTTCTTCTTTTTTAAGACAAACATATCTAAAAAGCACTGCAAACTAAAAAAAAAAAAAAAACGTTACTTCACCAGAGTAACTTTATCGGCTGTGGCTGACATCAGGTTACGCATATTGCCGCGTGCGCAGCTGGCCAAGTAGACAGCGCGCGCGAGGCCTAACGGTTATTGTGCCTGCCTCCCACGCGAAAAGCCAGTGTTCGATTCTAGGGAGCGACGCATCTTTTGTTTATTCCTGCAATTTAGTGTTCTGGTAAATTCTAGAATCCTGTTGCTTGTTCGAGGTCCGAATATTCTACGCTTTGAACCCTCTACGCCGATCATTCCAGAAGCCCACGCGTCTACATAAGGGGGCTTCGCGTGGCGAGCCAAAGTCAGTTTCGCCTCAGCGTTCGATCCTGCTGTTTCGACGCCCGCGACTCTCTGTTATCTTTTTGTCCTTTTTGTTATGGGCACAAGTTCGCCCCATTAAACGTTTAGTTTACTCGAATATTCTTTGTTTCATTACCTCTTCATTCGTGACAATATAAAGAAACAAATATAGTGGCCTGATTCTTGAAAATATTATGACTAACGTGTAGCTATTCTTTTTATGGCATATTTTAATTGACATTTGCTGCCTGTCATTCACATAAACTATATTCAGTTTCTTTTTTTCTAACTTATAGTAACTTATATTACCTAAAGGAACGACGGGCTGCTAATATCGAATTAAAATGTGCAAGCTAAAAAGAATGCGTCGAGAAACTGAGAGAGAGGAGGAGACGAGAGCGCGCAGGGACGTCAGAACGCCGAGCTCTGATTGGAAGGATTAGTCGGTATAGACCTAAAGTTAGCTGCCTTTGTCTCCACTGCACTCTTCGAACGCGTTTGAATACGAAAGGCTCTGTTATACTCCGACGTTGAGCGCCGCTAACGCAGCGTAGCGCAGAACAACGTATACGCCTTTCATTGGCTGGCGAACAGGAACTCGATAACTGCGACCAATCAGTATCTGCGTGATCTGCGCAACGCCGCCTTTGCTACGCTCAACGCCGGAGTATAACAGCCATGAAACGATTTTTCTACTTTCGCGAAATACTACTTAGAACCAGTCCCTGACGCTAATAACTGAACAAACTTGTGTTCGTTTTTTGTTTTTTCTAAGCAATGGCAGTCGCCAAAAAAAAAAAAAAAATATTCGAGAAATATGAGCATCGTTCATCCCCTCAACTCGGAGCCAGAACACAAGGCCATGTGGCCTGGTGCCTATCCATTGCCGCCAACGTTTATCATAGCCACGCACGGGGGTTAGCAATGTAGGAAACGCGTGCTGAGCTCCAGGCTTTGTTATAGTGTGGCTATTCTTATCACCAGAGTGGTTGGACACAAGCAGGGTTGAATAAATGTGTTTCCTTCTGTTCCGTGGACACGAGCCACTACCCGACAGTCCGCCGTAGCATTGATTATATAGAGCCGAAGTCGAGTGCTCACGCAGTTGTCGTATCCAGTCCATGAGCCATGCTCGACTATCGTTAGGCCAGTGGTTTCGATCCCACAATTATGTCATCACGCTTTGCGAAGGCAAGACTGAAAGAAATAGTCCCATTTTATCTTCGCAATTTCACAGCGACAAAGAAGCTTTTGAATCAGTGGCGGTCTGTGCGAGTGCACCTGGGCAGGACTAGGACCAGTACGCCTCTGCGAAGTCATGAACTTTCCAACCCGATATCGTTTTACTGACACCTTTAACGCGTTCGACGAGTGCAGTGAAGACAAAGCCAGCGAAGTTTAGGTCTATCCAGTGTTGGGAAGTACCTTATTGTATATAAAGTACTACTTCAATTAGGTTTAGAAAAATTGTACTTTACTTGGAGTACATCCGCTGAGAATGTACTTGTATTTTACCTAAAGTATGTTTTTCTGGTACGTTCCGAGGAAAGTACTTACTCCCGACTTCAAAATACATTCCCAAAATCTGGTTTTGTTAATTTTGTATAAAGGAATTATGCTTTGTCAGCTCCGAAGAAATGGTGGGAGGGATATTCTATTCTCACCAGAAACTTGAGCAGACGACGCATCGCTCCGTTTGTTTTGAGGGCGGCTTTCCCGTAGCTTCTTGAACTCTCGCTACTCCTCGCTTGGTCAGCGCAATTGAGGAGGTTAAAAATATTTGGAGAGCAAAATTAATCATATTGTAACACCTGAGACTGTGCGGAGAATTAGACTTTTAAGTCGAAGAAAAAAACAACAGTCGGAAGCACTGATCTCTGACAATTGCAGTTTTCTAGTCGTTCGTCGTCATTCACTGAAAAAAGTTATTTTAAAACCTTGAGTAAACGGTGCAAATTGCCTTTGGTAACACGTGGAATTTTTTACGAAAACGCAGCATCGCAGATAGAAGGCACAACACGTCACACGCAAGATTTGCCGGAATTGCTGCGTGGTCAAAGCTTCCTTGATGCAACGAAACGCTGCGTCTCTGTGCCTTCGCACGCTTGGATATCGATCAAGAATCGACGCCACAGCAAAGTTTTGAAGGTATGTCGGGTGTAGATGTCTTTGAATCATATATCGACCACGGAGTTCAGGATGGTCCAGCAGTTCCGGCAACTCGCTTTCAATAAAGGGGGTGGGGATTGGTTGTTGGAATTATTCATTATTAACCATGGCTATGTTCTAAATCTACTTTAATGGATCACATGGCAGCACAAATAGAGCAACGCTGTGGTGAAAGGAAGATTTTTGAACGCAAAAGTAAAAAACGGTGAGATCGAAAATGTTTGAAGCGCGACCCATATGGTTGTGCGCACTCTGTTGACCAATCGCAATTAGGCGATCCGCGTCTAAACTTGATGTAAAGTGCAATTAACGAGGTTGATAACGAGCCCCACAACTGATCAGTGGTGAGGAGGAGCTTTTGTGTGGTATTCTGTAATTCGTCTAACGAAAAAAAAATATGAAAGCCATTTACAACTCCCTATAACGCCGAATTAGAGCGCGGCTCTTGAGGAGAATGTAAGGGTACTGAGTGGAGGGTATACCCCTCCTTTCTCCTCCTCACCTCCTCATCCTGCCTTCTACTCCTCCTCCCCTCTTCCCTCCTCCTCCTTCCCCCCCCGTAGCCCCCGTGAGGTCACGTGACCCCCTTAAGGTCACGTGACCCCCGTGAGGTCACGTGATCACCCTGAGGTCATGTGGCCCTCGTGAGGTCCCGTGACCCCCCTGAGGTCACGTCCATGACGTCACGGGGGTCACGTCAAGTGGTCAAGTGACCTCAGGGCGGCACCTTGTAACGTCACGGGGTCACGTGACCTCACGGTTACGCCGACGCCGACGGCGATGGCGACGCCGCTTAAGCCGGAAACGGGCGCCTAAGAGCTGCGCTCTAAAAAAAGATGTCTCATCAGTAAGTATTGCATATTGCTCTGGGAATTACGTCACTGGGGGGCGACTTGTGCGATTGCCATAAGCGTCTAGCATACAAAAAATACGCCGCCGCTGCCTCCGCCCTCGGCCTCCCCCCCTTCTTCCTTTTCCGTCGCCACTGGACACTGGATCAAGCTCGTTTCTGGGCCGCGAGTGCCTCAAGTTGCAAATACAGTCGTCAGAGTTAAGTTAAACGCTGCTCCAGAGGCGCATACGTCTTTACGCACATTGCAGTAGCGAAATACATCCACGCGGCGTCGATTCTTGATCGGTATCCAAACGTGCGACGGCACAGAGACGCAGCACTTCGGCGTGCCAAGGAAGTTTTGATCACGCCGCGAGACCGGCGAGACTTCCGTTCGACGAGTTGTGTTTTTTCTCCTGCGGTGCTGCGGTTTTGTAAAAATTTCCGCGTGTCCTCAAAGGCAATTGTTACCGTTTACACAAGGGTTTAAAAAACTTATTCGGCGAATGACGACGAACGAGTAGAAAACGTGCCTTCAGCACGCTGCCGCCCAGCCTCTGCAACGCTCCAAAATTCGATATTGCTACACACAAGGTGGCCGTCTGGTGGCTGTACTTGCGCTGCAGCTACAAAGCGGGGATGCTTGATCCAGCAAATTGTCATAAAGATCAGTGGAGGACACGGTGGAAGAAATGTTCCTTCCAGACGTGGTGAAGAAGAATGCCACAATGTTTTGAGGCATTTTTTTTTTTGTTTTCCTTCGACTTGAAAGTTCCTTAAAGGACAACTTAGGTCAATATATTTTTTTTTAAAATTTCAAAATCCGACTGTTTTCTGCTAAATTTCAGCGAATCGCAAGGCATAACGTGTTTTCGATATTGTCTGTAGTCTTATAAATATCACGGCTCAAAATTTGGTTTCGGGCGTCAACAGCAACACCGAAACTATCTGCTAGAGGGATGGAAAAACTGATCATCAGCTGTACGGCAGCGACGTGACGTCACAAGGATACTGCAACAGTGTTCCTTCACTAAAAGCTAACCCGCTTGCCACCCGCTAAACCCGGTGCTCCCTACGCACGGCGGCAATTCATTTTGCTCGCCGCTGCATGTCTCGTGGATCGCTGGTGCTGCCCGGTGGTTGTGGCACCCAAACGCGCGACAAAAATCTCACCCATCCACGAAACAAGTCACAAGTAAACTGTCCCCTTTGCTCTGCCGCCCCTACCGCCGTCATCTCTGCCACCTCCTCCTTTTCCTTATTAACTATACTCCTGTCAGTTGCTGCTTCATATCCTCCCACTCCTTCTTATGCTCCTCCAACGTCGCCTTCCACTCTTCCCGCTGTCTAAGCTCCTCCACCTGTCGCTCAAGCCCAACTCGCTGCTCCCGTTATTGCCTCAGCTCTCCCGCCACGCCCTCTACCTTGCTTTCCCATTCCCTGGTCATCTCCTTTACATCTGCTTCGGCCTTCTTAACCAAATGGCCGACCTGCGCCTCGGGCTGAACCCGCTTCTTCCGCTCTACCCGTATCTCCCTCTTCAACTCCTTCACCGTAGCCGCCATGTGACGTTAGAGCTTCAATTTTGCCAACGAAAGCACCGTTTAGGCTAGGGTGCGATTGGAGCAGTATAAAAATCCATTACTCATGCAGAGGGGCATGTAATATACAGATATTGCGCGGATGATGCGTTTCGAGGCAATAACAATGTAATTCAATTGTTTCCTCAAACACAAAATTTGACCGAACAATTTATTTAAAGGGCAACTCCGCTCAATATTTTTGAATTCAGTGTCCCTGAAGTACAAGGTATAATTTAATTTTCGATATTGTGCGTAGTTGTATACGAATCACGGCTCAAAGTTTGGTTTTGGACGTCTACGGCAAAACCGAAACTATCTGCTAGAGAGATGGCAACACTGATCATCAGCCATACGGCCGCGACGTGACGTCACCCTGGTGCTGCGGTAAGCGGTACAATCAATCAACCGCAGCTCCACCGTGACTTGACATCATAAGGGTGTGCCGCCCAGTGTTCTTTGGCTAAAAGCTAGCCCGCTTGCCATCTGCCTAAAGACCACCCGGTCGTATCTTTAAAGTCGTTTTAGTGGACTACGCGGCTTCACCTTGACGTAATATTACGGCTTTTATCATATTTCGTGCCACTAAAGTGATACCAGTCATTTACTTTGTTTCCATTTTCGACCGGAGTTGCCGTTAAGAAAAGGTACACTCGCCTGAGAGAGGGTTGCTTGCGGAAGCTACAGGGCTGGCTTCACCCTCTCTCCTAGTACGTTTAGTCCCCTTGGGTGCAACAAGCCAGTGCAAGCGGCGCCAAATTCAGAAGTCAAAGGGGACTTCTGCATTTTGCGTCATTACCGAAAATAACTCCTCCGTGGCCACTTGACTTTGTCCAATATTCGCCGCCGTTTCCGAAAATAGGTCATGACCCCCGATTACGTCTGTGGCAATGCATAAAAAGTTGAAAAAAGAAAGAAAAACACTGTATAGCGGAATGAAAGGGCATCACAAAAGATTGTGTTAAACAATACTTGTACATTGAAAGTACGTTGTGTGTATAGTACTTTACTTCAAGTACATTGCAACCAGAGTACTTACAACTTTACTTCAAGTGCATCACTTCTCATTAACATTTTAGTTTACTTGAAGTACTTTTTAGATATACGTTACCCAACACTGGGTCTACCGAACAATCATTCCAATCAGAACTCGGCGTTCGGACGTCCCGGCGCGCTCTCGGCTCCTCCTCTGTCTCAGTATTCTGGTGCATAGTTTAAAATTTAGTTAGCGAATTTATTTCATCAAGCCATTTATTTTTGTTTTTACAGAGGAGCTGTTAAGGGCTAGGTTCCCCAGGGGCTTGTCCGGTACCAAAGAAATTTAGACACAAACCTACACGACCTTCTAGACAGCTACTGCCATCTATAAGCGACGGCGGCAATCAGGCCACAAGTCTGCTTGCCACCGTCGCTCATAGATGGCGGCAACCTTTCCAGCTATCATAGAAGAATAGATAGTTGGGCAAGTTGGTGGCAGAGCCGTATATGTAGAGAGTTTGGCCATTCGTTGGGAAGTATAGGAGACAAATCAGGAGGCGCCATTGGCCGAAAGCGGGCTGGGCGTGTTCCAGGGCGTCTTCAGAAATTCGAATGTGACCAACCAGAAGCCGGGAATAATACCCTGGCGGTGGTCGCGAGAAACAAACCTGATAACTGCATTGGAGTAACTCTCAATGACTGAATATATGGTACACGTGATGTTTCAATCACGCTCATCCAAAATGATGGTGGAAGAGTGCGACTAGCGGAACGATCGAGATAATCCGTACGCCAAGCGCCGAGTGCCGGGAATCTGCCGTCCGAGCGGTCACACTCTGTCCGAGCAAAACAGAGTCGAGCGGCGCATTCGTTTCTTACATCTTTCTGCATGATCATGATGAAAACAACACGTGTCCTCTATTTTCAACCACAAAAAGTTACTACACATCACTCTTACGCGCTTATTAAAACCATTTACGAACATAGACCTTTGATCAGAACTGTTTCTCGCTACCACCGCTAGGGGATTCTTTTCGGCTTCTGGTTGGTCAAGAGAGCATGCCAAGCAATGCCAAGCCCTCTTTCCGAGTCTGCCGCACGCCCTGGCTCTGCCCCGCTCTGCCCGCGCCTCCCATTGACCAAACTCTCTACATATACGGCTCTGGTTGGTGGGAATTCATCTATAGGAAACAGCGCGCAAAACAGACGAGGACGAAGAAGAAATGCACGTGACCAGCGCAGCGCACGTGACTGTGTTTCTTCTTCGTCCTCGTCTATTTTGCGCGCTGTTTCCTACGCTTTTATCAGTTTCGGTTTGGACTCACGATGGGTCGGCCGCGTGTCCTTTCTTAGGGGAAAGAAGACCGGGTGCGGAAGGGGCGGCGACGTACGCGGCAGCGCGAATGGGTCCGCAATCGCCGCGTGCGTCGAGCGCTTCAGATTCCCTTGGGAAAGAAGAGCAGATCGCTCGCCTGGAAAGCCACCGCCGAGAACAGAAGCTACAGCTCCGCTGCTCTTCCTTCTTCACCAGAGTGGAAAGGCTAAAAGTTTTTATCCCAGCGCTCTGACGTTCGCCGATATCAATAAAGCTGTTTTGCGGGAATAATTTCGCTAATTTAGTAACAATTTCTGTCGTAAATAGTTTCTGTCTTAGTAAAAAAAAAAAAAAAAAAAGTGTATGTATATAGGGTGTCCTCAATGCTTAGGCTCGCTCAATAATCGTCCGGAAGGAATCGGCGCCTGCGCGCAGCAAGCTGACATTTGTCTTAAGGGTGTATTTTAGCGGTGCATTTTGAACTAGCGGATCTTTAAGGAGTTGCTTCCTTCCCTCGAAAAGTGAGCCCTACAAGCTTGCTAGGGTAGACGGCAAGACAGCGAGTTGGGTCAATGACACTGCCTCATTTTTGTAACAGCCTTCCAAGTGAAAGGTGAAACCTTCCCAATATCTGTGGTTCTAAGTGGACGGCTTCAGTCAGGAGCGTGACCTTTAACTAACACCAGACCACCCCCCCTCCCCTCCCCCCTCCCCCCTTCCAGCCGGAGTTGTCGTCGTCATTCAGCATTGGTTCGCATAATGTGTAAGCTATTGCTTTTATAGTTTCTTTAGTATCGACAAAGCGAGAAGAAAAGAAATAGTGTCAAATCTTTTTGACCCTGACTGTAATCTTGCCGTTTCTTCTACTTTCTCTCCTTCGCTTATATTCGGTGATTGACCACAAATCGTCGCGTGTTTTTTTTTTTTTAGAGGTAAGGCACCTATGTGTAATTTGTGGCTTTTAGTATCCATGAAGCTCGTAGACAAAATAGAACCAAAAAAAGACAAAAAAGGTCCTTTCAGACTATGGTCTCAATATTTCTCCTATACTGCAACGTAGTCTACGCTTATAAAAATTATATAAAAAAAATCTTTGTTGCAACTTGTTTTAATCAACTAAAGGTTCACGTTAATTGCTTTCCTGACAAAATGGCTCGCCCTTTCTGTTACTCTAAAAGCTCATGTTAATTGTTTGTTTGTTTTTTTCTGACAAAGTGGCTCACCCTCTCTGTTATCTCTTATCTTTATGTTCTCAAGCGTTGCCCTTGCATTTTCTTGCTTTCGGTATCACTCGAACTATTCACAACTCACGAGCGCGCATTCGATCTCTTTTCCTCTAGTTGTTTCACAACTGGTCCTTCAGGCCACATTAGTTTTTGCTGCATACTGGGATGTACTCCTCGTCTCTCATTCGCGTTTTCTTCCGATTTTGTGGCGTCAGGCTTTGTAGAGACGCAATTTTTTTTTATGGGATTTATAAAATTTTTAAATACTTACGCGGGGGCCACCGCACCTCGTGTCAGTCCGTTCCAGCTTGACACCATGCGGAAAAAGACAGGAGCAATATTTGGCTGCCTTCTTGAAATTTTCCAAGTGCATCCTAAATGCATACCGCTTCTTCTGCATTAATTTTCTCTGAACTCCTCATTTTTTAGGCAGAGTAAGGAGGCCGATGAAGGGTATATCTTGAGGGTTTCGTGAATATATACAGCCACCAGAGTCACCTGACACTGTATTGTCACTCAGCACGTGATGTGACGATGCGCCTGAAGCAATGCAATCTAGATTGTAAATATGACATATTTATTTAAAATATCAGCAAAATGTACAGAGTCCTGACATAAATTGCCTAGCTTTGACTCTTCACCAAGATAACTCTATACCGTGCTTGCTAAGCAGAAATCCCATGACATCCCGGGATCCGGATTCGAGGGGCCACGCATTTACATTAAAAAAAAAAAAGTGAACAAGAAATTTGGAATGTATGACACTACGAGTCTTTTTTTTTTACATTTTTATATCAGTGCTCTGTCCTAAGCTTTTGTGATTTTCTTTAACTAGTGGGAAGAAATTATATCGTTCATAACTAAATTATCAAAAGTCATTTATTAAACTAATTTCCAGTTTTGTTTTTCTGTTTTTGTGTACTCTCCGTCTTCATCAATGGAAGTTTGAAAGTTGCGAATTTTTATAATTATAGTCATTTCAACATACAAGTTTCAGTTCAGCATGTTTATAATAATAATATTAATAATAATGATATTTATTTTGGTTCAGGAGAACCAAAATATATAAATTTTATATATGCAAACTATATATATATATATATATATATATATATATATATATATATATATATATATATATATAATAAAATACGAACAAGTATATATATCGAATATATACTTTACACAAATCCAACATTAAAATTTACGCAGACGGATATATTACCTTTCCTATTTTCAAAGAATAGCTTTTTTTTTTAAGATGCTTAGAACATATTTTGTTTCCTAATGGTCTCCTTAGGTCATTTTTAAATAAACTATTTGCGGCGAGAAGTCTGGGTATCGCCGCCTGGTGGAATTTTTTCACAACCCAGAGTGAGGATACATCAACTTCCTCTGCTGGTGCAAGCAGGTGCAATGCCAAGCTTCTATGCACTACAAAAATTAAAACATAACCGTGTGGGCAGCACGTGCACTACCCATAGTGAGGAAAACAGAAGCGCCCCTAGCGAGCTTCTAACCGCGAATAAACAACTGCTCGGATATAAAATTAAAGCATAGTTGCCACGTCTGGCTGGTATGTTGTTGTTTTTAAGTAAAATAATTACAAACATATAACAGGAGCTGTCGCAGTACAATCTCCAACAATATGAAAGACTCATTTGACGACGTAGTTTTAGGTGGCTGTGCTGGACTCACTTTGGCCAGTGCCCCGTTGCTTGCGGTAAGTAAATGAACGAACGATTGTTCTATTCTCTCGCTTGAAACAAAGTGCATCTGGCCAAAGTATGTTTGGTCTGACGCACTACCACTGGTCAAGCACTAAAAATCCTTCGGCGAAAGGGTCCTTTATTGTACCAACTACTTACATTCGTAGGGCGACGTAGGGCAGTCCTTGAGGCGGCAAGAATAACCAGACTGGCACTGTAATAGAAAAATAAGTGCACGTCAGTCAATATGATACTACTGGTTAAATTAACGCACACTCGACATATCTGTTTAGCCGGACACAACGTTAGGGAAACTAAGCAGCTTCAAAACATTCAGTCTGAACCGAAGGATCATCACTGTTATTACCACGGCCTTAAAAATACTGTCCTTGTCGCCTAGATGATCAGCTTCAATCTATTGCCCGCGAAGCTCAAACAGGACATTCGTCAGGAAAGCTGAACCATTCGCTGGAGTGCAAGATCAGATTATATCCAGCTAACGACCCGTTCACACACTTGCGTTTGACTACGACCGATATTGACTAAGCCGGTTTTTAAGCCTCTTGTGAAGGCTTACGACAGGCTGCATTGCTGCGCAGCTGGTTGCAAGCAGTCACAAGAGGCGTCAGAACTGGTCTTGTCTCGGTCGCAGTCAGACGCAACTCTGTGAACGGGCCTTGATAGTGTTGAAAGCCAGATGTAACGCTAGATAGCCGCCTCGTGGCTTCGAGGAAAAGCGCTGGCCTACGGATCCCCAGGTGGCGGGTTCGAATCCCGACCGAGGTGCCCGCAATCTGACGGAGGCTTATTGCGAAGAAGGTGAGATTCGAAATTTCGGCTGCAAGTAAAAAAAATTGGAGGACGCTTAAACTGCGCCTTTAAAGTTGCCCTAAGGAGGTTTTTGAGATCGCCTAAATATGGCAATAACACAATCTGAGGGATCTAACCATTCTAGAAATTCATTAATCATAACGATGCGCGGTCGATTTCCCTACTAAAAAAGCGATCAAAGATTGAATTCACCGGCAGCCAGGACGAGATACGGGCAATGAAAACACGACATTTCGTTGAGATTGCAAGCGCTGCTGTTTCCAAAATATGTATGCTTTTGTAGATGATATAAGCAAATAGGAGTAGTTAAAAATGTGTTTCGCGGGGAGGGAGCATAATACTGCAATATTCGTCTGAAAAACCGCCCGCGATGGTTTTTTTTTTGTTATTTTTTCGGGAGTGATGATTTTGGTTGTTAGCTCTTGAGCGCGCGCTCACTGGGTTGACTCGTAGTCCGGGCTGCATGGGCGACGTCGTGCAACGGTGTTGCATCGTAAGAGATGGCCATGTCGGCTGTTCGTCGAAGCATCTCTTCCTCGAAAGGCGTCAGATTAGCGAAATCCATGGCGCGGTGAAACGACGGCTGCGATGGCACACGATTCACTTTTTGCGCAAAGTGGCGCTACGACACTACGACTCTTGCCGAAGGTCCGGGATGTATTCGCGGTGAGAAGCTCGCTTGTGGCCTTTTTGTTTTCCTCGCTATGGATCGGGCACGTGCAACGCTCGCAATTCTGGTAATTTTCATAGTGCACAGAAGCTTGGCATTGCACGTGCTTGCACCAGCAGAGTAAGTTGAAGTATCCTCACTCGGGGGTTGACAAAATCACATTAGGCGGCGACACCCATACTTCTCGAAGCAAATGGGCAACGAGCCGCACGAATTCGAGATATCACTCCGCGGTTCTACCAGTCGGAGGCGCGAGGATCCTTACCTCGCTATTGGCTGACAGTGGTCCTGGCTGCCGGCACATTGCTCCTCCCATCGCCGGAGATGACCTTGGTGTGTTCGATCTTTTACTTTATGTTTAATAGGGAAATCGGCCACGCATGGTTATGATTTATGGATTTCTAGGATGCTTAGAGCCCGCAGAGGGAGTTCTCGCCATGTTTGGGCGATCTCAAAAACCTCCTCATTGCACCTTTAAGAGTGGAACGCGAGCGTTATCGGGCCCCGTTCGCATCGCCTTCTCATTCGCTTTGCAAACGTGCCTTGCGCAACGTAGTTTGTAGCGGGTGTGCCTCGCAACCGAAGGGTCGGGGGTTCAAATCCCGCCTAAAAATTTTTAAATTTTTCTTTAAAGCGAATGAATTACTTTATAAAGTGAAATCACTCGAGACATGCGGCAACCTTTAATTCGCGTTTCATGCCATGTTTTTTAATCACTTTCATTCTACGCGAGACGTCACGTTCCACGTGAGCGTCGTGGGTTGCTTTAAATTCACGCGCGAGGTCGGCTGGCTGTCACGTCACGACCCTATCGACCAATCAGGATTTTCACGGCACGCCACCGACGCCGGCCTTTCTGCCACGCCACCGAGGCCGGTGCGACACGAGCTCCTTAACGCTTTTGCGTTAAAAAAACACAGGTGGTTAAACTTAATCCTCAGCTCATCGCTGGGGCATGCCAAACTCCTTCGTTGGTTACACACGAAAAATTTAAAAAAATTTACATTGATTTGACTTTGGTGTAATGCTAGCGGGCAGGTGACAGTGCCAAAGTTAAGGTTGGTTTACACAGCTCCGTTTCTTTACATTTTCTTACGTTACGTATATATCACCGAAACATTCGAGTCTCGAAAGTCGCGTGAAAGGTAGCAACGCCTAATATGAAGCACATATTTCACGGCGACTTGTGCGCAAGCAGAGGCAGGCTTCCGTAACCTAACGTAACAACGGGACTGTGTGAACCAGCATTTAGTTCTAAAGATTATTTTGCTCGAATTAGCATCATTGTTTTAAGTATTTATTAGAATGGCAAGTTGAATACTCGGATATCGACAGAGTGTGCTTCGAATAATTATAGTCGGGGACAGGCCAAAAATGTATTAAAAGCTCCGCCTTCAGCGCGTATTCGCTGTCTTTCCGCAGGCCTTTGAGTACACGAGCGACGAAGTCTTATCAAAGGAAGAACTCTTGCGCTGGGGACGAAGCGTCTTCTGAATGTATATATAACCTGTCACAGACAATAGTGGCACTTTATTCAAGCAACTTTTTTATCGCTTTTATGACCTCTGAATTTGCTGACGTTAATTTCCGCAACTTCGGTGTGTCCTAGAGCTATAGTCACATTTGTCGAAACTCTATGCACTGAACAAAATGCCTATGTGGCTACTTTTCAGCAGAAAGTTCGGAGAGTCAGTCGTTGCGATCTACGGAAGAAACTGGACTAATAAATGGGCTGAATAAATGTGTAGACATAGAAATAAAGAATGCAATATGACACTAAGTGCGTAAGCACGTGAGACGTCTTTTCCTGTGTTATATTGGAAGCTTTATTTCCAAGTCTAGACATATTTGCGCCCTTGTCTTTCTCAGAACCTCCACTGCAGGAGCTCTAGACTCGTAAAACAAAAAATTGGGACAGATTTTTATTTTTATTTTTTTTTGGCTCCAGGCAATTTGAGTTTGGTTTCTAAACGATTCACGTGTGTCCAGTAGCTGGAGCCGCCGGCGTTTCAGCTGAATATAACGCTGACGCCTTCACTTTTCTGTTTGGGCTTTCTCTTTTGCTTCGTCAATTTCGTGGTGCCTCTTTTTGGATTCGTGACGGGGTCAGTATTAGCGTTTTCTATGGGAGGGTGGGGCGTGTTTGGTGTTTCCCAAGGGTCATGCTAACGCATTCCCTAAGGATCTACCAATTAATATGCCATTAACCTTTTCCCGCGAAGCGGGCTCGCCGAGCCCGCTTCGACCTAGCCTCTGTCGCAATCAGACCCGCGTCGCCTTGCCGCTCCTTGTGCGGCATTTCGGCCAGCTAGCCGAGCTAGGCGCTGCTTCCGCTCCTCGATCTCGTTCGCATGTTATGCACGCTTAGCAGCGGCATCCACTGCCTGACGCTGCTTTCGCCGTTCACCGGTTTCCCGCGCCCGCATTGGCTTCCGCCCTGTGACGTCACCTTTCCTCTCGCCTTTGTCCTTCACTACTCTCCTCCTCTTTACAAGGCGCGCTTTCCTTTTCAGTGTTTTGTCCGCAGACGGACAGCGTCAGCTTTTCGCTGTCACGAGGGTATTAATGCTAACATGTTAAAAGCATTCGATATTGTGTACCTGAGGCTTGGTTGTTCCCATAAGCACGATCGATCATGGATCCTTCTGGGAGCCACCAAGTACTCGACAAAGTTCACGGAACGCACCGATTGGGCTTTTGCGACGATGACGCCACGCCGCTGTCACAAGAGTCCAATGGGCGTGTTCTGTGAACTTCGGCTTCAGCTTCGCGTTGGACGAGTCGAACGCTCCAGGTTGCAGTCGTTGGCTACTTGTGTGCTCCGCGAGAAATGGACTCAAGGGCATACTTAAAGCGCGTAATCTATAGCTATGCAGAGTTAAGAACGCGGTTTGTTTTTCTGACAAACACACTTCGAGCTCTAGTTTTGAATGGCCACTTCTATCCTAACAAACTTGCACTATTCGTTTAGAAGTCAATGAAGAAAAAAGGCCGACTTACCGTGCATGACCCACTTGTTACGGGGATACCTAAATGAACAGAGATGAAAAATAGTTTTAGTAAAGCATATCACGTGCTCCACACGAATAGAAACGGTGTTAACGTTCTGAAACAAAGCAATAATGCTACGCGCGTCTCCGAGTAACCATACCCGTGGCCGAATTAGGGAGTTTTAACTGCCAACTGTGCGAAGTTCCGGAAACTATCGAACATAGTTGTCTCTACTGCTCAAACGCAGTGTTTTTTAGATGCGGAGCATCTCTTGCTCGGGTCTATGTCCCGCGGCGTCGTAGTCCGCACTCACACTACGCATGCGCAACTCTCCTCCTCTAGTCTCCTCTCCTTCAAGTGTGAGCGGTAGCGCGCTGCGCGCGTTCCCCATCACGTGACCGGGGCGGGGTCTGAGGCGAAACCGTGTTTCCCCGGAGGAGGGAAAGGAGGAAAGTTTTCGGCAAGCGGGTCGCAGCGCCAGGCCAGGCCTTTCTAGTGGGGTGAGCTTTCCCCGCAACTCCGCGGCTGTCGTCTGCTAGCATTTCCCGACCGCTCGCGTCCGTTGCAGCCTAGATCTCGCCGGCCAGCCCGGTCTCGACAATGAAACCTGCAAGCGCTGTTAGGGCATTTTGCGCCACCTTACCGTGCGGTCTGATTAGACTTTCAAAGTTACTCGTGCTACATCAGTTCACCGCTGTTGACTCCACTTCACTCCGTTCTTCCGATGAAGTGTGATGGAAGCAACAGTCCCGTCAGTTAGTGGGTTGGCGCAAGCAAGCGTCAGCACCACCCCGATGCTCCGCATCACCCCATGGTTCCCCTCGGGAAGATGGTGTAATTTTTGTGTTTGTTTTTGAGGGGGGGGGGGGGTATTTTGCAATGAACTTTAAAAAAAGACCTGTGCTTAACACCCCATTCTATCTGTGTTCTACCCATCGGGGTCAAACGAGAACCTTCCGCTAGACATGATTATGGTTCTTGGGTTTAGCCTGTGGAAGTCCCGGATGACGGTGAGACACGCAGGTGTCTCACCGTCATCCGATGTTGCACAGGTAAAGAGTGCTTAAGAACAGAGCGAATAGCCGCCTGAGTGGATTGAAGTGTTTGAAAGCCTCAAACGCGTGAAAGCTTTTTAATAACCCCCCGCCCATAAGCATTGGCCTTCCTTATTTTAAAAGTGTAAATAATGTGTAAATTTATGTATTCGTGTGTCTGTATTCCGAATAAGGCTGTAAAAGGAAAACACTCATGGCCGAATGGTTATCGTGCTGAACTCCTACGCAATGGGCAGAAGTTCGATGCCTGGGCGCGGACTGTACCTTTTAGTTCGTTTCCGTAAATGTCGCGTTCTGGTAAATTTGTAAAACACTGTTGCTTGTTTCGAGGTCCGAGTGTTCCACGCGCCGAACCTTCTACCCTGATTGTCCCGAAAGCCCACGGATGTACTGTACATAAGGGACTCCACGTAGCGAGCCGGAATCAGTTTCGCCTCAGCGATCGATCCTGCTCTTTTGCCGACATCGACACCTGCGACGCTAACCTTCTTCATTTTTGTTTTGGGAACAGGCTCGCCCCATCAAACGTTTAGTTTCCCCAGTTATTATCCGCCTCATCATTTGCCATTCGTGACATATTGTTTCTTTGAGATCTCTACCTAAAATGTTCTCGCAAAAGAGCTGCCATTATAAACATTTTTTTTTATCTTGCAAGTTGCAACAAATCAAATATTGTATTTAGCAGAAGCATTGGTAGCAAGAAAAGAAATCCTTGCTTGTTTTTTTTACTTTATTACCTACATAAAGCACGCATTTTCAGGAGTTATAACGTTAGATAGTTTGATCACAATGTTTAAACGCAATGTATGAATTTTTCCAGAAAAAGGTTGCAGCAATGACGCTCTTTAGTTTAGACAATAGACATTTCGCTAAATTACAAAAGCATCAAAAACAATATTGCGAACGTAGGTACACACGCGCCAGAATACAGCCGCCATTGCTGACCTTCTCAGTTTTTTGCCGAGATACCGAGCCACTGAAATTGTTGTGGACGAGCCCCCACAAAGGCCAATGCTGGGGAGAAAGACAGGATAAAATCTAAGATGGTAATAACCTGGCCTGCTATGGTAATGATTAAGTGAAGGAAACGTAATAAGGGAAAACAAAACTGAAGGTCAGTTATGGCGGTGACCATGCACAGCTGCTGCAAAGCGTCTGTAGAAAAGATTCGAAGTAAAACAAAATAAAGTGTCCGTGAAACGCGTGCGCGAAGTGCCATTTGTTTTAGACTTGCATTCGAACAGTTAGAGCTGAAGATGCCAGCAAGCGCAGCTCGTGTACCTACCGACACGGCATGCTTTTTGATGCTTATGTAATTCGGCAAAAGGCCTATTGCAAGCATGGCGCCTCGACTGGGTGCCCCCAGAGCCGTATATGTAGAGAGTTTGGCCATTCGTTGGAAAGTATAGGAGACAAATGAGGAGGCGCCATTGGCCGAAAGCGGGTAGGCGTGTTCCAGGGCGTCTTCAGAAATTCGAATGTGGCCAACCAGAAGCTGGAAATAATACCCGGGCGGTGGTCGTGAGAAACAAACTTGATACGTGCGTCGGAGTAACTCTCGGTGACTGAAAATATGGTGCACGTGATGTTTCAGTCACGGCCATCCAAATTCATGGTGGAAGACTGCGACTAGCGGAACGATCGACATAATCCGTACGCCAAGCGCCAAGGGCCGGGAATCTGCCGTCCGAACGGTCACACTTTGTCCGAGCAAAACAGAGTTGAGCGGCGCATTCGTTTCTTATATCGTTCTGCATTATCATAATCGAAACATCACGTGCACCCTATTTTCAACCCCAAAGGGTGTTTACACTTTACTCTTACGCGCTTATTATAACTATACACGAATATATACGTTTGATTAAAACAGTTTCTCGCTACCACCGCTAGGGGATTCTTTTAGGCTTCTGGTTGGCCAAGGGAGCATGCCAACGTTACTAAAACTCTCAGTTGGGAAACTCACCCTTGAAACCTGGGCCGCTGGCGTCCACCGAGACCGAGCTAAATGCGATGACAGCGCCACCCTTTAGCGACGAGTTGAAACATAAAAGTTGCTTTACATAGCTACTGCGAGATGGCCCTGCGAGATGGCACCACCGGCCCTTGCCCGACTCGACGTGCAACCGCGCAGTTCCCGGAGTGGACGCTGCAGGAGAAATGGCTGCGTTGCGATCGCCATTAGCTCGGTTCTCGACTACGGATCGGAGCCACTTTTGTAAAGCGGGCTCTATGGCAGTTTCTCAACTGAGTGGTTCTAGTAACGTTGGAGCATGCCAAGCCAACTTTCTTCGTCTGGTGCACGCCCGCGTCTTCCATTGACCAAACTTTCTGTATACACGTCTCCGGGTGCCCCATGAGTGAAAGCCCGTGCAGCTTGCGCGTGAACATAGCCATGGCAAACTCAAAAATTGCACGCGCCTGTCTGCACGAGCAAAGACATGGCGGCGGCCAGTGGTCTTTCTCGCAATCGTCTGTACGCGCGAAGTAATACATGTTTCCAAAACCGGTCACATTGCTACATTACAAATGTGCAGAAAGTATTTCTAATCTTCGCACACGTGAAGTTTATACCTTGTCTAAAGGGCTAGTGGTGCGTTCTGGCAAAGTGAAAGCATTCAATAATGAGTACTTCACTTTAGCGGAGCGAGCACCAAGGTTTGCTTTAGTCGCAAACGTCCCGTAAGACGATAAAATATACTCACAATAGCGGGATTCTTCACAGTTCGCAGAACTTGCGAAGTTGAAGTGAGAAACGCATCTCTGCCCACGGGAACAATTAGAATCCTGCGAACGAATTCTCGCAATGTTACAGGACAGAAAAACAAAAAAACAAAAAATCACTCAGGTAGATGTACATTAAAAAGTTACCATTCCATGGTTATACTTTTTTTATTTTACATATCTGTATATGACTATAAGACACGGCATCACAGTTTTCGTATAAGCACTAAACAAACTGAAGCAAAATGAAAAAAAAAATGTCAAGCATGTTATAGAAATATTTTGACAACAGGAAGTTCGTTGGATTGAATGATGACGTCTCCGCTATATATAGGCGATTTAGCCAGTGCAGTACAAACGTAAAGGGTGCACTAGTGATTACACTACGCCTGTCAAAACGATGCTTACCACTCGCATCGGCGTGCACTTATGCAATCACTACTACCTTGGACACAATGTATTTCCAGTACTTGTTTATTCGTATTTGCATATCCCATTTAATGCGTTTTTCTTAATGGTGCTCGAGCTATTCTAAAATTAAAACGGGTTTAAACTAAATACTGGCTTCCAATAAAAGGAAGTTTAGTACCCTTGTTACACGGGCACACTTAACTGCAGGTACGCTAAGGCACAGTTAGCGCACAATACTTGCGGACTACATTCTGCGGCAATGCAGTCAAAGCTATGGGCGAACGTGCGCTTGAGCATCTTCAGCACTTATCAAAGCAGTACACGCGCACTCTTTACTTCTTCTGAAATAGCTGTCCGAGAGTATAGTGCGGTAACTGTGGTGCCGCGTAACAGCAATTAAAGCTGAGTTAACCGCGGTTAAGGGTGCCCGTGTAATACCCCTGTTACACGGGCAAACTTAACCGCGGTTAACTCAGCTTAACTGCTGTTGCGCGGCACCACAGATACCGCACTATATTCTCGGACAGCTATTCCATAACATGTGAAGAGAGCGCGTGCACTGCTTCGATAGATGCTCAAGGTGCTCAAGCGCACGTTCGCCCATAGCTTTGACTGCATAGCTGCAGAATGTTGTCGGCAAGTATTGTGCGCTAACTGTGGCTTAGCGTAACTGCAGTTAAGTGTGCCCGTGTAACAAGGGTATAACAGGGGTATTAGTAGGTCGTGCCGATAACATTAATAACTACACTACATACTCAGCCGGCGTCTTTTATTATCATATTGTATTATTATTGTTATACCTACAAACGCTTCCCTATTATCTTCAGCATAATAAACAATCCGACAACGGCTCTCTCCTTTTTTTTTCTTTGACTGTATAATGAACAAAGGCGTTTTTTTTTTGTTTTTTTTTTAACATAAATTTTAGGGGTAAACCCCGTTCACATTTGAGGAAGCTCAATGAGCAGTTCTTGTATATTTCTTTTTTGTCAACGGCAACTCATGAGAAAATATTTTTTTTTAGTTTATTATCACACCTCTTTCTTTAAGGTAATTTAAAACCAGAGGTTTCTTAAGATATTCTAGTCAATAAATACATGCATAGGCCTATTTGTTCTAAATACCCAAAATTGTTTATTTTAATACCCACACCACAGGGTGCGGATTGCGCGCTTGGACAGTTAGAGTTTAATATGTACTTCTTATTCAATTGCAGGAACGTCTTTATTCCTCAATTTGCCATATATCTGACGAGCACACTCACCGCTTGGCAGGTTCGACTGGACCCCACAGCGACTCCACCTGGTAGGGTAAATTGACATGCTTAAAGAGCTTCTCAAACCAAATATTTACCTAGTAGGTTAAATCAGGATTAAAAGCTCGATTCGCTTATAGCCACAGGAGCCATTTTAATGACTCACCTTCATAGTTAACGGATATTGCATAAAGCCATTCAATCAAAATGAGTGGTTCGAACTATTCTACAGAAACGGTCAGCAATGAAGGAGGTTTCCGCAAACATTTCAATATGCTCGTTTGTTTCCTGTTTTCTTTTTCTTCAGTTTTGTTGTTTGCTAGTTAAGTAAGATCAATTGGAACTGCAATAAAATGTGACATAGTTGAAAGCAACTCACGTTATGGTATATCCCGTAAATAAATAAAAGTGTGACTTTTTTTTTCCAATTGTAGCTTCTGGGGCGTCCTCGAAAAGTAGCCAATACTTCAGTTCTCAACACAGCAAACAAGTCACAGAGTCATGCCGGATAGTAAAAGTTGAAAAACAATTTAGTTTTGTAAAAATAATAGTCATGAAACATTGATAATTTAGCATCTCCCCTTAAATCTGAAACTGAAACACAAAGTGACGATCGCATAAGCACAATATTCATCATGCGCAACGCAACAAAATATATTAGCGCATCTTTCTGTCGCATCAAAGAGGGTAAACTCGATGGCACTTCCTCTCGTTTTACTCTCGCGGATTAAAAAAAAAAGTGTCTGAATTAAAAAGTTTGTCGTAGAACGTAATATACAATAACTTTATTCTACTCTTCATATATGGTATCTCTAGCTGCTCGACTAGTTATTTCCATCTCCCCTTATGGTAATTCATCTTTACCTCACTAACCGACGTTGTGTATATACCTGCAGGTGACGTCATCGTATCCTATCACAAGGGTATTGAGGATACAAATTGTCAATCATCCTTCCACGTCTAAGGATGAGATAACATGTTCTCGCAATTAAAATTAAGCAGGTGGAAACGAGGGCACATGGCATTTTGACATCTTGGGCAGACATTGGTTACTTGAGATGACGTGGCAACTATCGATACGTGTTCGCCCACATATTTCGTCCTTTTCAACGTAACTGCGAAATTTTAACGAGCTTCAAGCTTACTAAAATGAAAGAGCACAAGAAGATTGCTCTAACCAAGTTTGCTTTTACTCTGATTTTACATTCTGTCGCATTAACAACACCGGTAGTTTTATCCTTAGATGCAAGATCATATATATGAATGACATCGACAATTTTAACACCGGAATTTTACTCGCCTTTTACCCGACTTGTGTTTGTCGGTTTGGTGACAGCATTTCGAAAGAAAAAGCTGGTATACCCAGATATCAACAATTTGGGGGTCAATAAATCGACGTTAACAACGCTTCTGTATAATGTCATAATAGGAAAAGTGTGCAGTGTAAGCCCAACTTTTAAGTGGTCCTGCACACAATTTGAGGAACAGTTAAAAGCAGTTCACACGTGAGTATCAGTTTTGATTTAGTGAAAGCAAAGTTAACCTAGCAATGCCCCAAAAAACTTTTTTTAACGTAACAAGTTAAATTCATTTTATCAAATATATTACAAACTCGTGAAATATATAGTAGTTGAAGCTGCAAAGTCTTTATACTCTCAATAACCATGACTGGAGTTTTCAGATAAGGCTGCCAGGCCGATAACAAAAGCTACAACTGCTGGACCGTATACCACAGTAAGGTACTCCTAGCCACGAATCAAATATCAAACGATAGAGAAACAATCAAACTGAGGGGGTTCAAAAACGCGCAAGGGTTCAGAGTAACTTGTTATCACTCTGCAGCTAATAAGGATAAGGCATTAACCCCAAAAAGTAACGCGGAAGATGAAATTACAAATCAAGATGCATGGACGTCATAAGCAGCGCACTGCGCGTTCTTTAAGCTGTCAGTAACGATACGGAGCGTTTCATTTTAATTCTAACAGTTTTCTTTTTTAAAAAGGGAGAGTGTTAGAGAATTTCTATTTTCACCATGTATTTATTTATCAGGCTCGGTGGACATTAGATGAGGGTATGATCATCATTGTAAGTTGACTTATTAAGTAAAAACGTGTGAAATAACTTTATAATTATTAGTTTTTAGGGGTCCTGCTGTAATTGCAGTGTTGAGAGCAATTACCATCAAAGGGACAATCCAATATTTTCTGCGAAACTGTAATGGTTTTTGAGATATTCATTTATCAAATACGCATCTTTTTGTTTACCCGATTAAAACAAATTGCGTGCAAGAAATGCCTGCCGCAAGACCAAATGAGGCTTAGAAGAGTGACGTAGACGTTTCAATCTTCTCGTCACCATCTCCGCAGCGTGTCCTTGGTGGCTACGCAGATGACACGAGTGGCGATGAGACCGAGACGACTACTTCACCCTTCGAAGCGCCATTGTGGGCAGCAGGGTTTGAGGTGTGCTTTTCGCGCGCCATTTCTAAAACGGGCTAACGGACATAAAAATGTATTAATTAATATCCGGAAAAAACATTCAATTTGCACAAATATCTTTAATTGATATGGCCTCTAATGATCACTTCCGTCAGTATAGCAATTGAAGCATAAACCCTAAAAGCAGTCATCAAAACAAATGTCAGTTAATTATTCAACCTACCATAAGGACTATTTCCTCATCTATGTCCACCGAGCCCCACATATAGACGATGAAGACGGTACCCGTTTTTTTACACCCCTTAAAAAAGACATGTTAAGACTAAAATTAAACGCCTCGTATGGGCTGGCAACCCTCATTAACGGGAAACGGGTTCTGTAAAGAACAGCTTGCTCTCTAAACTGGCATGGCCCACTAAACCAATGGCCACTGGCAGGCGTCGACGAGTCTTACCCAAGGCCAAGAGCACACTCAGAGAGAGAACGAACGACATGCTTTGTCGGCGAGCAAAACGGATTGACTGCTAGGCGAGCGGAAATGCGATGTTTATATCAGCTTGCTCGCGCTTTCATTGCAAGTCCGGTTGCAAGTTGACCGGGCAACCGGTCCGACCGATATGTGCCCAGGTCAGGTTGCTCTTTTACCGTCCGTAGTCAATACAGATTTGGCAATTTCCTTTTCTTCGTGAAACTTTGCCACGTGTTATCAAGGTCGTCCGCGTGAAATTAAATATATTTCGTGCACAGTGTTACCATCGTCTCGGGTGGATAAACAACTACGCTAGAGGGAAACATTCGCGAGACAGATATGATGGCAATGTTTGCCCTAGTGTGTATTCTTCTTCATTTCGAGTGTGTCAAAAAGAGAAACTGAACATGGAATCAAGGAAGAAACCTCGTCTATACTCGTTCTCCCCTCAAGAACTGTCAGTATAAAGATTCCATCTCCTCGCGGAGCATTCTTTATTTCCCCTTTTATGTAAAGAATTAAGATATATGTAGTTGCATTTTAGATTACGTACATTTGTTATCTTATCTAGACGTAGAGGCTTCAAACGCCAAAAGCGTCGCCTCTTGCTCCGACAGCTCAATCTCCTAAGAGCTACTTCGCCCCGCGTATGAACAGTGCCTACATCTTTTCTCTTTCTTCTTGTATTGAGAACGAGTATGCAGCGTCGAAGGCCGCATGTGGAATCATTGCGACACATCCTGACTGTACTAGACACCTGCATACAATTCAGTCCCACGTTTCCGCCAAGTGAATTGCAGTCACAGTCATAAACTCACAATATTCGTAAATTACGTTCTCGACTTTCTTTTTACTTTACACTATGCAGACAGGCTGGCAAGCAGTGTTGGTGGCAACGCGTTACTTTTTTTTTCGCATTACGGATGTTACTTATTACGAACGTACGTTACTTCCTTCAATTAACGGGTAGCGTAGCTACGTTACTCGCTACCTCTTCTACGCGTGACTTTAAAAATTACACTTCGGTTTATTTTACGTTTCTAGGCGCCAAGTCATGTGAATTCTTGCTCTTATCCCACATACCTTCGAAATCAGAACCGTAAAAAAGATAAGCTAACTGTGTTAAGTTTCTGCATGGAGAGAGAGTGAGAGTGAGAAAGTGACTGCACTTTATTAATTTCTACATGGACATACTGCTTCTTCATCTATGCGCGGCATACCTGTAACGTCAGAACAGTGAAGCGTTTCATTTCATAAATAAAAAAAGTAACGCCAAACAAACGTGTGTTACTTTTTGAACGTAACGCGTTCCTTTCATTTTCTGGTAGCGTAGGTCTGTAACGCGTTCCTTTTATTTACGAGTATTGAGTAACTTATTTCGTTACTTTTCTTTCTGTAGCGCGTGCAAGACTGCTTGCAAACAATACAACTGTAATAATCTTAAGAAAGGCACGGAGTACAAAAAAAATCGTCAACACTTGTCTGCTTTGGAAATCCTAATGTAAAAAAAAATAGTTGCAGCAAAATGTGCAAATTCAATTTTTGTTTTTCGCAAATGAAAGGGAAGGAACGTGGGTTTATTGACTGTTGGTGCTTATCGTACATCGCTGCGGAGGTCATGCAGGTGCCACCGTCACTCTTTAACATGCAAAACGCGTCCCGGATACTGGAAAAGCGGACGCGCGTATGGTCGTTGAATAAGCGAATCCACGCGCTGCGCGACAAGCCGACCGACTTGCACATTATAGAACTGGACTGCATCTTCGCCGCCAAGGTTCGCGGCAAAATAATGTTAATTCCCAAGATCGTGGATATGAGAGTTCTAAACAAGAGGGTGTTCGAGGCGAGGTTTAAGCCGCACGTCCGGAGGCTTCCTGGCTCGTGACGACGGCCATTCCCCGAAGTGAAGAACCCAGGGGTCCAGAGGAGGTGGGAGAATTGGTAACGTAACGAACGGTTTAATTACATGGTTGCGATACAGTCGTCAAATCCGAGAGAACACGGAGCAGCCTCACGCTCCGCCTTATATAGGGTCCGTTTTCTCCCTCACTCCCCGCCAGGGCAGCAGGTGCGACGTAGCAAACCGCTGCCAAGTGCGTTGCAGCAAAGTCCGCCCCGTCGTAGCCAGAAGTGCGTCGTAGCCATGGTTCTCCGCAGTTAGGCCATGCCTCTCTCCCCTTCCGGAGCGCACGAACCCACACGCACACACACACACGTCTCGTTGACGTCACGGACGCGTTGAGACTTGTTTTGGGCAGGCTCCGACAGGTGGGCAACAGTCCCGGACAGATCGTGACTCGTTTCCGCAGCGTTGAAACTCGGAAGAAGGTCGCCAAAGGTTCCATTCTTAACAGCCCCTCCGGGGCCAGGGAAACCTCGAAAGGCCGGTGGTACAATCGCTGGCCTAAAGAGGTGGGCTTGGAGTAGGCCTTGAGAAGACGCTGCAAGCAGTAAACAAACTCCCAAACCTCTTACAACGGAGGCATCAGCGGAAACGTCCTCCACAACACCACTCCACACCGCAGTCAAACGCTCGGAATCCGCCAGAGACCCGCCAGACTGGATTACGGATTACCAAAATTTGGTACAATTCCCGGGTATCGAGACCCCCTGTCGCCAAAAAAAATTGCCGTTAAATTTGCCTTTCCTTTTTCTTACGCTGAAGTCATAGTGATCGATTTTCACGTGATTTCTAGACGTGAAAATGCGGTCTTTATAGCGCCGATAAAACAATCCGCCTTTTTCATGCTCCGTCACATTGGTCCTAGCAATCTCCTGAGCTGTACCGCGAAACCCTGACACACTAGGGTCGCTCTTCTGCTCGACTGTCAAAGACACTCTGTCTACTCGTAGCAGAGGACAAAGTTACGTGACGCCGGAGATACGAGAGATCTTTCACTGATCCCGTCTTCCTCCGCCTTTTTCGCCAGCGCGTTGGGACGGCGTACGCTTTCTAGTGCTACGAGGTCAGGCTGTTCTAGAACCTGGTCCCTCTCATCCCGGTTTTCTGCCTCCAACTCTAGGAGTGCTTGCTCCCCGTCAGCTGTCTCTGGCTCTGGATCACTCGTCAACAAAGGGGCGACCTGACGCGATTTGGACCTCGTACACGACTGAACTAGCCCTTCTCCTAGTTGTTGACCCCTTTCGCGCAGCAGGAAATCTGACCGGTTAGAAACAAATAAGGATACTCCAACGGGACTGTTTTGCGAGACAGCCGCCTCTGTCACTAGCTCTCCGAACGGGCCAGTTATCCTTACTGTCGCCATAGGCAGACAGACACTGTGCTTTTCGAGCAGCTGCTTGATCCAAACTACCTTTCCAGTAAAATCGGATGGCGTTAAATACGACGGATGAACAACGTCCATCGTCGCTGCACTGTCCCGAAGCACCCTGCACGGCTTTCCGTTTACATGGAGCTCGTGAAGATAGGGACTGATCGCTCCGGCCGGGTTCGCTTTCCTCTCCGCTCAGCTTTCTACGCGTTGCGTACTCTTCGGCTAGCTCAGCGGCCCTTTCGAGAGAGTCGAATCCCACCCTATCCTGCACCCAG
Organism: Ixodes persulcatus; assembly: GCA_013358835.2. Lineage (NCBI taxonomy): Eukaryota > Metazoa > Arthropoda > Arachnida > Ixodida > Ixodidae > Ixodes > Ixodes persulcatus. The sequence goes on along the minus strand of JABSTQ010009837.1, from coordinate 329,636 downwards.
AGCTTGACTGACTGCGGAATGCTACGAAAGAACTGTTCGAGGCACACACACTCGACTACCTTGTCACGGCTTTCGTACACTTCCTCGCTCTTCAACCATTCTATCAAGTTGGTTTTAAGCCCGTACGCAAATTCCGAGTAGCCCTCGCTGCTCTTTTTGGATGCGTTTCTAAACCTTTGACGGAAAGCCTCGGCAGAAAGGCGGTACCGCTTCAAAAGGCTGGACTTCACCTTGTCGTAGTCGTCCGCGTCTCCAGCACTAAGGCGCGCGACAACATCTGCAGCCTCACAGGGCAACAAAGTCAAAAGCCGTTGCGGCCACGTTTCTGGGGCGAAGCTCAACTTCTCACATATCCTCTCAAAGTTAACTAAGAACAGGCCCACGTCTTCCCCAACTTTAAACGGCTGCAGCAGCTTCTTCATTTGATACGACTCGGTCTCACTTGCTCGTACCGGAGCCCCAACTCTACTGTTCTGCGAGTTTAATCGCTGTTGTTCAATTTCGAGCTCTAGCCTTTTCAGCGCTCGCTCCTCGGTCGCAGCCTGCGCTCGTTGCTCTCTCGCTGCAGCCTGCGCTCGTTCCTCTCTCGCTGCAGCCTGCTCCTGCTCTCGTTCCTCTCTCGCTGCAGCCTGCGCTCGTTCCTCTCTTGCTGCAGCCTGCGCTTGTTCCTCTCTCGCTGCAGCTTCGCTCTTAGCGTTCTGAAGCAGTTCCCACGCAATTTTAACTTCCTCTGCTTCCGCGCTCTCTGAAATCGCTTTACTGATCTCAGATTTCTTCATCTTTTGCTCCACCTCCACACCCAATTCTTCACATAAACAGAGTAAATCTGTTCTCAGTAACCTCATTAGATCCATGATCGCGGCTCTTTAGCTTTGGGATTATTCAAAAACTTGTCGCGAGGTTGTACCAAAACCTAGCGCACGAGTCAAAACCTAAGGATTCCCAGCAGTTCAAAATTAATTACCCATAATCTGAAGCCTGGCGAATCTCAAAGCAAAGTCCAAACGCTCACCCACAGATGTAGCACGATGTCGCATGGTCCGATCAAAACCGCTGCCAACCAGTTGTTCGAGGCGGGGTTTAAGCCGCACGTCCGGAGGCTTCCTGGCTCGTGACGACGACCATTCCCCGAAGTGAAGAACCCAGGGGTCCAGTGGAGGTGGGAGAATTTGTAACGTAACGAACGGTTTAATTACATGGTTCCGATACAGTCGTCAAATCCGAGAGAACAAACGGAGCAGCCTCACGCTCCGCCTTATATAGGGTCCGGTTTCTCCCTCACTCTCCGCCAGGGCAGCAGGTGCGAGTAGCAAACCGCCGCCAAGTGCGTTGCAGCAAAGACCGCCGCGTCGTAGCCAGAAGTGCGTCGTAGCCATGGTTCTCCGCAGTTAGGCCCTGCCTCTCTCCCATTCAAGTGCGATGTAGCCAAAGTTCTCCGCAGTTAGGTCATGCCTCTCTCCCCTTCCGGAGCGCACGAACCCACACGCACACACACACACGTCCCGTTGACGTCACGGACGCGTTGAGACTCGTTTTGGGCAGGCTCCGACAGGTGGGCGACAGTCCTGGACAGATCGTGACTCGTTTCCGCAGCGTTGAAACTCGGAAGAAGGTCGCCGAAGGTTCCATTCTTAACACCGCCAAACAGCGACCGAGCCCACCCAAATCGAGCCGACAGTTCCAGGGCACGATGAGCACTCAATGACCACAGAACACGAGCTTTGAACGTCGTATATATATTGTCGAATCCGGCTGCCCGTGCAGGTAAGGAAATCCGCGCCCCAAATCATTTCGCGCCGTGAATAAAAAAAAAAAAAAAATTTGCCGAAACGCATCGAGCCACAATGGTCAGTCAATTTCACGTCACTTACCCGTGCTCGTTCTCAAATCGCAATTACTCCGTCGCAAATCCCACACAACGAATATGAGGTCTAGGACCGATACGTAATCCCACGCAACCGATACGGTGCGCCGAGCGATTCTCTACAACTCGCCAAAAGTATGCTACCGGCTGATGCGAACCTCAGGTGCCTCAGGCGAAAGAAAATACGAAGACAGTTGCACCGTCCACGGCCAGATGGCGCGCGCAAGCAAACTCTAAAAGCACTGGATATATAAATACTACTCCAGGTGGCGCTGTTACCGCCCAATTCAATATTTTGAAGAAAGAACAATTCACTTTCACGCAACCCCATGCTTCGCACTGGAAATTTCATCGTACATACACATTACCCACACAATGCACTGAACAACATAGACACATACATCGCAACGTTACAACAGCGAGAACATACATAGCACACAACACAACCCCTCATCACTGACGCTGGCCGTTGCACCAGTGGTATATATACCGTACAGATTTAAGGTACCTATTTCCGCAGTGACTGCCTAAGAAGGAATAATATTGCGAAAAAATTACTGCTCTCGCACGAAAGTCTGCCGATAAGAATGTTTTTGAACGTTCGAAGGCATACATCTCCAAGTAGAATGTAAGCTTAAACATAGTAATTATTTGGTGTAGTCGATAAAACAACCCCACCCGCCGGCAAAAAAAAAAAAAAAAAAAAAAAAACGCGTTTATGGGTGAGCGTTGGTCAGCCCTGATGTGTCCGCTTCCCCGCGTAGCAGCTCCGACCGCCCAGATATGCGTCCAGAAAGTTCAGAACGACGCGAGCCAGTCTTGTTTTCTGGTGCTAGTCGAGAGAAAAACAAGAGTAAAGGCTGAACCGCATGTAAGCGATTAAACAAGCGACGGTGACAGCGACGAGAGTCTGCGACGAGCGACGGAGATTTCCCACGGTCGCTCGCCGCGTACCGCTCGGTTTTTGGAATTTCTAGAAATCGTCACTCATCGCCTTGGTCGCTTGCTCACGCCTCTTTCATGCGGCTTGCCTCACCGCGCGACTGACCGAGCGACAGCGAAGCGGGTCGCCGTCGCTTGTCCCGTCGCTCGCCGAATCGCTTGCAGGTGGTTTATAGTTGAGAAATCACCGTCGCTCGTCGCCGACTCTCGTCGCTTGTGCCGTCGCTCTCTAAATCGCTTACATACGGTTGAGAAATAAAGTGCGAGCGCACGGATAGCTTTGATCGGTACTCATCGTGCGTGAGAGCTCGAGTTTCTTTACCTTTAAAAAGTCGTGGGGCGTTACGGTGACGCATCGACGATCGCTGCAATACTTTCGCACGAAGCTCAGGTGTAGCACCAGGCAAAATGGTACCGCAGGTTCTCACGTCGTAATTTTTTTCGGGGTTTCTGATTATGGCATTTCTGAGGGGAGATTGAGGTAAGGAAACTAGAGGCAGAGGTATTCGAAATGTGCCATTAGGTTTTCAAAATGCTTCTGGGAGCTAGCGAAAACTCAAACAAGGCAGCGAACCCCCAGTTCGAGGTCTGCTGCACTGCGTGACAGTCCTGGCAGCCTGGCATCTTCCAGCTACGACTCTTGCACCAGATATATAATTGCCCGGTATAATTCCTATGTCGATTTAGGGGCGGGGGCTCAGGCGGTCTTGACCTTCCCTTTTAAACTCTGCATGTGCAACCTTTCAAAGGTACCAAAGCCTGGTCGCAATACAAGAAGGAACATACAGGATGCAGTGATGCAGTGCTACAGTTACGCGTCTTCGTTTTGTGTTGTTTACGAAGCAAGGTGTTCAGTGTTTACACTCAGTACACAACTGGGTACTTCCCCAAACATCTTATGCTAAGTCAATCTTAACTTATCACCCCTTCTCAATCACATCAATCCTCTGTAGAACATTGAAACTTCTCCTTAACCGTGCTGTATTAAAGGGGCCCTGCAACAACTTTTTGACTTGTTTTTAATTTGCACCGAACCTGAGCGCACTGAACGTAGTAACTTAATGAAACTTTTTTTTTCTCGAAATTCGCTTTATTTTAAAAGTTATAGACAAATTAAAATTACAAAAACAAGCAAAAAATAACCTCCTTTATGACGTCCTTGGTCGCTTGAGTGGCCTTGAAATAGAGGAGGGGTAGTGAGCTCGGCGAGCGCTCACGGCTGCCGCACTCCGTGTTGACGGCTCGAGAGGGCGCCACTAAAGCATGTTCTGGATAGGCTGTATGAAGCGGGCAGCCAGGGCGGCTCGCATTGCATTTGCTGCGCGATTAAACACTAATTCGGCATGGCACTTCAACGGCCACAAACGACAGCAAACACAGGGTAAAGATCAGTTCAGAACGGGAGCCACTTCGCGATGCCATACCGCCAAAAGGCCAAATCGCAAGCCAAACCTGCGCCGAAGGCCTTCGGAACGCTCAGAACCGGTCGGATACTCGCGCCGGTATACCACCGCAGCGCCGCCGCGTACATCCGGGACCTTTCTACGCTCGCTGCTCGTCGGTGCCTGGTCGCACTACCCCTTTCTGGTACGCGCCGCCTTTTCTACCGCTTGGTGGCGGGTATGTCGACACCTCATTTCTTGTTTCCGTACTTTATAAACTGCATTTGTTTCTTTTCTGATCTAAAATACTGAACAAAAAAGTGAAAGCCGTTTACAACTCCCTGTAACGCCGAATTGGAGCGCAGCTCTTGAGGAGGAGGAGGGAAGGGTAATTAGGGGAGGGTATACCCCTCCTCCTCCTCCTCCCCTCATTCTTCAATCTCCTCTGGGGGGGTCACGTGACCTCGGGGAGAGGGGGGTCGTGATCTGTGACCTCGGGGGGGAGGGGGAGGGGGGGTCACGTGACCCCTCAGGTCACGTCACCCCCCCGGGGTCACATGACCTCGGGGGAGGAGGGGGAGGGGGTCACGTGACCCCCTCCCCCTCCTCCCCCAGGTCACGTGACCCCCTCCTCCCCCAGGTCACGTGACCCCCTCCTCCCCCAGGTCACGTGACCCCCTCCCCTCCTCCCCCAGGTCACGTGACCCCCTCCCCCTCCTCCCCAGGTCACGTGACCCCCCTCCCCCTCCTCCCCCAGGTCACGTGACCCCCCCCCCCCGAGGTCACGTGACCCCGGGGGGGGGGGGCTCGCGCGGTGCATTATGGGATATTTCCCATAATGCACCGCGCGGTTACGCCGACGCCGACGCCGCTCAAGCCGGAAACGGGCGCCTAAGAGCTGCGCTCTAAAACTACTTTCACAAATAATTGAAACTTTTCGCGCCTCTTATATTTTGTATTTCGACTAAAAAAAAATGCTTTTAGCGGCTCTGGTCAGTAGTCAGGCCAGGACCAAAGACCTCATATATAGCGCGCTTTCGGCACCGCGGGTCACCCCCATAGGTGGAGGAGGTTTCCACGTCGTCCGGTTAAAATATGACGCACTGATATTTAGTTACTCTCTCCGTGCCCGCTGGCTTGCCTGAACCCCAAGAGACGCGGAAACCGCAAAAAAGTTAGACGCTTAAATATGGTTGCAGGGCCCCTTTAACTTTTCTGGAGGAGAATGACATACTCTTGCAGTCACAGCACGGCTTCCAGCCAAATCGCAGCTATACGAGACTGCCCTTGCCACGGTTATGCATTACATCAGTGACAGTATTGTTGTCCTGTGGCGTATACAGTGTGCCACCAATCATCATCATGGTGTTTTTAGAAGAGGAGCACGTGAAGCCAGATTAAGACCGAACGAACATGTGTGTCTCGTGGTGTTGGCCGGGTGTATGTATGTATTCTCCTTTCTTGAATAATTTTCTATTTTATTAAACATATTTTCTCATCTTTTAACAATTCAGAAGAGGGATGAGCTGCTCCTCATTCATACCTTACGGTGAGTGAGCGAGACTTTGCGATTCGTCAAATCAGTGGTGCGAGGCCTGACATCGGAACAAGATCCAGATATTGCGACAAGGCGAGTTGACCTCACTTTGATACCCGAGATCTTACTGACTGTGATTTGTGACCATGCAATGGGAAGCAAAAACAAAAAACCCGACTCAACAGGCGAGGTCAATGCAGACGAGATGGAGATGATATGGCACGAGTGCTACGACAAAATCAAGATCTTGAGCGCGTGTCATTGACACAGTCGAGTCGACCGACGTCTTTGGATACCTCCATGCGGGTGGCTCCGCATGCGTTAGCTGCGATTCCCAAGTTCACCGCAAGTGATGGTGACATCGCAGCAAAACAAGTGGATTACCGAGTTTATCCACGTCACTGAGTTAGCAAGGTGGGACGAGGAAGAAAAGATAACCGTGGCCAAATTGAAGCTGTCAGGACCGGTGCGTGACTGGCTGCAATCCTGTAGTGAAGCTTGCAAGACTTGGCCGTCCTGGGAAGCCGCTTTTCGGGACGCTTACGTCTGCCTACCGTCGAAAACTCAACAGTGCAGAATCATAGAACGCCGAGTGCAACAGAAGGGCGAACACCACGAAGCCTATGGTCACGACAAAGAAAAGCTTTGCGTTTGCCTGGGACTAAATTTGGAGGAGACGAAAGCGGAGATTATCACGGGACTAGCATTGAGCGAACTCAGCTACGCCATGCGAAATCGATCTCCCCTTTCTATTAACGACCTTTTACGTGATATTAACAGCTACGAGCATTTCCAGAAGAATCGCGACGCAATATTCCTGTTGGACCGTAAACAACAAGACGAGAGGCCACGGCAAACTTCGAAAGCCAAATTGTTGTCACGAGCTGAGAATGACGATTCCAACCATGCCCAGAATAAGAAGCCGAAATGTTTCAATTGTCAGAAATTTGGCCACATTGCACGAGATTGCCCGGATTCACAACGGGAGAAAATATGCACTCGCTGTGGAGAGCAAGGACACAGTACAAATAATTGTCATGAGTGAAAAGAAAACGCACTACAAGTGGTCAAGGATAAAGACTGGCATAAAGTTTGTGGGTCGTCGCAAGCGTTCAGATCAGTGAACATTGATGGAGAACCAACAGCTGCTCTTCTGGACACCGGTGCGCAAATCAGCCTGATCAAGACGAAACTTGCCGCCCAGCTAGGCAAAAGAAGTAGCAGTTCCTAGCCGAAAGGAACAAGTATGTGGCGTAGGCGGAACATGCAAAACCTTAGGGGAGATCCAAGCCGACCTTGAAGTAGACAGCAAATTCTTCAAGGTTGTGAGAATGCAGGTGGTTCCACACAACATTTTCATGGGCCCCGACATCATCGTGGGAACAGACGTCATTGACACACCAAACGTTGTGCTACTTCGGAAAGAGGGAACGATTATATGCTGCTAGACGAACGAGACTTTCCATTTCTCAAAGAAATCAAGGTTGACCATGATGATATGCGAGTTGCGTTGTCCACCAGAGACAGTTTCAAGCTTGAGAAAAACACTGTACAATGGGTCACACTTGTTTCAGATTATGACAAACAAAACAGTCATAATTCCTTATAGCTGGGGAGGACGAGATGGACTACCTGTGCGAGTTAAAAGACGGGAATACAAGTCTTTCTATCGTGAACATCACCAACTCTGACATCATCCTCAAGGAGCGCCAGACAGTTAAGCGTGGAGACCTGGTCGAACTTCTGTATACCGATGAGCTAATGATTTCACAACGTGTAGTCCACTACGTTTGAGTGTGGAAAGGAGGGCCTGTCTACAATCAACATGGAAGAGAACATGGTCGGACCGTCTGTGACCAAGGGACTCAAGAAAGAAATCTGTGAGATGTTGAACAAAAAGTGTGAATGCTTTGCAATGAGCACCAAGAAACTGAAATGCATGACAGTTGCGGCCATGGCCCAAGAGAAACCAGGGTGTTCAGCCGCGGGTTGACCGTGGGTTGACCGATTCTTACCGCGCATCATGGACAGAGCGGCAACTACTTCGTCAAATCACCAACGAGCTTAAGACCAATAAACTCGTGAGGGACAGCGAGTCGGAGTACAGCAGTTCAGTGATCCTAGTTAAAAAGAAGCAGAAGAAAAAAATCATAGTCAAAAAGAAAGCAAGAAAATAGCCAAAGCGTTTCCAAGACGTGACAAACTCTAACTGACTGAGGACAGCCAGCAAGTCAGATTTGTCCGATTGTTGTCGTGTGGCGTATAGTGTGCGCCAACAATCATCATCATGGTGTTTTTAGAAGAGCATCAGAAGCCAGCACGAGACCGAACAAACATGTCTGTTCCGTGGTGTTGGACGGGTCCCATGATGTACTATGTATTCTCCTTTCTTTAATTATTTTATTGAACATATTTTCTCAACTTTTAACAGTATCGACAGTCGCATTCCTGCTGATTTGATTCAACTGATCCGCAGTAATGCGCTTGACATGCTCGATCACGCCGTCCTGATCAGAAAAGCCGCTCGGGCTGGTGTCCGAGGCTCACTACTACTTTGGTTTACTCGCTTTATGGTGGGTTATACCCAACGCGTGCTACCCAGGGGCAGATTTAGAGGCGGGGTCCGGATGTCCTGACCCCCCTCTTGATTTCTGCATGTGTAAAATTTTGGGCGTAAAACGAAGGAGAGGGGGAGGGGGTTCCTAAACATATGGTACGCTGACCAACACCTGCCCCCCCCCCCCCCCCTCAGGAAATTCCTGCATCCGCCCCTGGTGCTACCATGGGTCAATGTCCAAAGCTATCCTGCTCTTTCTGGAGTTTCGCAAGGCTCCGTACTTGGCCCAACTTTGTCCTTGTTCTATGTTAACGACATGCCGCAAAACAATAACACCCTACTTGAACAGTAGCCAGAGGACAGGTCCATTGTCGCCCGCATCACTTCTCCCGACTGCTCTGTCCGCCTTCAGGGCTACATCACTTGCTTTTCAGAGTGGGCGCATGCAAACTGCCTGACCATGAGTGAGGGTAAGAGCATAGTGATGCGTTTCCGCAACACCAAGACTACCAGTATTCCCCTATACACTATCTCAGAATCCCCCTTATGGAAGGTACAACGCGCGTCAATCCTTGGGGCAACGCTTGTAATGTTTAAGAAGAAGAAGAAGAAGAAGAAGAAGGTTTTTATTTCGCAAATTTGATATGTACAAATGCTGTAAATGGCATCTGGATCCATAGCCACAAGGCTAGTTTTGGATCCATACAAAAAATGAATTTTTTTTCAATCCAAGTCAGGAACGGTGCGAGAAATACGCTAAAAAAATGCGAGTGTTAAAATATGAAATAAAAGCAAAGATGCGAAACAAAACATATGTATAAAACTTCGGACCTATACAGGGAGTCAAGAAAACGACATGAATACATATTATTTTCAACAGAACGAACAAAGATTCAGCTAGGTGAACAATAAATGTCAGACATTATATATGTTTTTATTGATTGTTCATTTTGTGCCAGACATTTTATTGAGTGAGGTAAATTATTCCATATTTTTGCCCCAATAAAGGAAAGGCTTCGACGTCCATATGTGTTAGATATTTTAGGCAAGTTAAGGTTACTATTGTTAGCATGCCTTGTATTTCTATTAGGAAAACTCAGAATAGAAGAGTGGTACGGAGTGTTCGTATATATTACCCTTTTGACCAGTATTGCAAGTTTGTGATCTCTGGCTTGGATAAAGCGCATGATGTTAAGTTCTTTAAAAATTGGCGAAGACGAGGCAGTTCTCGGTGCTGATGCTATTATGCGCATGGCCCTTTTCTGTAATACTATAATAGGTGTACAGTACGATATATAAGTGTATCCCCATGACTCCACGCAATAGGTTAAATGCGAGTGGAAAATGCTAAAGTAAATTAGGCGCAGTGTTGCTTTGTTAAAGTGTTTTCGTGCTTGGATTAGCGTAAAACATCCAAAAGATAGCTTCTTGCAGACTGCTTCTATGTGATGTGCCCAATGCATTGATGAGTCCAATGTTACACCTAAGTATTTATATGCGTCAACCTGGCAGAGAGTTTTGTCACTCACCTGCAGGTTACACACGTTAGATAAATGCTTTTGACGTGAAGAAAAAATAATGAATTTAGTCTTCTTAATGTTTAGCACTAGTTTATTGGCGTTGAACCACCTTAACGATCTCGCAAGATCTTCATTCGCAAGGGTTTCGGCTTCCGCCACCGAGTTGCAGCTGATTAATAGTGCTGTGTCATCAGCATACAGTATTGTTTTTGCGTGGGTAATTGAATTGGCATAGTCATTTACATATAAAGAAAATAAAATAGGACCCAGAACAGAGCCCTGTGGCACTCCAGCCTTCACGTCTTTCAGAGTTGACTTTTCGTTAAATATATCTACAAATTGCTTTCGGTTTGCTAAATAGCTACGGAAGAAAGAAATTGCCGGACCTCGGAACCCATAACGCTCTAGCTTATTCAGCAAAATGTTATGATCTACGCAATCAAAGGCTTTTTTAATGTCGAGAAATACACCTATGGTAATCTGACCCTTATCGAGAGCTTGGTTTATTATCTCGGTTACACAATGAACTGCGGTGTTAGTAGAATAATTTTTGCGAAAGCCATGCTGCTGTGACGCCAGTATTTGATATTTTTCAATAAATTCTATTATTCTATTAGCTATCAATTTTTCAAATAAAATATCAATTGCGGGTAAAATTGTAATTGGGCGATAATTTTCCACGTCCAGTGCTGGTTTGTACCAGCACTGGACGTATCTCTCCACATTTCAAACATAGTGGCTAAAGATCGGTGCACTTTGGGCTTTGTGACACGGTTGTCGAAATTCTGTGGCTTTTCAAGACTTGCTTTACACCGCACTTGTTCTACCAAAGTTGGAGCACTGCGCATATGTGTGGCACCCATACCGAGTCCACTTGACTTACCAGCTGGAGGATGTGCAACACCGTGCCATTTGGACACTGTTCACTTGTCCCGACCGCTGACGTGATACGCTTCTATCATAAGAGACGTGGTTGCAGCCTTCGAAGTGGCATTCGGAAAAGCACCGCCACACTGCGAGTCCTGTTGCCCTCCAATTGCTGCACCTTGGACCGGTCGCTCAATGGCTCCTACATCTGAGTGGTTCGACGCAGTAAACGGACAGGACAGCCTGTGTTTTTATATTCCAGAACAGTACAACATCAAAACGCGGTGTTGCCCCGGCTGCAGTTCGGGACATTCTCGGGGTCCCACTCGGCGTTCAGATGCCCTTTCCTGAAATTCGTGAAGAATTGCGAATTTTGTGTCGAGAACTTTCTCGGCACTTGACTTAGCCCCGTCATCTAGTTATATTTTGTGTTGTTTGTTTTTCTTAACATCCTTCTTCTCAACCTTCGGCGATTGGCTGACAGGCACACTGCGTATGGATCTTTGCCGTTCTGTCAAGCCTCGCACGTCGTCCCGGACCACATGTCGTGCAAATAAAAATTACTATTACTATGCTTAGGTCACTACAAAGGTGTTGAATTGTTGCAAACAAACAAGGCAGAAACAAAAATTAAGTGTGGTACAATTGACGCCTCCTTTGTTCCTAACTTAAAATTAGAGTTCCTGTATAGGCTCCCTACGGGAGCCAGAGTTGCGCGTTCACGCATGGCATGTGGATCCAGCTCCTCACGTGACTGAATTCGGCGAATAGCAGCGCCGCGCGTTCGAGGTGCGCGGCGGGCTCAAAAGCCTGGGAACGTACGCCGGGGCGCGTGCAACGTCTACTTTGCTGCACGACATTTGATACGGCTCCTCACGTGATCGGATCTCGGCGAATAGCGGCGAGGGCGGCACGCGGCATGTGGAATCAAACGCGCAACTCTGGCTCCCGTAGGGAGCCGATACAGGAACTCTACTTAAAATATTGAACAAGCGCCCCCTCAAAATTTGAAGATAATCGCGAAAAAATAGGGGATGGGCACATCTGAGATCATCAATTTTACATATTTATGTACTGTGCATATTTCTTCACATGTTTCAAATTTTGGGGGTGGGTACTTAGTGCGGAATGGGCAGATGCACGGTATTCTAAGGTAGATAAAAAAATCCCTTCATTGTCTCCAACAGTGCCGCCTTGTGTCAGCTGCGGACTTTGACATGTTACAACCCGTCTCTTCATTTGACTTCGGTGTTGGACATCAAGAAACGAGATTTTCAAGCGGTGGCGCGTTACAATTTCAAAAGTGGTTTAAACTATTCCAAATCACTGGAACGGTTGTGATGTGCTTCTGGGGACACTCCACCATCACGTGCAACAGTTTCGTGTTGGTTCAGTGAATTAAGGCGTGGCCGCACCTCTCTCAAAGGTCACACTGTGACCGAAGAAAACGCTACTGCTGTGAAGAGGCTCGTTAAGGAGGATCTTCGGCTGACTGATGGTGATATCGAAGGGTCGCTGAAGATTAGTTCCCCGAGCGTTTCGGCGATTCTTCACGAGGACCTTTGTCTGACAAGCTTCATCTCTTGGGCGCCACAGAATTTGACGGAAGCTCAAAACCAGGCAAGGGTGGAATGGTGCCAAGGAATGCCATACCGATTCTAAAGTGACAACGCTAAGAGAAAATATCTGACATTGTAAGGAGTGAGAAAACGTGGACCATCCAGTGTGCTCTCGAAACCAAGCACCAGTCATCCGTTTGGATATTGTCTGGAGAAACTCCACTGCTAAGGCTCAAAATGCCAAGAGGTGTTGAAAAGAAAATGGTGGCAATCTTCTTTACAACCAATGGGCAAGTGGCCACAGTGGCACTGGAAAACCAAAGACTGCATAATGATGCACCACAGTTTGCCTGCCAGCAGTTTACGAGGGGAGAGACAATAAAAATCGGCTAGAGGTGTTGAAGAAGAAAAATCAGAATAGGAAAACAGAGATTAACCTGGTTTGATAATCCCAGTTGGCTACTTTGCCTAGGGGGAGGGGGATATGGGGATTAAAAGAGAGAATTAAAAAAAAGAAAAGAGAACAGTTTGGTCCTTCAACATTGAAGGGTGAAAGCACAGGCCAGCCGGTGTACAGCTCCCATCACAATCCCTAGACCAGGAACAATAAAAAGACGGACTATCACACACTACTCAACCAACTTATGCCGACAAGAAGCAAGCTGGAAGAGGCTGTCAAGAAAATACACAGAATGCCCGATCAAAGTTGTGGTTTCGATCAGTTTCACAACAGGACTATCCACGGGTACATCGACTGCACAGTAACCGCACATATGGTTCCCTAAAACGCTGAAACCTGAAATAGAATAGTGCAGGCAAAGAGCATACGTCAACTTCCAGCGAAACAGAAGGTGAGCTCGGCGACTGTTGGCGTCTTCGTGCACAAACACTCTCACAGTAGAGAGCACTGCCATAGCGATACTGATGACGCGCGGAGCCAAACCACGAAGACGATAGATGATCATCGGTTGACAATGGGACACACGGTGCCATCGGCGACGGTTTGCGTCTTGGGTCACGACGACTTTCACAACCGGCAGTACTGCCATAGCAATGTTGGTCATGTGTGAAGAAACAGAACACAAGGCGATCATCGGTTCACACACTCGGTAAGAATGCAGTATGGTAGACCCACAGACTAATAACAGGCAGAGTCGCTGCAACGGTGGATTTCGCGGTCACCATAGTCACGGGCTCACCGTCGTGACGCTCAAATAGGGTCAAGCAGACTCGGGCAACCCTTGCGCATCCACCATGACCGGTGTACTGTACGTAGCACTATTTTAGAACTTGGCGGTTCATGACGGCTTCGTTTACTTATTTGACGAAATGAAGGGCAGAAACCAGCATACTGCTCTGCATTCTTGGCAGAATATACTATGGACGCCCTGTGGTTGACATACGAAGGTTCACAATTTCAGGTAACTTATCGTGCTGCATGGGCATGCGTGGGTGCACAAATACTGCTTATCAAACTGCACATGCAGCGTGTCTGAAAGAAAATAATAAAGAAGTCACAAAGCCTAGAGCAGCTCACGAAAATAAGGTGGAATAACTTTCCTCCAGTCAGCCTCAGAAAGAAGCAAGACGTCTCGTTTCTTCCTGCTTCTCGGATCTGCTTGGGGGCGCGTGAGTGAAATCGAGGAAAACACGCTGTAGCTATCTTTCTCCTCTCTTTTTTCTTAGAGTGTGCAGTCACAACCTGTGACACGAAGAGCTCGACGCTGTACGCAGAAAACGCAGCTGGAACGAGGACCACGGGTCTCGACATGTTGGAAGTGGCGAGGCACTTGCCAGGAACATACTGCACCATGAACCGGTAGCGCAGCAGCTGGATGCGGAACCACTGGACGTGACGAGGCATGAGGTCGAGGTCGGTGGAGCCCAGCAACCGGACCAGCAGCTGGTGGTCGGTTTCGACAAAAGAGCTAAGATTGTGCAGCTTTATGAACCTCTGGATGGCCCACAGGACTCCCAGCGCTTCCTTCTCGATTTTGCTGTACTGCTGTTCGGCAGTAGTCAGTGAATGCGACACAAAGGCAACCGCTCGTCGCTCACCAGATGTTGCTCCTGCAGAAGGACGGTACCAAGGCCGTACGAGCCGGTGCCTGCAGAAACGGTTGCTGAATATTCTGGGCTCTTTCAAGCCACGCTGGTGCTGGATGCCACCATCTTCTTTAGTGAGTCGAAGGCTGAAGCTTAGCCAGTCCCCCAGGTCCAGACCGTGTCCTTGTTTAGGACGAGCGCGATTGGCACAGTGGCGGTGGACAGGCACAGCAAGAAATATCCGATGTGGTTCAGCAGTTCCAGGAGGCGCTGCACGCCCTGCACGTCTGTCGGAAATCGCATACCCGTGATAGCGGGGTACCTTGTCGGGGTCTGGTGCTATGCCGTTGGTGCTCAACACCACACTGAGGAACTTGAGGAACGACACCCCGAGGCGGCACTTGGAGGCGTTCAGCATTACTCCTGCTTGCTGCAGTCTCTCGAGGACTGTAGTTGGCTGTCGGGTTTAGACCAGTCTCTGCCAAACACCAGGTTATCGTCTACCATGTTGACGCATCCTTTAATTCCCTCGAAAATCAGTGACATGGGGCTCAGGAACACCTCTGGGGCCTACTTAATTCCGCAGGGCAGGCAGCAATAATAGAATCGCCCGAAGGGTGTAATGAACGTCATGTACTCCTGGCAGCTTTCGAAGAGGCGCAAATGGTGAAACCCGGACATTGCGCCCACTTTCAAGAACATGGTAGCGCTTCCCGGCAACCCGAACGCCTGGTCGACGGTCGGCATTATATGCTGCTCTCGGGGGATGACCTGGTTCAGCTTGGTTAAGCCGACGCACAGTCGATAGCCTCCCGCTGCCTTGGGAGCCCCGACAAGGCCGGCGCACCATGCCGTAGGAGTCTCGACCACTAAGAAACGCCATTGTTTGAAGACAAGGACACGTCTCCTTTCTGCATTATTTCAATGCTGTTCAGCCTTCTTTTCCGAGAGTACCCAAAGTGCGGCTAGCATGACATTGCATGCAGACGACAGCGATATTGGCCATAGTACGATCGAAGTTACGGTCTAGATCAGCGTCAGAACATGACTATCTGCAGGTTGATCGATTATACCATAGTCGCACAAACGGTTCCCTAAAACACTGAAATCTCAAATCGAATAGCAAGCAGGGAGCATATGTCATCATGCTGTGAAACACAGGGAGACCTGAGCAACCAGACGCATCTTCGTTCACAACCAATTCCAGGATAGACAGCACTGTTTTAGCGATACTGAAGATGCACGGAGACACGAACCAAGATGATCCTCAGATGATCGTTGGTTGGCACTCGGACACATGGCAACATCGGCGACCAATCGCATAGTCGTTCATGACCACTTTCACAACAGACAGCAGTGCCTGAGCATGTTGGTTATGCGCAGAAAACAAAAACAGGGCGATCAATGGTTGCCGCACTCGGCAAGAATGTAGAACATTAGGCGCACAGACAAATAATCGGCATGAGAGTCGCAGCTATGCGGATTTCGCAGTCTCATTTGTCACAGGCAGGCAGCAGCTCTCGAGTCTTGGATGTACTCCTATCATCGGGCCTACAACTGCCCAAACCACTCGCACGCTGCTAATGACTGACGACTCTGAACAAGAACTACCTTGGATCTGTCATGACGGACATGACATTGCGAGACGTGCTAAAGACGGAAACGAGTGCGATAACACCTGATATCGGAAGCCTGACCGCAACCAAAATGTGCAACACGTCGCACTAGGTGCGGCCTGCACAGTTTTCAATAAACATAATTTTGGCCCGCCTAATTTTTTAGTTGTGCACCCTTGGTCTAGCACTTCCCAGTAGATAATAGGGTTAATAGGAGTCGTACCCTCGCTCCTAACATACATTTCCATGAGTTCCCAGAGAGCTTCCAGGTGACTCAGTGTGTATCGAAAATCACATATTCCGCTGTTCACATTTAATCATTCTCCCGATAGTACCTTGTACTTGGATATGCAAAGGGAACAAAATAATTAAGGGCAAAAATGCAGAGCAAGAAACGACAATAAGGGGGTTCCTCTTAAATCCCCTGAAGCCTACTAAACAAACTGGTCTTCGACGAGTTGGGATCTGCAAATTGGCCTATGACGGAGTGGCCTGTTTTACAAGTTGTCTATCGACAAATTGGCCTTTTACCAACTGGCTTTCAACAAATTGGCCGGATACCACGACACACAGGCATGAGTGCCCGCAGAAATATTCCCGGAGGGAGGAGAGGGGCCGGAGTAGAAAGCAAAAGCCTCTCGTTTTCTTGCGTCTTTTCCAGGAGTAGAACGCAGCAACTTCCACACACTCCTCCTTGCATCAACACCTCCGGGGGCCCTTGCACACATGGGACGTCAGCGACCGTTCGCGCCTTCGTTCGCAACAGCAGCACTGCCATCTGCAGCTCCAGAAACACAAATTTAATGTAATTGTCGGTTGACACGATAAGGGGTAACAAGAACGAACGGGCGCCTATGCACACAGAAAACGCCGGCGACCATTCGCGTCTTCGTACACAACAGCTGCAAGGCCATCTGCAGCTCCGGAAACACAGAATTAAGGTGATGGTCAGTTGGCAAACGGTAAGGGGTGACAACACCGAACGTTGCACAGAAGACGCACAGATAAACCACAGATCACAGTCGCTACAGCGGTCGCGAGAACAAGGGACCTCAAAGGGCCACAACTCGCTTGCAGTCCTCGTAGCGTCACAGCGTTGTAGTCTTTGCACCACTGGTTGCAGTGGTCGCAGCCAGGGTCAGGGCCCGGCAGTCGAGGCGGCCGAGGCCGCCGAGTTACGATATGTGGCCGAAGAGGCCGAGGCCCGAAGCCCGCCGCTATCGCGGCTGATCGCAGCCGCCCAGTGTACGTAGCAGTGTCGGCATCGTTTCGAAGTTTAGCGGTTTATGACGGATGTGTTTAAACTTCTTTCTTTATGAATGTCGAAAATGTCACGGCAAAAGAAACGACTGAAGGACCGACCTCGTCGTCTTGGCCCCTGCGTAAACGGCTTAGATCCAACCTGGGTGCCCAAATCTTGTTTATCAAACAGCGCGCTGATGAAGCTTGGCGTCAGTGGATAATAAGGACTTCAATTTCCCTTCCATCGGTCTGGGTTTCTTTATGCCTGTTTTGGTAAATAAAAAAAATAAAATAAAAAAACTTAACGAAAAAAAAAAAAAAAAACACCACTCCTTCCAGGATTCGAACCTTCGACCACTTGGTCAGTAGTGCGATGTTCTACCCCTGCGCCAACTAGACTTTTTTTTTTCTTTATTACATGGAAGAATAAACGATAGGATCACAACGTTGTCGTTCAGGGTTCACTCTACACAATCATAGTACACATGTTAAAACTCTTTGATGTCTTGAAGACTGTTAAACAGAGGCAGCCAGTCAGGAACTACTGTTTGAAAATCATACACGCTTTTGACGCGGATTACAAGCTCAATGAAATGTAGGCGTACAGTTTTTGGGTGCAAGTTCTCATTCCTTATGTCGAGGCGGGACTTCCACATGCTATACAATGCTAGGAGCATTACTATGTCATACGGGAAAGTTATCTCTAGATGATACAGGTAGGAAACGAATTGAATAGGGTGTAATATCAATATCTTTTTTTAGAGTGCGCTGCAGAACATCCCAGAAGAAAATGGCACCCCAAC
Organism: Ixodes persulcatus; assembly: GCA_013358835.2. Taxonomy (NCBI): domain Eukaryota; kingdom Metazoa; phylum Arthropoda; class Arachnida; order Ixodida; family Ixodidae; genus Ixodes; species Ixodes persulcatus. The sequence goes on along the minus strand of JABSTQ010009837.1, from coordinate 311,701 downwards.
AGTGAATAAAAATATGTTCAATGGTTTCAGGCGTTTTACATAATGTACAGTTTGTTGACCCCGGGACGAATATTTCTTTCTCTTGTAGCCACACTTTGGTGGGTAACACTGAACAATGTAATTTGAAAAAGAAAGTTTTTGCTGCAGGGGGGATGGACATCTTCTTTACCCGGCGCAGTATATCGTACTGGGAAACGTCGCTAAACATTGAGCGGTAAATTGGCATTGGAAATAGGATATTCACAAGATCTCTTGTCAACTTTTTACGTGAAACAGGCATTAAATATTCTTTTGAAAACCTTACTGATAAAAACTGAAAAGCATCGACTACTTCTCTAAGATATCCTACTAACAAACAGGTTTGGTCTCCCACGGAGGATACGATAAAGTCAGGTAGAGAACATGCCAGTCTATTCTGAATGACTTCACGAAGAAAAGGGTGCTCCTGGTCTCTTAGGAAAAGAAAACGTGAAACCAACTGACGTATAAATAAATGGGGAAGGCCGAGTCCACCATCTGATACACGACGGAACAAATTGTCGCGACGCATGGGTTCCCAAGTGGACTTCCATACTAAAACAGCAAAAACCCTGTGCAATTTTTGAATACTGTTCCGGGTACAGTGCAGTACCTGCAAGACATACCATACTTTAGCCGCCAAAAATATATTACATATGTTCGAAAGTGCAAACACTGACAAATTCTTCTGTGACCAGTTATTGGCTCGACGTTTCAATTCAGTTGCAACTCCGGACCAGTACGACGTGCTGTTTCGGTAGTGCTTCAATGGCACCCCTAGGTAGTTGCACGGAGTGCAGCTCCAATCTATGCCTTCGTATTGCTTGGGCGTTGTCGCCCAGGCTCCATGCCAGAATCCTATACACTTTTCTAGATTTACTGATGCTCCAGTGGCCTCACAAAAGCTGCGAGTGAGATCCATGGCATTAGTCACGCTTTTCTTGTCATTACAAAAATATGCGACATCGTCGGCATACGCTAGAACTTTAATTTCAGTGTTGCTCAAAGTAAAGCCTTGTATTTTTCTACTTCTTAGTATGCTTTGGCACAAAGGTTCTAGATATAGAGTGAAAAGTAATGGAGATAATGAACAGCCCTGTCGAACTGAAGAACAAATTGGAATCCTTGCCGTAACTTCGTTATTTATGCTTAAGCGTGTACAACAGTTTGCGTACGACGTTTTAACGCCATGAAGTATCATATCACCAACACCAATGTGCGACAAAATCTTAAAAAGAACATTTGACTAACACGGTCGAATGCTTTTGCGAGGTCGACTTGCACCATCGCTACCTGAGAGCGGCTGTTGGTAACACACACTAATACACTTCTGACAATATGAATATTTGTCTGAATGGACCTTCCACGAATCCCACACGTCTGGTGATCCCCTACTAAATCGCAAATGACGCGCTGCAATCTATTTGTCAGTATTTTAGCAAATATCTTATAGTCCACATTGCATAATGTGACTGGTCGATAGCCAGTCACGTGTGAAAGTTTGTTTTTGTCATCTGTCTTTGGAATAAGAATAGTGTGTGTATGCAGAAAGGAGGGCGGAAGACTTTTGTTTCTGTAGGACTCTTGAAAAATCTCCTGCAAGATGGGACATAAAGTGTTTTTGCGAAGTTTATAAAATTATGCAGTAATACCATCCGGTCCTGGGGTTTTGTTTGTTGGAAGGGTATCCACAGCGTTTTCAACCTCAGCTAAGCTGATCGGTTCTTCCAATTCTTTTGTGTGTTCTTTATCTAACTGGGGAAGCAACGATACAAGTTCCTTTAGATATTCTGTATCTGTGGAGGCAATCTTTGTTCCGAATACCTTTTTGTAATGTTCAAAAAAAACTTCGGCTATAGCCTCGCTATCTCTAATAATGATGTTGTTTTGCCTTATCTTTGCATTTCTTTAGTCATCGCATACCTTTTCTCCTCCCCTATTACCTTTTTTGTTGGCTGTTCTCCCAAAAAATATTTTACAGCACGAGAACGTATAACAGCGCCTTGATAACGCTCTTGATGAAATTTATCGAGTTCAGCTTTTATGCGGATAATATCTTCCAAACCCTGTTCAGAGTTTTGACATTCAAGTTGAACCAAGGCACGGAAATTACTTATCAACGTCCTCTCGGTCTCAGACTTTTGGAATTTTATAACACTAGCTCTCTCGATTGCTATCTGTTTTAATTCTTGTTTAAAAAGCTCCCATTTACCAGATATATGCTCAGTTGTTCTTCCTATTTGCTCAAAAAGATCGGTCACAGCTGCGACAAAGTTTTCATCTTTAAACAGTTGATTATTAAGTTTCCATACTTTCCAGTTTATACTCTTTTTTCTTCGTTTCCTTCCAATTGTTATTGATACCATGCAATGGTCTGTGAAGAAAACTGGATCTACGGCATAACCATTTAAAGTGTCAATAAGGTCTACTGAACAGTAAATTCTATCAAGTCTTGCGTGTGATGTGTTTTGAAAATGGGTTTATAGTAAGTGTTTTTTCCTTTAGCTGAAATGACGCAACATCAAAAATATTAGACTCGTCCACAATGTCCTGTAGCAGTCGTTCACTTTTGTCAATTCGAAGTTTATATGGCGCTCTCTCTGCTCCGTCGCAAACGCAGTTGAAGTCTCCAAGCAGCACTACCATTCTATCACAAAGTAAATGAGGTCGCAGGTGATCAAAAAAGTTACTCTAGCATTCACCTCATTTGGCGCGTAAACGCATGTCACTCTCCACATTATGTCGGAAACTCGGAAGTCGCACATAATGAAGCGCCCGCAAAGGTCTGTCGTGACAGCTAAATCAGACAAATGAAAAGACTTCCTAATAAACAATAAACATCCCGCAGAGAGACCTACAGCATGGCTAACGCACACCTCGTAGTCATACAGGAAATGTTGTATGGCCTGTTCTACCTGTTCTACCGTTGACAGTTTTGTTTCCTGTACGGCTAGAAAGTCTACCTCTTTGTCTTTAAGTAGACGTTTCAAATTATATTGTTTCTTGCGGGAGTTAAATCCTCTTACATTTAGGGTAACAATACGAAGGCTATCAGTTAAAGGTAATGGGAGGGGGAGGAGGGGAGGATGGGAGAGAGGAAATGGAAGGGCAAGGGAAGGGGGTAGGGTGGGGTTTGTTCACGTACTCTAGTGTGCAAGGGAGGTTTTTCGCTTACTCGCGATGGTGTCAGGCGGGTGTTTTTTCCTCTTGGTGTCACTATTGTCCTTGCACGTGCTGGGGCTCAGGTTCATTGCTGACGGGTCACTTTTGTTGTCAAACGTTGTAAGTCCGTCTGCAGACACCGCTGACTGTTTCGGTGCCTCCGTTTCCGGTGTTGACAAGGTGTCCTTGATCGGTCCTTCCTGGGAAGCTTCTTGAACGGCTTCTGTCGATGTTGTGTCTTGGAGTATCTCCGAAGCTTCTTTTTCACCTTGCGTTTCGCTCTCGCCGGAACTCTGAGGCAGTGCCTCTCTGGTCTGCGCTTGAGTGGAGAGAACATCTCCGCTAGCATCCACGACCTCGGAGATGTCCATCAAAAGTTCCGGGTTAGCGTCAGGGTCGTTGCCAGAACCTCGTACTACGGTTGCATAACTTGAAAAGCACTCGTCACTTTCATGCCCAAATCGATTACAACGTACGCATTTCGGCGTACTGGCACTGTCGTCGAATATGACCGACCGTCTTGCATCGTAGACACAAGGGTGGTCGTCCTGACATCACAACAAGGGATTGTATGCCGAAAACCTTCAGTAGGTGCGGGATGTCTTCCGACGTCACGGTGTCGTGCAGTGTTAGGCAGACCTCCCTATTCAGCGTCTCCATGTTCTCCATTCCTGGCACGCGCCACTTTTCTCGCGCCATGCTTCGAACCGTGCCGAACGGTGCCAAGGCTTCGACGATCTTTTTATCTTCCAAGTATGACGGTAGCCAGAGTAGCTTGAGCTTCATATCCTTTGAGTTCGGGTCGATGATTAAACACTTTTTCCCTTTCACGCTGAGTTCTTTCGCGGTTATCAACTTTTCCGTGGCGTCTGGACTAGCCAGCGTCGCCATCCACACATGGCTCATCTGAAACTGTCCGAGAGACACCACTTGGTTCAGATCGACGACTCCTCTAAGTCCATCGCGAAAGTCAACTGCGCGGTAGGGCTGACCCGTGAGGTCAGCGTGGAGGAAGACCGAGTTTACGCACAAGGCTCCAGGTGGAAAACGTGGAAGTATAATCTTATACTCATCTTGGCCACTTGCCGGAATAAGAACGTCTCTTAGGGCCACGGGTGCCGCTGCAGTGTTCTCCGAGTACATCTTGTGATTTTCGTTACCAGTATAAGAAGTAGAGGTAGAAGGGTTTCCTCGGCCTGAGGCCGATTGTTGATTTTCAACGGAGAACATGAAAGCCCGACCGTTCGAAACGGCGTCTTCTTCTTTCTCCTGTGTCAACTAGACAGGGAGGAACTGGACCTCCTCCTTTCATCCATACTTCCGTTCCTCCCTTCTCTGGGCAACTTGACCACAACAAGGAGGAACAGTCGCTGTTGCTACCTTTCTCCTCCTTTTTTTCTTAGAGTGCAGTTGCAGGCGCTTTGTGTTCGGGCGGAGAGGGTCACGTGGTGCGCCGCTGGCGCGGTTTTGGTTGCCGGTGCCGCCGGCGTGGGCTCGCCAGCGATTGACCTCCCGAATTTGCCAAAAGAGAACTTCAGGGAAAACAACTTGTCGTGGCTGCTGGTAATCCCGACCGACCTTCGAGAGGAGATCTTTCAAGCCTGCCACGACGACCCGAGGTCCGGAGATCTTGGTTAGAGCCGGACACTGGCCCGTATTCGTGAAAAGTATTACTGGCCCCAGCTCCCCAAAACCGTTCACCTATACACACGGTCATGCCACGAGTGTCAGCGACGCAAGAAACCTCCGACGAGGTCGGCCGGACTCCTGCAACCAATTTCTCCTCCAACTGCACCCTTCCAGCAGATCGGAATGGATCTACTTGGCCCTTTTCCACCGTCGACGTCGGGAAAACACTGGATCATCGTCGCCACAGATTATCTCGCGCGGTACGCCGAAACGAAAGCCCTTCCTTCAAGGACTGCTGTGGAAGTTGCCAAGTTTTTCATCCAGTCCATCGTCCTCCGGCACGGCGCTCCCGAAGTCCTGGGGCCCTATGTTGCACGTTTTGGACTCCCACGGCTACTATGGAGAAGGAAGTGACGTCAACAACGCAGCAAACGCAGATTGGATGTTGATTTTCTTTTCTTCTCTCAACATCCAATCTGCGTTTGCTGTGTCGTTGAAGTCACTTCCTTCTCCATAGTTGCCATGGGAGTCCGAAACGTGCAACATAGGGCCCCTGATCTCAGACCGTGGATCATTATTCATGGCACATCTGACGCAAGAAGTCCTTCGTCTCAGTCACACCAGCCATCGTCGCACCATGGCGTACCACCCGCAGACCAACGGGCTGACGAAGAGACTCAACAGGACCATCGCCGACATGATCTCCATGTACGTCCGACGTGGAGCACAAGACATGGGACGAGGTGTTGCCGTACGTCACATTTGTCTACAGCACGGCCGTGCAAGAGACCACCGGGGTGACACCCTTTCGACTGGCTCATGGTTGCAAAGTAACGACAATGCTGGACGCGATGTTACCCTACGAACCGGCTGTCGACGGAAGCGACGACACCCAGGTGGTTGCCCAACGGGCAGAGGTCCGTCAGCTCACCAGACTCCGGATTAAAGCCCAACAATGTGCCGACACTGGCCGCTACAACCTTCGCCGTCGGGACGTCCACTTCCAGCCCGGAGACAAGGTATGGGTCTGGACACCGATTCGCCGCCGTCGTCTCAGCGAGAAACTCCTCAAACGGTATTTCGGACCTTACCAGGTAAAAACGGTTAAAGTGCAGGCGAGCTGGTGTAAGTTATACATGATGATTGAAACCTGAGAATGTGGTTTGAAAAACAAAAAATCATAAAGTAGAAAGAAAAAGGGACAGACAACGTCTCAAACTCAGCTAAAAACTTTATTGCCTCTACGCCTGATATACACCTCCCCCGAACATCGCCACCACCACAACGGTCGATCACCGATCACGATCACAGTTCGGTGATCGACCGTTGTGGTGGTGGCGACGTTCGGTAGAGATGTATATAAGGCGTAGAGGCAATAACGTTTTTAGCTGAGTTTGAGACGTTGTCTGTCCCTTTTTCTTCCTACTTTACGAGTTTCCATTTTTCAAACCACAGACTCAGGTTTCAATCATCACGTATAACTTACAAGGTACTTCGTCAACTTGGAGATCTGAACTACGAAGTGATGCCCGACGGAACAAGAACATCATCACGCCGCCCACCACGACCTGGGCCCGTTTGCTCGGAGCTGGTTAACTCTACCCAGGCAGCACACCGTATTGGGCAACATTGGATTTGATGTGGCAAAGAATGGACCAACAGTGGCCCAACGAGCCATATGTTTCCCAATATTGGAATCACATTGGACAATAATGGACTATCAAAGCCAGTGGTTTTCCAATATTGGTGATACTTTGGCACAGGCTGGTCAACATTGGACTGTCAAAGCCAATAGCTTTCCAATATTGGATACACGCCGGCATAAGCTGTCCAATATTGGACTGTCGGAGCCATTGGCTTTCTGATATTGGCTATACGCCGGCATAAGCTGTCCAATATTGGACTGTCAAGGCCAATAGCTTTCGAATATTGGATATACGCCGGCATAACCTGTACAATATTGGACTGTCAGAGCCAATGGCTTTCCAATATTTAATATACGCTGGCTTAAGCTGTTTAATATTAAACTGTCAAAGCCAAGAGTTTTCCAATATTGGTGATGTCATGGTATAGGCTGGTCAATATTGCACTGCAATAGCCAAAGGCTTATCGATATTTGTGTCGCCTAAGCTATAAACCCGCGACCCTTTTTTTGCACTGCAGAGGTAGGAAAGTAAAAATAGAGTCATTCACGCGCTCGCTTGGGGCGAGAATTTTATTTACTCAACTTCATGGGGCGTACGTCCCCGGTGCTTTACAACCGCGATCACAAATACGTCCTTACCTGCCATAGGACTATGGCAGTTTTTTTGCCTGCTGCTCTCCCTTCGCATTGCCATACCTCGGCGTTGAAAACGTAATTCCGTTTTTTAGATTTAATTATTTTGTCTTTTCCAGTGTATTTTGTATGTATATGCATTCCGTAGCGTTAACGTCTCCTACTTTGCGCGTGCCCCTGCCATGTTTGTATTTCTTTTTGCGTGCTTTAATTTTTATATTTAATGTTTCTGTCCATATTTGTCATTGTTGACGCAGGTGTCAACAAACATAAAGCCGCCGCTTACGCCGCCAACCAAGGCGACTTCTACTCTCACTTTTACGTGAGTCTATCGCGCTAGAAAGTTATCTATTGGACTCGAATGAAGTCTCGGGAGGGCTGCTTCGACTGCCAGTGCACATGTCATCAGTGTAGGCAGAGCAACGACGTAGCAATCGTGACGCGAGAGCATACTGCGCCTCCATCTGGCCGGCCGCGCTCGCTCTGCGGAAATGTGAGCGTGGTACTCTCGAGCCCCGTTAGGTCACTGAAGTTGGAAGACGCTACTATGACGTCGCGAATCCTTTGCCCTTCGAACGGTCGCGAAGGCGTTGCGCCCGGCGTATCCTACGCAGCATCTTTCCGAAATTGTTCGCGCAGCATCGCAAGCTTCTGTCAGTGAGCGTCGGCGTTTCATCGCGCGTCGAAAGTCGGACGATGTGCTTTCCGTGGTGTATTTTATGTGTAACTTTTTCGTAAAAAAAATTTAAGTTTAAAAACGTGAACCTAACAGTGTACAAATAATTTTAAATTTATTGATAAAAAAATATATATATGCATATTTATTTATTTATTTGTGGACATCGTGCGCAAAATATAGTCGCGCTTATTTCTTCATTCTAAATTTTAATGTGAGTTATACGACGTAAAACATAGTGTCTTCAAACTTGCCCCGTTTAGAATCACTTTTGGGCTGGACAGCCTCTAGAAATTCAAAAGCTGGCCTTCAAAGAGCTGTCCTGTTCAATCAGTATAGGCAGCAGGGTAGACGCTATGCGTGTTTTAGGCCAATCGTGTCTCCGGTTAGGGTCACGTGACTACAGTCTCGAAGCTGGTGATAAGGCAGAGCACGGAACCTGAATAAAAGCCCAAGGCCACGCATAACATCCACTGCACTATCAACGTTGGGTACAAGTGACAAATCCTCTGGTTGGGTTCATTGTTGAGATTGGCCTGAAGATTAGCCTTTGTAAGCGCACCCCCCGTTCTGGGCTGCTTTCTTTCTTTTCTTTTTCTCTTTTCTCCCTCTCCCTAAGCTGAAGGCGCTGTAATAAAATTGGGGAGAGGGGCAGTTTCAAACTCTCTATTGCCTCCTTAAACCACTGCACCTCGCGCGGCCGCGGGCTAGATTGATAGAATAGGATGGGATGACTACGAACTTCCTAGCGACTACCTCCGGGAGTTTATTGATTTTAAGGTATCGGCTTTTATCGAAGCGCCACTTGTGTGTGACTTTTGTCGTGGATAAATTAGTATTGCCAATGGCAATGGCACCAACGCCAAATTCAACTGAAGATATTTCAATTGATACAAGCGCGTTTTATTTTTTATCTGGCATACGTTTACATTCGGTTATTATTTATTTATTTATTTTTAATAGGAAACACAGCGAAATTAAACTCCGAATTGCGGAAAATTGGGAATCAAAAAAATATAAACTCCGATAAACTCCGAATCTTCGGCAAACAATAAACTCCGAAAAACACCCTCCGAATTCGACGAAAAATAAACTCCGAAAACACGGAGCCCTAGTTATAAAATAGTTTTAGCCTCAATTTCTTTCGTCTTATTTCAACAGAGTTCCAACCCAAAGATTGCTTCACCACTTGTCATGCTGAGTTATCTTCTGTAATTTCCAGACTTGTGCCTATCTCAAATACTCTACTCAAGATACTGTATCTTAAATACCTTTTGGAGTATCTTGGTATCTTGCAAATACCTTTGATAGAGAGTATTTAATACTCTATCTTAATTACAATTCCGAGTATCTTGTACTTATTATCTTAAATACATTTTGACATTCCGCGATTTTCCGAGTTTTTCGGTATGAAGTGGGGTGGGCGTGGCACGAGGAAACGTGAACATTCTTTTGAGCAACCAAATCCTGTTTCTAGCTCCGATTAGCTACGGTGACTTAGATTGAGCTCGTGAAAATATCGCTTTCTTGCCGACTGTGACTCATATTTCAGCCGAAAGTTCGTACAATGAAGGTTCTCCCCTCGCCTTCCCAAAGGCGCCTTTTGTTTCCCCCCAAAAAATCCTCAAACCAAAGGTGTGGTTTTAGGGAAGTAAAGATGCCACCCGGAGGCGAAAGCAGACCAGGAAACGACCTACGAGAACAATGCAGACTTGAGTGTCAAGAAATAACAAATAGAAGAAAATGAGAAGTGGACACACACAAAAAAGAAGACATTTTTGTTTTGCTTTTTGTATATTTGACCCCGCTAGGGCAAAACGTCAAGGTTTTTTTTTTTTTTTCTTTGTGTTGTCAGTCCGGCGCTTATTGCTCTCGCGAACACTGTCTGTAAGCGAACATTGATAAGCAGAGAACAGGACAGGAAACTAACTGCGAGCAGGGTGACGTGCCGTGGCTATTATGTGGGTTCTCTTTGTTATCCATTCACTCATATCCGTGTCTGAAGTTCGTTTATTCGCCTCGAGATCGAACCGTGTCGCCACCGTGCGGCCGAAATTGGAAACTTGCGAAAGCGGGGATACCGCCGTGCGTCGTCTGCTACGGGCGCACATTCAGAAGTGTGGACATCGACGACACAAGCCCGTTTCCGGCTGAGCTTCACCCTCCTTATTAAATGTTTGATGTTTTAAGTATCGTTTCTTCTTAGAAAAGGTTGTGTTGTATCGTTTCACATGCGTAGAAATACAGCAAAGCGATTATTATTAAGTCGGAAGCTTCCATAATCTTACTGTGTTGGTTCGTATACAACCGCTTGTCCCATATATTTCTGTTTTCTCGCACAAGCAATAGCTTTCATAAAACATTAAATGCTTATTGGAGCTGTGGTTTGATTAGAAAATTAACCCGACTGCTCGCTACCCTTTAATAGACTAACCAACCGTAAATCCGTTCGTTGATTTTTCGCCGGTCATATTGCATGAAAGAAGTTAAAACTACACACTTTTTACTATGTCATAAATGGCGCATTGCATTTCATTTTTAAACTTCTCGTTGTGACGCCTAAATATGAACACGGGAAGCCTTTTAATGTGAAGTAATTTTTTACTTATTATTTGAACAGTATAATCACCCTCGGTGACAACCACAAGCACGTTGAAGTGGTTTACCGTGCAAGCCTGTGTCATAAAATACAAATACGTCAGAAATATTAGAACAGGCATCTTTTAGTTTTTGCTGACTTTTTCCAGCACAAGATTCCGATTAAACGGCAAAAAAAAAAAGTCGCAATCAGAGCATTACTTGAATAACCTAAAAATTAATCGACGAACTACCCAGTCCCGATATGCGTTAGGTGAGGGCGGAGGGTGATCGGAAAGTCTCGTGAAGGTCGCTAGCCCTCATCAGTAAAAGAGTGTCGCTGTGGCCGCTCTCTGTTGTGGTGCGGGTTGTTTGCTGGAGTTGCAATGTCTACTGTGTTTGAATAGAAGATTATTTAGCCAGAAACTTATAATATTAGCCTATTGACATCCGCGGCACTCACCAAAAAGATTGAAGCGGGTGAACCAACACTACAGAGAAGATAATTTAATAACACCAACGTTGATGTGTTTCTCGGTTACAGTTGTTCATTACACTCGCGGCAGATATATTAGAACAGTCTGTTTCACTTGTTTCAGTTGTGCTGCCAACGTGCAGTTTGCGGATCGTAACTAGAAGAGGCACTCTCTCCTCATCGCAACGTAGTAGAATTGTTCTGACTCCGAAAAACTTACCAACACCATGGCACAGTACAGTAAAGGGAAACATTGACTGCACAGGAACTTAATAGCACGGCAATTTTCGATACAGTACTGACTTCTCTTCACGTTAAATATTTATATTACTGCAAGAGCTAAAAGTAAAAAACAAAATGCATCGAACCTGCGATTTCACAGCCCACAGTACCATTATTATGATATCCGGGTCGGAATTCAATGTTCTGTAGAACTTCCACGCTAGTATACCGATACATATATTTTTTTTTTTTTTTTTAAATATTAACATAAATAGTGCAGATCCCCCGGAGAGAGGCATCTGTCGTGGTGATCCATGCTTCCCAACGTCTGCCTAGAGCAGACGACGCATCCACAGGAGCGATTATTTCAATTTAGGCCGTACACTGGTAACACAATTCGATCTTCACTGAAGCACCGGACGGTACCGCACCATTTTCCGCTATAATTGTTTTTCCACCGAAACTATGCGACAAAATACACGCAAGAATCTACGCCATCTCGCGCGCGAACGTGGAGAGCCTATGAGGCGGCCGTGCTACCATCCCCGCTTTGATGATGATGATAGCACGACAGTAGCGCCACCTCTAGGTCGATCTCGAGGCCAATAGTGAACTCCCCGTATAGAGAATATGAATTGTAGTTAAACGATGCGTCTAGGGTGCGCCACAGGATGTGATATTCAGCGATGTCACTATCGGCGAGGCGCTTTATCCCGTTTGTTGTCCCCACACCTCAGTGTTTACCCAACACAAGGCCTGTGGACGTGCTTACAGGCCTTGTGGGAATGTCCATGACGTTAGGTGCCGGATCTGTCCAAAAAGCAGTCTTCAGAGGATGCGAGCTTGACCCACTTCGGCTTTTGTGCTTAGCTGAGGACCGTGCATGCTGCACCGTTCATGCAGGCCGGAATGGTCTGATCTTCTCCCCAATTGGGCAGGAGATCGAACTATAGGGGGCGCTTTATCGAGCTTGTTGTCCCCACAGCCCGGTGTTTACCAACACAGCATAACAAAGAAATTGAACCTGGCCGAGCACGGTCTGGGCACGAGCGCTTCGCTCTGACCAGTGCTTTGGTCGCACGAGGAGTGGCCTTCGAATCGTCATCTTCGATTTCTCGGATCAAAAACAAACAAGAAAATACGGTTTGTTGTCCCCACAGCTGAAGCGCACCGCTAGAGGCGTGACTGTTCGATCTCCTCCCCAATAGCTTAAGCGACCTCTTTCTTGTTGTCCCAGAAATGTTTTGTAACATCTATCAGTGATACTGCCACGCGCGTCGCCCAGCGAGCGCGTGGCCGGATGGTTACCGCGCTTGGCTCTCGCGCGGAGGCTCCGGGTTCGATACCAGAAAGCGGACTTCTCTTTTATTTATTCCTTCTACTTGACATTCTGGTAAGTTCGAGAATTTTTTTTGTCTGATTGCGTTACGAAAGTTCTACGCGCCGAACTTTCTACGCCGAATGTTCCAGAAACACACGCGGGTACAAAAGGTGCTCCGAGTGGCGGTCCGGAGTCAGTCTCGCCCAGCGGTCGATCCTGCTGTTTCGCTGACATCGACGCCTGCGACGCTAGCCTTTCTCTCTTTTGTTTTGGGAACAAGTTCGCCCCATTAAACGTTTAGTTTCTTCAGTTATTCGCCGCGTCATCATTTATCATTCGTGACAATATTTTGCTCTTATAGTCGGACTGCATAAAATAGCCCTACGATACTTTTTTTTTTCGTTTTCTGTTATTGCGTGCTAATAAACCATTCTGGTAACCCAGGTTTGCGTAGCTAAATAACTGCCGTTGTCAATGACGTCGATACAAATTAAGCAGTGCGGAAGTATCTTCAAAAGTAACTGAAATACATTTCTAAGTATCTGTACTCTACTCAAGATACTTTACAAAGAAAGTAACTTGAGTAGTATTTTAAATACTTTATGACGCAGGTATTTAGTAACTTAACTTAAATACTTTTATCGAGTATTTTGTCCAACACTGATAATTTCCATTCACGTCTGGCTGCTATGTTTTGAACCCCCTCGAGTTTATTTTTATCAGCAGCCGTTTGTGGGTCTCAAACTGTATAAGCATCCTCCAGAACAAACCTAATATAACTTATATACAGCAAATCTCGCGCACTTTGCGGGAATTGCCTAGTATTTCGTCCTAACAATCTCAATATTTTACAAGTTTTCGCAGTAGTAAAACCTACATGTCGATGCCAACACAAGGACGGTGTTAGGAATACTCCTAAACATTTAAATTCAAACACGGCTTGGAGGGGTGCTGCCAATATTTTAAATATTAGACACTTTTTTTTTATGTTAAGCATATCTGCACAATTTTTTCTAAGTTAAGTTTCATTTTCCATTCTTGGCACTACATGAATATTCTATCCAATCCGCGTTGCGATGCATAGGTGCCTTGCACATTTTAAATTTCTCGGTACACAACACAGTCGTCTGCAAACAATCTCATGTGAGAAGTAATGTTTTCTGAAACGTTATTAATATAAACAAGAATTCAGCAACGGGTCCATCACGGACCTCTCTCGGATGCCCAACGTCACTTTTCTAATTTCAGAAACTCCTTGCCGAAAGTCGTGCTGGTTTGGATTAAACAAGGCTTGCGTATCAATGTTTTATGATGTTAGTATACAAAATGTGTCCCCATATTTTACAAACAACACTTGTTATAAAGATAGATCGTTAATTAATAACAAGCTTCCTCGTCCATATTTGTGTACTGGGACATCTGCCATCTTCTAGTCAAAAGGAAAGCAACGTGTACAAGGATTTAGTAAACAACACCCTCAGGAAAGGTGAAACGAACCGTGGGCACATTTTCAAGAGTGCTTGGCAAACCGTCCGGTCCAGCTGCTTTGGATGCACCTACTCCCTCAAGTGGTAGTGTGATTCCATGTTGATCAATTAGGACCAGTTCAATCCCACCCCTGCCAGTTTCAATCTGGATGAGCCCCTTTACTGGCGTGCGGTCGTGTACCAGTACAGCGGGATGCGCGTTAAAAACTCCAGGGTAGCGGTTGTACTGCACTGAATAAAAGTCTTTGAGCCAGTCGCCCATTGAGGCAGACGAAGTCTGCCTCAATAACTAAGCACACACACCCCAATTTTTTTTTTTTAGTTTGGGAAGAAGAAGAGGGCTGCAGGCAGTACGGATGTGCTCCGCTGGTTGACTTCGCATGTGGGTTCTGTACTATGTTACTGTTTCCAAGCGCCTGTATAACCACGTAATTTTCATTAAACGGTGTTCGCGTTAAATATTCAAGATTACAAAACGAAATCAAGCATGTATTTGTTTTTCTGTCCTCGTTTCCGCAGCACGTTCATGTCTAGTCTTTCTAGTATTTAACATTAAGTAAACTTTTCTTTTTTTTAATGGCTGGGAGTTCTGAGCAGTTAAAAAGACGGTTAAAACTGGTTTACGCTTCATGGAACCGGTAACCGAACGGTTCTTTCAAACACATCACAGAACCGAACCGGAAGAAAACAAATGCTACTGAACCCGAACCGAACCAGAATAATGACCAGTTCGACTCCCTGCTTTTAACTCATGTTTATATATAATTACATTTTAAGACAGGTTTCCATATACTGTTACACTCCCTTGTGTTGGCGCCGTATAGCGATTGCACTTTCTCGGCTGGTTTTTTTTTTTTTTGCTCTTGCCGCAGTGCGTTGAGATTTGGGGCAGGAATACGCGGCGTCGCTTCTAACAACGCACTGGCAGTGCTGTTGTGCAAGTATTCCTAGCAGAGAGCAAGGTAGCTTCTTGCGCCACGCACGAACTAGACATTTTTAAGGTCCTATCAAACAAACAACACACTAACCATGTATCTGCTGTGGGTATACGGTCCGTTTGCGAAGAAAATCGGGAGATTTAATTGTTGGCCTCTGTTGCGACTGGCAAGCCTTTTACGCTTGATAGCGCGATCGATGTCTGAGTGACAGCAAGTGCCACGAAGCGCTTTGTGCGACCCCCCTTCTGCTTAGTAAAATGAATGATTTTAGGAAGCTTTAGCATACTTTTTCAGTCGTTTCCGCGTTTGCTAACGTCAGCAGCCTTATGCTGTTTTTTTCCAGCAACACAGTGGGGCTGTCGATTGCCCTTTTTTCACGTTTAGGAATTAAAGGAATGAAATGGTGGAGTTCAGCCATTCCAAAAGTGGGAATGGGCCTAATGTTTTCGTTCCGAGGATTTGAAAGGAATAGAATTTTTGGGAAGCTTTAATTCTCCGGAAACGAATTGGAATGGAATGAGGCTGCCCATTTCGCAACACAGAGACACAACCCATCACCCGCCCTAATCTCAAGCCTGATCGGTGAGGGTGAGTGAGTGCACTTATCAGTGAGTTTTGCCGAGGTATGATTAAGACCTCTTTCATGGTACCAATATCCATTCTAACTCGGCATGAAGGAGTGAAATTTTACGTAGTAGGCAAAAAAAAAAAAAGATCGATGTACACCTAAGCACTCCTTCTGAGTTGTGAATGCGAAAGCATGCAAGCCGCTCGTCCGCTTCCTTTTTCGTTTGCTACGTACTTTTCGTCGCCGGTCAGCGCGTGTGCTCCCCTGGGCACGGTGACCTTGGCGCGCTGATGGACACGCAGCGCCATGGGGTGAGCGATCGTGGAAACTGACGAGCGCAGCAGCCAATGGGAGCCCCGTTGACGCGCGTCAGCCAATGGAACCGAAGGAAACTAGGTGCCGTTTTCGCGCTTCAAACTGATGACGTCAGCTCGCTAATGAGACAGTTAATGCTTTCGCATTAAAAAGTTAGGCAGTGTGTTTGCGCATTGCTGTTTTCTATTACCCGGCCGTCTAGGGCAAGTGTAGGTATGAATACTTTATCTTTTTCTATTCTTTTTTTCGGTTTGTTTTTTTAATCGCGATAAAAATTATACGTGAAAATTGCCCTTCGCTTGGCTCCTTGCTGTTTTAAATTCTGTAATTATACCCCGCGAATTCACGCTACAATCTGAGAAGGTTTTTTTTTTTTTTTTCTCTAAAGTTATTAAACATCCTTCGCCTGCTGTTCCTAAGAGCCTATATTTTTTAAAAATTAAATTACGGTTTACTTATGGCACGTTTTGCTGTTAATAACCATGATGGCACAACTCGGTCGCGCAGCTTGAGGATTTTGAACTTACGAAGCAACCACAAGTCATTAACGCGAAAAGCATCCGATAATGTTTCGCGTTCTCGAAACTTTTCTTCCAGGACAAAACATATCCCAGTACTGTTTGCACTCTCGTATTTATACATCCTCCGCACTGTTGTTGATTGTACTTTTTCTTAAGATACATGCATATCACACCGTAGCACATGGTGGTCGCTTATTCCGGTATGATCAAAGTAGACTTTACCAAAGCTGGTTGATTCGTTAAAATCAAGTCTAAAATATTATTTCCTCTTGTCGCTTGTTCTACCATTTTGGGTGAGCGCAAATTTACGCACCATGTTCAACATTTTCCTTCGGATTCCAGATACCGCGCCATCCTTCGACAAGCACTGACTCCAAGAGAGCTTCGGTATATTAAAATCACCACCTCTTAGTAGATAATTTCGTCCGAATCGTTTTTATAATTTCAGAAAGTTCAACGATGATATCAGCCGAGCGAGGCGGTCTATAAAAGAACATGTCGATAATGATCTACCGTTCGATAACCTGTTAAGACACCACGCAGCTTCGCATGGCCCAATACTAATGTAACGGCGAGAAGACACGTTATTATCTGCCGATATAAGAAAGCCCCCACCACTATAGTTCCTGTCTTTTTTATAATATAAATAATGTCGTGGAAATAACTCATCGCTGATACTATACTCCGTTTCACCTTATGTTGTACCGCAGCGAAGGCTAGAAGCGTGAGCTCATAGCGTTGGCAGCTGCCCTTAAGGGCTGTTTATACTCCATCGTAACGTCAACGAGCGCGCGCGCTCGTTCACGCTCGCTGACGCTGTCTGCGAAGGGGGTGTCTATACTCCAACGTCAAGTTCAACGCGGCGCCGCGCTGAGCAGCTCGACGCGCGCCAGCGCAGCTTGCGACGGACTTGGACATGCTTCTACGTTCAAAGGTTGACGTCGGCGGCGACGACGGAGGCTATCCCAGTAGCCCTCGCGCTAGTGCCTAGCTCATTCGGGAATCCGGTTGCGGGGGCCAGTCGGAGTGTGCGAGATGCTCATTTCTGGGATCTGAACCTGTCGTTCTTGCTGTGTGTCGTGTGCTGTTGTCGTGTTCCCGTGTTGGTGTGCGTATTTAACGTTCGTGCGCTTGACTGGGCGAGTGTGTGCGTGGACGTGGACCGCTCAGAGGATGCGCTACCCTTGATTCTCGATAGGCCTATCGACCTAACGAGCCGGTGTTGGTGGGCCGTGGTGGAGGGGTGCCGCGGCAAAAGCTGGAAGCTCGATGACGCACCAAACGGTAGGGTTAATTAGAATTAAGGATGACCTAACGTGTCTGCTATTTATAATCATGTGCTAGTAGCACTCACCAGCTGTGGTTCCCGATCGAAAATGCGTCGTCGAATGTGCGGGAACGGCGGACACAGTGAAACCTCCGAACTATTTAGCCGGCCAGAAATTTTTAATTGGGCTGTCTCAGCTTGTAAACGGTCTCAGCTTGTAAACACTAGTAGCGGTACGCTCTGACAATTGGACTGCATCATGTATTGTTTTTTATAGGCTTTGTAAAGTGCGTTACAATTTCGAGAGCGTATATTGCGTAATTTAGGCAACGTCCGCTCTCTTCGGTGTCCGTTTTTTTAAGTCATAGTGAAAGTCTACAATGATGACAACACACCACCTATCTGTCAGAAAGAGGTCTCTGTGGAATATCGAGTGCATCGATTTCATCAAAGCATCCCGGCGGAATCGCCGGAGTCGCTTGGCACGATTCCGGCAAACCTGCGAAGCAGCTAGGTTCGACAAACGCGATATCGTTTTTTTTTGTATTTGTCTTTTGTTGACATTTGTGTGAAATTCAGGAGAAAATAAATGCTGGTTTGCACTCGTTATCACCATCATCTGCTTGTTTTTGAACTGCTAACCGCTACCCCGAATGATTGTTTTGAAGCGTGACATGACAACACAAGGACGAACCACACTGACTGATTGCATCTACACTCTTAGAAAAAAGGGGACCAAAAGGAGGTAACAGACCGCCTTTACCACCCTCCTCCCGGCCAGGGGGGAAGCGCTCCGCTTGTTACCTCCTCAGGCGCAACAGACACTAAGAATGCGGTGCTACCAGGTGAAGTTCGCCACGAAGGAGCACCAAGGTGGCAAGTATAACCTCCCAGAGGGTGCACCTGTTTGGGCACTGCCAGAGCCTCGGCGCTGCGATTGGCTGTGGGAATTCGCAAACGAGTTCGCTAATTGGTCTCCTCGTATGACACGTCATTCTTCGCGCATGCGTGGGAGAGTGCCTACCCGGCCGGCCGGGAGCGTCGGTTCCTTCCCCGCCGACGCTCCCGGTCATAACGGCATAACGGTCTTTCTTCTCGAACGTTCGACGGAGGCGTCCCAGCGCAGGAACGTTTTTTATTGTTCTGTTCGGCTCAGTCTCTTCTTACGAGGTCACCGAGAGCGCTGCATTGACTTCAGTCGAAGATCCAAGTCGTGTGCACCGTATGCAGGTAAGGAAATATTCTGCGCGGTCGGCAGTTGGCGTCGGTTATGACCGCCCGGGAAGGCGACCCCCGTCTTCCTTAGACAAAGGGTTGGCGGACATGTTAGCACGTTTGAAGGCGTCGAGCGTTCGATAAAATTAGTGTGTGGCGCGAACGCAGACACGGTTTAGACCATCGAAGTTCATAAAGAGCAAGAACAGGAATGACCGTCGCTTGCACTAGCGCATATTTAGAAGGTTGACATACGCTAACCAGTGGCGTAGCCAGCAGCTTTTCTCGGTGTATGTGTGTGCGGGTGGAGGAAGGGGTAGAGCGGCGGTTCGGCGAGCCGGGCGGCCGGGCGACAAGACGCCCTTTGAATCGGGGGTCGCCTACGTTTAAGGCGTGAGTGGGTAGGATTTTTTCTCCTTTTGGTGCCGTTGGTGTGTCGCGTCGGACGTTAAATTGAGGATCTGATCAAATATTTGAAAATCTCATAAGGTGGTTGTTGTTTTTTTTTTTTTTTTGTTTTCGCAGAGCAGTAGTCGATCAGGCATTCATTGGCGGCACCGGCCAACCGGCGCGATTAATTCTCAACGTCGTTGATATTTGTAAAAGTCAGTGTTAAACACTGATTTTTAATATCAAAGTTTTTTTTGTTTTTGTTTTCTAATTTAACGAGGTTTAATAAATAGTTTGGTAAAATGTCACGTTACCTTGAAATACCGAATATAAATGTCTGAGCTAATTATTCGTGCGCTTCGCAAACATTAATTGTAGTTTATTACGGAATAAGGTCATGAAGTTGTTACCGGCAGCGAGGCTAGCAATTATATTGTCTTGGCATTTTCTTTGAGTGTGATCAGGCATTTCTAAAACTCTGATCATTCAGTAGGCGAGTTAGACATAACTCAAGTTTGCATTATTTGAAGTTGATTGAATATATTTCTTTCGTCCTGCGGCAACGCTGTAGGGTGATTTCGTCGAGGGTACTGGATGCCTGCTACCTTGGACTCATCTCGTGACAGTTTTGAACACTGATTACTGCAGGTAAGCGTAGTCCGATATTTTATTTTGATTTTCTTGTTCCCATTTGTGCACTTGAAATGGAGCTCTTGATTTTTATGTTGATTTTGTGTGTGTGCTGTTCGTTCATTTCCGAGAGAAAATTGAGGGTATACTTCGGGTAAATGAATTAGAGCAAGACACACAAGGCGCTTGAGTGTGTCTTTTTCGGTGTTCTTTTTTTGTGTTTTCGTCCTTGTGTGCTGTTCTTCTCATGTCTAAATAAAACATACATTCAATTTTAATCTGGCAAATTACTTCGGCAAGAATATTTACATATTTGCTGAAGTTCGACATTCGGCAGTTAGAAATTATTCGTGCGCTTCGCAAACATTAATAGTAGTATATTACTGAATAAGGTCATTAAGTTATTGCCGGCAGAGAGACTAGCAAGTATATTGTCTTGGCTTTTTTTTGCGTATGATCAGGCATTTTAAAAGCTGATCATGCAATAGGCGAGTCAGATGGCTAAGTTCGCATTATTTGAAGTTGACTGAATATATTTCTTTCCTACTGCGTCAACGTTGTAGGGTGATTTCGTCGAGGCTACTGGATGCCTGCTACCTTGGACGCAACTGCGGGTAAGCGTAGTCAGATATATTATTTTGATGTTCTTGTTCGCGGAGCACGGCAACGATTTGCTAAAGGTCCCTAATACCTAGCTACGATTTGGCACCAAGAACCACTGTAGGCTTTGTCATACGCAGCAAATTATTGAAATTATCTATTTTATGCTTCATGCTCCGCCAGTTTACAATCATAAATAATATGCTTGAAGTCGAAGTTTTTTTTTTTCTGTCAGGTACTCTAGGCAACTTGTCCCAGTGCCTCGTTATAGACGTATTTTGCATCATTTAAGTCAAGCCTGTCATATCGAAGGTTCACACGAGTGCCTTCGCTTAGGTGATTCTTCGCAAAATCCCAGAGTTTTTCCTTTTCCTTCGTACCACGTCTGAAAAATCTTTCGATATAAACTCGCTTCCCGGCGTGACACCAGTTCGTAGAGCGCTCGAGAGGTGCACTGTGGTCGCCCTAGGATCGATTCTTGGCGGCGTATCGTGCTTGTTGTTGGTCTTTATGTTTTCGCTCGTGTCAATGGCATACCTCGGCACCAGTCCCTCATGACTGCACGCACTCACCTTACTCACCCCACCGATCAGGCGTGAGGTGAGGGTGAGTGAGTTCATAAGCCTCGTAAACTCATGAGTTTGAAGTTGAGTGAGGGGCGTGAGTTCGGCGAGTTCATGAGTTCATGAGTTCGGTTAAGGGCGTGACTTAGTGAGTTCGGGGAGTTTGGTGATTGGCGCGAATTCATGACGTCCGTGAGTTCATGAGTTTGGTGAGGCATAAGGGCCCTAAGGAACCATGGGTTTGGTGAGGGTTTGTGGGGTGACGTCGAGAATGGGTGGGTCACGTGACTTCTCCGTACTTTTTCACAACTGGGTTTAAAGTCGATTACAGATACAGCAAAGCGTCTATAGTTATTTTACACAGCACCGTTTGTGTAAAGTGAGAAACCTTCCAACCCAGTATTGTGGCACGGCCTTTCACACGGCTGCAACAGACCTAAAAAAAAATCCGTGTACCAAAAAAAAAAAAATTACGCGACCTTTACGTCATGACGGACGAGTATGCACGTCCGCGCACATCAAGAACGTTAAACGTTGAGCTCCATGATTACCGAGCACCGAAGAGAGGACGGCGAGTCTGGGTCCATAGCTTCGGTTGCTGGTTTCTCAACGTGAGCTACGGGACAGGATCATGCAGCATGTATTCCAATGCTGTCGACGCCCTTTTTACGATATAGTACACAGTCGACGCTTGCTTAAAATTACTTATATCTGGATGACATATGTCACAAATGATAACTGCAGTCTGTATTTTGCCTATTGTTATAGAGAAACAAAGGAAGCAAAGCGTATCTCGTTCGAATATCCACCCTCCGACAGGGAGTAATTTCCTGCTGTTGTGCTTTGGCCACGATGATCGACGATGAAGTGTCCTCAAAAACAGAGAGCTCGTGCTGAAGCAGGGCAACTAAAAAACCTCCCTGCCGTACGTGTATCCCCACGTACAATCAGCTCAAACACCTTATGTCCGAGGTCTGGGACCTCAACTTCGCATTCCGCGCCTAGGTCTCAAAGACCGGCAGGCACTTCAAAGTAGCAAAAGGGACTTTTTCAGCTGATATTTTTTGCGAAGTACATATATAACGCACGCGGGTAAAGAATGTTCGGAATACAAAATGCAATCACAAACGTTAGAAACGGAGCTAAGCAAGCTCCCATTTCATTTGAATGTGTATTTTATTGGTTCAATTGCCACAAGAATACTTAATCTACTAATTTCCAAAGCGTTCTAAACAAACTAATTTTCTGTTATGCACGATAATAAAGTGTCGAGTAGAAAAACAAAAACAAAAAAGCGTGTTTTCTTACCGCAAATATAAACTGCTTATTGCCAGTTGCTCTGTCACCGCCGAAATATGGCGCTAACGGTTCGGTCTAGACGCCAAATTTGCAAAAACTTATCGCGGTTCAGAAACTTTCAATGAGAAAACGACACCCAATTTTTGGTCGCAGACGTTTATGTCCATGTATTCGTGGGGCTCGTTGGCGTCATTTTTACGTTGAAACTTCTTGAAAATTGCTTATAGCTTTAAAATTAATGACGTTAAGGTCTGACACTTTGGTAACTAATCCGGACCGCTAGCGCTGCATTTGGGCTGAGAGAAAATGTTCGGCGACGCGTAAAACGTTTTTTATCTTTTTTTTTTTTTTGCGGCGAAAAAGCAGTGTTCTCTTTTTTCCAAAACGTTCGGAATTTTCCTATTGTCCTGGCACTCTTCATGCTACAACGTATATGTTCTGGCGTCCGATTCCAGACGCCTACCACATGAGGAGGCGGCACCTGGGAGTCCCGGCAGGCCGCTCGGGACAGTTGAAAGCTTTGCGGAACTCGTCAAATTGTTGCACCACCACGTTGCAGCGATGGTCGCGGCGCGGAATCTTTGACGGGACATAGCTGTCGATGGAGGCCCTGCTTCCGCAGAAACTCATGCAGTAGCTGACGAAAAGGAGCTGCTGCTGGCTGAGGCCGGGTATCCGGGACGGGTTGGTCGGCACGTAGCACGAGTCATTCTTGATGCCCTCCAGCAGCAACTCCAGGCCGCCGATGTCCGCCATGTTCTCGTCGCGTGCAACGTCGGCGTACACCCTAGTGCCTTGCGTGGGGATGAGGTTGTCGTACAGGTTCCGCACACAGGCGATCCGAAGTGCGTATTCCGAATAGAAGTCGTAAGGCCAGTACTGGAGGAGCCCGACGTCGCTTTTTTCGACGTTAGCGCTGTAGAGAAACAAACAAACGGTGGGGCGGAACAGCTTAAGGAGATTCCAATATTTAACGCATACTGATAGCACATGCCAAACATCTTTCTCTCCTTTCCGTTGTCTTTTTTATTTTTGGTTTCGGAATTAGGCGTTAAGCGTAGTCACGCTAAGTCACGTGGGCGTGAAGATATAAAGGGTTAGAAGCGCAGCGGACGAGAGGGTGTTACAGTCCGGTTCCCGAAACAATTTACCAAAAAGACGATACACTAGCATTTGTATCTCGCGGAAAAGCACCATTCCATGATTTAAAAAAAAAATAAGAAAAATAAAATCATGAAATATTTTTGCTCGATCGTGAATATGGCTGGAAAACCTAGCGTCACAACTTGACATTGGAGCGCCTTCGATCTGAAAAAAAAAAAAAATGTAAGAAACAAGGTGAAAGGGCTCATTATTTTCCCACTTTCCCATCAGCACTCTAAAGGCTGGTTCAGATATCTGCGTTATGAGTACAGCTGACTACCTACGGCCGCTTTCGACTACTAACGGTGAGGCGATGCCATTCCTGACAATGGCAATCGACAGCTGCATGCAAGATGCATCGCGTATCACGTCTACTACTACTACGAGCAGTAGTAGTAGTCGACGCCACGCAACGCAGTCAACGCAGCAGTCTAATACCCCTGTCAGACGGGCACGTTGAATGACATATAAGCAAAATGACATTACAGCTCGGCCAATGAGCGTGAGCGATGAAGAACCAGGATCACGTGAAGAACCAGGATCACGAGCTGATTCGCCGAGCGGTGAATGACATTCGATCAAAATGACATTTACTTTCCCGTCTGACAGGGGTATTGGGCAGTCTTGAGGAATTAGGCAGTTTGCAGATCGTGATGTATCTCCGCCACCCTGGAGGATGACACTATATGTTTGGTATACTTATGTAAGTGAGTCAGCATAACTAGTGTTGTTATATTTAATTATGCGGATGATACAGTTCTATCATCATCAGACGACAGCATGGCGAGCCGTTCCCCGCCTTCAGAGGGATGTATATGTGACAACTTTATGTGTGTGTTTTTTTTTTTCTGATGTCACTGAGAGTTTAAGAAACAATTAAGGGGCTTTCAGCCACGTTGGAATAATTCAAACAAGCGCCAATGGTCGGGCGGTCATATAGAAAACAAAATTGCATAGCTGCGTATTGATCGCGTGGTAATATGCGGAGCGCAATTTCGTCTGCTTCTTGGCAGGGGTTGTCGTGACGTCAGAACGCCAAGCTCTGATTGCGTTCGACTGGAAGGATACTGTATAGACACCAAGGCAGCTATAGCATTGAGGTGAACCCACTATATTTCCCATCAAAGCCATTCAGAGCTCGGCGTGTACTGTCCTCACTGCAACTCCTGCACAAGAAGCAGACGCACTTACGCTCTGCATAGACTTCTTGCTTAAGTGCATACGTTTCTTTCTTAGTCGTCTGTTGTTCTCGCAAGTGACGGCTGCAAACTCAGAGCTGAAGCTCATTTGACTGACTTCCACGCTAATTCACTCCACCGCATTGTGTCGTTGTCCATGGTTATTATGATCACATGCTTCAAAGCCACTAGTTAATCATATTTTTCATTACAACTACAGCTCTCTGATGTATGTATGTTTGCCTTGAAAGTATAGCGTCAAAAGGGCCAAAGCAGGAGGTACATTCCTCGTGCAGCTCGTGCAGCTCTTGAAAGCGTAAGGCTGTGCAGGAGTGAAATGAGCGGCCCTTGGAAGCGAATGGCGGCGCAGCCCTCACAAGAGGCACGTATTCGGCGCGTTCGCACAACAATGCCTGTCGCTACTTGGGAAAACCTCGATGCATGATTTTTATTAAGGGGCATTAATCATAGCATTACTCTTACGCCCCCTGGAATTAACGCGCCAGCGCAACCATAGAAAAAACACCACCAGAAGTATCGCCCATCGAAAACCTCCGGGCTTGCTGTTACATATTTGGAAGTTTTCAACGGGCCGAAATTCCACTGGCCAGGCTCTAGGCACGCGTTTTAGCACTAACGCGCTGCTGACGTGCTGAGGAAAGTGGACTTACACCGTGAAGGGGTGCACCATCCCGCGGGCTATGAGACGTCCAATGCTTGCCCATTGGGACACCGAACTAGAGCCGGCAAAAAATGTGGTCGACAGCAGAACGGGTGGGATGAAGTACACCGAGAAGTAGGGCACGTACAATGGAGTTGCGCCGAGAAAGAAATTTTCCGCAACGCCATCTTCGCGCAGAGGCTTGAATCGGTACCGATTGGCTTGAACGCCGCCGGTGAACATCCCCATTTGGTAATTGAACATGTCATATTTGGCCTTCGCCTCGAAGGCCAGAAGGATACTGAGAACAACTGGTTCATCGAACTTCGGTAGGTACGAGTAGTGCCTGTCCATGGTCAGCGGGTTGTACAGGATATCCGGGATGCCCAAAATGACTCGTACGTTCCGAAATCGCTCTTGTGCTGACCTGTCGCCGCCCAGCCAGGGGAACACTCTCGAGCTCAGGGAAACGAACTTTCGGTGAATACGTTTGGCAAGAGCCACGTCATCCGTGGATACGTGCTTGTGGGCGAAGAGGGCTTGGAGGGCGAACGGCGCCACCTGTCGGATGTAGCTCGCGCACTTGCTCGTGGACGATCGGCTCAAAAGCACGTACTCGAAGGACGTGGCTGAGAATAGGTACGAGTGCACCATCATCGTCAGCCAGTGGTACACCGGCTTGGTGTTGGCTTCGAACTCCTTCTTTAGGTTGCTCATAATTAGCAGTCCCCACATATTATGTAGGTTTATGAGGTATAGGTTCTCGTTGAAAGGCGTCGGGAGATATTTATTGATGCTGGCCTTCCAAGTGGCCTTGTCGATGTTGGGTGTCATATTTGCTATGGCGTCGAACTCCCCAATCACTGGAGTCCGGTAAGACGACGGTACTTGGTTAATCCATATGCGGAACAGCCTATCCACCTTTTGCACGTCAATCATGAAGGAAGCGTCTGCAAACGGGATGGCAACTTCCAAAATGCTGTCCTCCGTCATGTCCTGGAGAGAAAGGTACAAATTCAGGCACTCACTAGCTAGGTCGAGCAGTCGTATAAACAGTGACAAAGTTATATGGACCCTCCAAAATGAGAACCCAAGGCTTTATCTTATTCGGAGTAGTATACTTTGGCAAGTCATAACAACACCTAAATGGAATTCACGGAACGGCCTGGAAGCCATCTAGGTGCCCGGGTCTTGCCACGGATGATTGCCGCCTCATTCGTATGGCCAAAAATGAACGCTGACGTCCGCAGTTGGGCAAAGGTTTGTCGGCAGCGCCAGCATATTACAGTGAAGAGGCGTACCTAACATGCTTGAAGCTATTTGCATCCCCTGGTGCATAATCCGACCGCGTGCCCAATGACATCGTGGGCGGGACTCCCATCGTATCAATGGAGCACATTTTAATGAGTGTATTCACCGGTACATACGGTGGTTATCTCTGTTGAGCGAAAGGATATCATCAGGGACCTGGATTGCCCAATTCGGCAGCTCACTGTAACGATGTACATAGAACACTTTTTGCTGCTTTTTGTTTGCTATTCCGACAGAGCCGCTCAGGACATCGGCTATTGGTGGCACGTTCACACCGGTAGCTCAAGGCGACCATCTCGCACGGGGCGGTGCCTTTATGGGATCGACGATTTGGCTCCTGTACTGCTTGATTGATATTGGGTTCGCTTTTTAGCAAGCGCTAAATTGCACCTACGACAAGTTGGAGTAGGCTACCTTGCATCGATATGTCGAAGACTTCTTCGAAGAAGTCAATGCATTTATACTTTATCACAAATGTACGCTGAAAACATTGGGAAAATCCTCTAGCAGCTATACAATCAAAAATACTTTGGCTGCCAGCCTCCGCGGTCTGTGTCAGCCAAGAGTTCACAACGTGCACACACGCTTTCTTGAGCAAGGAAGGTCTGAAAAGTTTGGCAAAAAAGAAGAGTTTGACGATGGACTGTTCTAAGTTTACGATCTATGCGGCAGAAACTGAGCGAGAGAACAAGGCGAGAGCGCGCGGGGACGTCAAAACGCCGAGCTCTTGTTGGAATGATTAGTGGGTAGAAATAAAGCTATATAGCTGCGTTTGTCTCCACTGCACTCGTCCAACGTGTTCGAACGCGAAAGCCAAACGCCAGCGTTCCGCGCTCTGATGCGTTCGACGAGTGCAGTAGATGTACGTTGGATAACGATTGTTTATTGAATACGAGCGGATATATATAAGAGTAGTCTTTACGAGCGGTGTCACGCCGTGCTTCTTGTCTTGTGGCGAGTTCCACGGTCGTTTCGGAGCTCGCCGGGATCGACTTTTCTCGAGCGCGCCTATTTTACCGGGCGATCGGGATCGAGATGGACGTCTTCCACTCGTGGTTTTAGATCAGTTCCCACTCCAGATGTCGATTCAATCCGAGAAACGTCTCTTCGCCGATATCGGTGGATTCGACCGGAAGCCAGCCTGGCCAGCCCTTTGCGCGCACTCGAGACTTCCATTCTGACCGGGCATCTCGCCTCGGATGAATTCGCAATGCCGGCACGCGAAGTGCCGCCCGTTTTACCGCTGCTGCTGCTTGATGACAGTTCGTGGTCAAGTTTGCGCGAGCAGCACCTCCAGCAGCAGCGGCTCGAGAAGCAGCGACGACGAGAATTGCTTGCATGTCCCGCATAAGTTCGACTGCCTTTTCGGACCTCTGCAGAAAAGGCCGTTAGTCGAGACGCATTTGGACACCGTTCACGAGTATTCCGATGATGAAGCAAATGGGCTACGCTGATACACATCGCTTATCGACACGCACCTTTCACAACATGATTAACTTCGCTCGTGTGTGCGTTGAACACGTGTTGTTAGCGCCGCGATTTCGAAAACATGTGCTGCGAGATCCGGGACCGGGGGTGGGGATTCCCGGGAAGGTGTATGACGGGAAGGCATCTATCGATCCCGGAGGGGTGGTCATGGTCCACATGGGATCCGCAGGCGGAGCGACTCCGTTCGGATCGCGTGCTTCATCTAGGATCTGGTCTGCTGACCCCGACGCGCTCCAAAACGACCATAGGAATTTGCCATCAGCTTGGCCTGCTACCCTTCTGCAGTCCAAGTTTTTTCTTATCTCGCCCATCACTTGTATTTTGTGAATGCTGTAAGTTGCGCTTATTTCGACAAGCGATTGAAACCCGTTTAGTTTCATAGCTTGCACGTTCTGGCTTGGGTTGCACTGGGCTCCTTTGTCCAGCTTCAATACTACTTTAGCTCCGAGCTTGAATTAAAGTTCTCCTTGCCACACAGTCGCCTTTGTTTTCGTTTTTAGTTCTGTCACGTACATCTCTTCTTCCGAATTTTCTCGGTTTTCGATGGCGTGAACCTTCTGCTGGGCAACATCTCTGCTTAAGTGGCACACCGGAGCGAAGTGTCGTATTTTTTTTAAATTTGTTGCATTTGTTTCTGTATGCATGACACTCTCTGGGTTTGTGGTATCCTTCACAAAAACTGCCTGATTTTCTTGTGGTTCCCTATTTAATTGGCGCTTGTTCGCTTCTTCCTGCAGTAGACTTCTTTCTTGGCAGTATCTTGCCTCTCTTTGTGACGATGTCGACAGACCTGGTCTCTTTCTTTGCGATCTCGTTTAGCTATTGCGACGCCTGTTCCCTCGCCTTGTAAATATTCACAGCTTTTTGCAGGCAGACTTTCGGATCATTAAGGAGTCTTTCTTGGACATCGTCGTTGCTGATTCGGACGACAATCCTTTCTCTGAGTAGTTCGTCAGTAAGCTCGCCTAACTTAAGACTTCTTGGTATGTACGCTTTAAGCTAGGTAACCTATAGTAAAGGGGCACATTTTCTAATCCTAGCATACCTTTATTTTATAAGGTACGTTGTAGCCTAAAGCTCTGTAACCATTAGTATAGGTTACAGGCTTCATATTTTTAGAGGTTATGGTCAATGCTTCTACTTTTCGCCGTTAGTTTTAACGTTTAAATGGTACGTTCGACCGACACATCTGATTTCTCGTTTTATACAAAAATAAAGTGTCTGAGACGCCCGACGCTAGCCTTAGAGAGCGCGTTCCTCATACGCGCTTTCCGAGGCTAGCGTCTTGGTCTCCGACCAAGACGCTAGCCTTGGAGTTCACAACGTGAATTTACGGCGACTTCTCGTTTAATTGAGACTTGGTGGCGTAGAAGTCGTAACTTTGAATCCAGTACTCCCATGTGTTGCATGGCAGCGACGACAGGCCTAGAGGTTTCGGTGTATTTAATCCACATTCGGTCATAGGTTCGGAATCTGCACTCATGCGTGCATTCCTTCTTGTCTTGCACCTTACTGAATACAAGCGAGTATACAGAAGTGTGCTTTACAAGCGGTGTTACGCGATGCTTCTTGTCTTGGAGTCTGACTGTGGCTTCGGCTTGGCTTGCTGGTTTCGTCTTGGCTTGCTGTCGATGCTGATCGCGTGACTGGTTTCTTGACAGTGGAGACAAAAGCGGCCCTTTCCTCTACTGTAGTCGTCGAACGCGTCAAAACGCGGAACGTCTGCGCCTGTCGTTTGACTTTCGCATTCGAATACGTTCGACAAGTGTAGTGGAAACAAAGGAAGCTAGCTTTACGTCTACCCACTAATCATTCCAGCCAGAGATCGGCGTTTTGACGTCCCCGCGCCCTCTTGTATTCTCCTCTCCTTCTGTTTCTGCCCTCATACCACTGATCTCTATGACAACAGCTGGATTGCGCTCCCCCACTCCGCAAGTGCGGCCACCGGACGGCCATCTTGCACGCAGCGAAATCGCGTTTTTGCAAGCGTTGCAGAGGCTGGCGGCCGCGTGCTGAAGACAAGCTTTCTACTCGTTCGTCGTCATTCGCCGAAGGAGTTTCGCAAACCCCTGTTGAAATGGTGAGGCTTAAAGGCTGTTTATACTCCGACGATGAGCGCAGTGAACGCAGCGTAGCGCAGAACGCGCGCCTTTATTGGCTGGCGACCAGGAACTCCATATCTGCGACCAATCACTATGAGTGTGCGCCTGCGCTACGCTGCGCCCGTCAACGTTACGTTGAAGTACAAACGTACCTTTACCTTTGAAAACACGTGAAAATTGTTACGACAGCGCAGCGCCGGAAGGGAAAGCAAAACTCGTCGAAGGCAAGTTTCGCCGGTCTCGCTGCGTGATCAAAGCTTCCTTGGCACGAGAAAGTGATGCGTCTCTATGCCTTCACACGCTTGGATACCGATCAAGAATGGACGCCACGGCAAAGCATTGAAGGCGTGTCCCTCGTAGCTGTTTTCGCATCATATATCGGCCACGGAGTTCTGGGTCGTCCGGCTGTTCCGGCGAGCTGCTATCAATAAAAAGGGGAAAATCTGTACGGTTGCTCTTATGCATTATTAACCATGGCCATGTTTCAAATGTGCCACACATCGCAGAACAAATAGATCAACACTGTGGAGCAAGGAAGATTTTCGTAGGCAACCGTACAAGACGGTGAGATTGAAAATATTTTAAATGCAGCCCATAGGATCCTGTGCAATCTGTTGACAAATCACAATTCCTTAAGGGTACAAATCATATCGCCCACTTTGAACATTGGAGCCAGGGTGTCGGAAGTGTTTTGTGGGAAAGGGGGGGGGGGGGGGCGGAGTGCACAGAATATAAACATATTTGTTCAACTGAATTGATTGTCATAAGCGCCCAGCAAACAAAGCAAATAAGAAAACGCGCCGCAGCCGCCGCCCACCCCCCCCCCCCTTTTTTTTTTGTTCCTTCACCCCTGTGCACTGGATCAAGCTTGTTCCTAGACCGCGAGTGCCGCAAGTTGCACATACAGTCGTCGAGGTAAAGTAAAACGCTGCTCCAGAGGCATATACAGCTTCACGCACATTGCACACGCAAAGCAGATCCACACGGCGTCGATTCTTGAACGAAATACAAGCGTGCGAATTGGCACAGAGAAGCAACACTTCGGGGTGCCAAGGAAGCTTTGATCACGCCGCGAGACGGGCGAAATTTGCTTTCGACGAGTTGTGCCTTTTTCCTGCGGCAATGCGCTTTCGTAGAAATTTCCACGTGTTCTCAAGGGCAAGTCTCACTGTTTTCACAAGGGTTTAAGAATCTTCTTCGGCGAATGACGACGAACGAGTAAAAAAAGTGTCTTTAGCATGCTGCCGCCAGCCACTGCAACGCTCGCAAAAACGCGAATTCGCTGCATGCAAGATGGCCGTCCGGTGGCCGCGTTCAAGCTGCAGCAGCCAAGCGAGGATGCGCGATCCAGCAAATTCTAATAGAGATAAGTGCCGCATACCATGACTCTCGACTTCCAGAGTCGAGCAGCTAGGGGACACCACAAAGGACCGTGTCAAATCAGCCTTCGTGAATTATGATTCCTTAGGTATTCAACAAGCAGTCGTCCGCACGGCAATCACATCGCCAATCATCAAGAAAAGACTGTCTCACGGGGCACGTAACTTTGTGTTCTCTGCCCCCTCAGCGACTCGTGAGTCGCAGAGGAGGCGGGAGAGGTGGCGCAACTCCCTTTTCAGACGACAAACGCAGTTCGAGCTTTCGCCGCTAGGGCTTCCGCACTCGCAGAACGCTTCTTGAACAAAATTCATGAACTAACGCCCCCTTCAAACCAGAATATACCTTTGCCTCTTTTCTACATTATAAAATATAGCCTTATCAAGCGGCAACAGCGAGTTCGAAGTGTCGTCAGAAGGCAGCGAGTGCGGTCGCACACATGGTGAGAGAGTTTACAGGATGCTGGCGAAAAAATAGGAAGCGCGTACTGCTGAGGTGTACAATATCGAAATACGTGCAGTGCACATTCTACTCCCGCTCGAGCACTTGCTTTGATAGGGCTTTCTTACAGCGATGCTATTTTAAACGAGCTCCTGACAGCTGCCTCCAGGAGCAAGTTTGGACGTCTGCCGCTAAGTGTTTTTTTCTTATGCGCAGAAGGCCCGATGCAGAAGATGGCAGCCATGTATAAAAAGTCGTAGCGTCCACACACATCTCCGTAAAATATACATTCAATTTTGTTACCACTGTCCGTGCAACGATAGTGCGGGAAAAGAGCATTTTTTTTTAATTTATTTGAATACCTGAGAACCTCTTCACAGGTACGCAGAAATAATTCAGTGTGTACTTATGCTGTGCAAAATGGATATGCTTCCAACATGTGATATAGAGGGTGTTCTTTTTTAGCTGCACCAAATTTTCTAAAGAAGGGGACGTGAGATAGAGTAATTTGAGCCCTGGGGAGGTGTTAGTGGCCATGGCGGCCTCTAGAAAAAATGTGAAATTAGGTCATTAGTTAGATAATTAACTAAAATATTTAACTCACTTTTTAATTTTTCGCTTGAGGGCATATGATGTATTTAGAGGATTGAAGATTGACCACAGTATGGCCTAGCCGTGTCATCAAATTTGGATAAAAAAAATTAATAGTAGGCGCTACGGGGTCGAGAAATGTCACTTTGGTAAATGGCGTCAAACCGAAACTAAACAGGAAAGAGCGCCGATAAACTTATCGCTCCGCCCTTCCGGGCATCCGATTCGTCATTATCATCGCCGGCTCCACTTGCTTAGGCGAGCCGGCCTCGATAATGACGAATCGCATGCCCCGAAGAGCGGAACGATAAGTTTACCGGCGCTCTTTCCTGTTTAGTTTCGGTTTGACACCAGTTACCAAAGTGACATTTCTCGACCCCGTGGCGCCTACTAGGAATTTGTTATCCAAATTTGACGGCACGGCTATGTTATACTGTGGTCGATCTTCAATCCTCTAAATACATTATGTGCCCTCAAGTGAAAAATGAAAAAGTTAGTTAAAACATTTTAGTTAATTAGCTAATTACCTAATTTCACCTTCTTCTAGAGGCCGCCATGGCCACTAACACTTCCCCAGGGCTCAAATTACTCTATCTCGCGTTCCCCTTTTTTTTAAATTTGTTGCAGCTAAAAAAAAAAAAGCACCCTGTATAAAAGAATCTTGTAAAACGTTATGCTCACCACGATCCAGTTATCTACGATAAGGCTCTGGCCAGAAATGGTTAACCGTGTTGTGTTGCCCGAGTCACCCAAGTTGCCGAGGTCATACTTGGGCTGGATGGCTAATAGGGTATGAATGCCGTGGCGCATGGTCAGCTTCACCATAAACTCCACGATGCCGGCGACAGGAAAGGAGTCATTGTAGTAGCGCAGGCCGAGTCTCGACAGGTACTGCCTTGCGTCGTTCATATTTTCCTTTCTGCCTGTGTAGACCTCGTGGCAGAGTTTGTAGGCCGCCATCACTTTGTCCATGCTTCGGTGTTGGTTCAAAGACACGGGCGTCTGCATGATCCAGTTGCGCCCGGTCTCCATGACTATCCTCTCCAGTCGGTCGTAGGCGTCCTCGTCGTTTTTCTTGAACACGTCCCAGTTGCCGCACGAGTAGCTGTAGAGATCCTGACATGGGTCTGCGGTTTGTCGTTGCACGCGAAAGTCAAGAAAGGTCTCCTGGTTTGTTTTTGAAACACCGGAGCTCGGTGACCGAAGAGCCGCCAGCCCCAGGGTTGTGGCGAGGACAAGCAAAAGGACGAGTATGAGCGCCAGGAGAGCTCGTTCCGTCCGGGTCTGGGTGACCGGGGATCCTGCAGGAGCCTCTCCCGCCACATCGTCCTACATAGAAGGTTTGCACGTAAGGTTATTAGCCAACGTGCAGGCGAGGTAACTTACCTGCCAGCAACATTAACAACGCTGACAGTCTGACACATGGAGGTAGGAAGGAGGTGACATACCGGCTCAAACAAGCCAAGCCTGAAAATCCCAAGTGAAGCCGCTAGTAGAGGTCGCGGTCGGTGTGAAAGCCCCCAAGGGTGCCCAAGGGTGTCCCTTTCGTCTAATAGGGTGTTTTCGGATTTTTTCGTTTTTGGTTATCGTTGGGGGCGTGTTCCTCCAAACCGGAAGTCTCCCCAGCTTCACCTCTGGTGTCGTCGTGTCGCCTCCAGAAGCTTCCTACCTACATGGCCTGACATGGACAGGGAGGAATCTCGTTGTCAGCGACGTGCTTCAAAATAACGCAGGACTATGGCGATGTCTTCGTATTTGTAATTGGTACGAGCGTGTGGCTATACAGAGGCATGCGTGTAATTTCTAAACATGCGTCCTCCCTTTCTGGTAAACTATGCTCACTGTCGAAACGTCTGTTCAGTCATCGTTTCAAGAACCGTTAGCTATGACAGCGTATTTGTCATTGGCAACGTGGGCGACAAAAAGTCTTCGCTCTGGATGGCCTTCAACAATTCACCAAACGCTTCCCATAAGATCTTTAGTATTACACATTCTGCTTTCATCTGCGGAATTAAGAGTGATATCAGGCAGATGGTGCCTTCGAACTCCTAATTTTCTACTTCCACAGAAATGTTTGAACCTTCCCTTCCCAACTGACTATCCTGGTCGTGACCTGCCGAGTATAGAACCCTAATATGGTGCCACCGAAACATCTCTTTGCCAATAGACTGTTCTTTCCTCTGTTGAAGGCTGCATCATCTCCGCCGATCTAATGAAACAATTGAGCTTCGGATCTAAGCTTTCACCATCCATCAAAAGTAAAGAAACTGTGAACATTGAGAGGTACCTTGACGTTCGGTTCAGCTGGGAAGTACTCGTTGACCTCGCTCGTTTTTAAATGTTGAGAAAGCATAACGAAGATAACTGTATAGCTGCGATGACAAACCGGTAGGTGCAAATAGAACTGCTCGAGACGGCAGATTGGGCATTTCTTCTTCCTCATCGTCAATACGCACACCCGCTCAAGGCCTCCGAGATTTTCCGCGCACTGGCTGCGTTTATTGGGCCGTTGCATTCGCCGGTAGAGACCTCTACGCTTAGTGGCACTCGCAACCAAACCAAACGGTACAAAATATTTGCCGCGAATTGTCATCATCACCATTATCCTCGGTCTGCGAAACTTAGGATTAGTCGTTTTATACACCAGGAGTTTACTCTACCAGAACATGGTGACATTGTAACCCACTATAAATGATCAATTTAGCCACTGCAGTACGACTGCTAGCGTGGGGTCTTTAACGTGCACCACGGATGACCGCACGCCGGAACGATGTTCATCCTACTGATCTGCACTAGAGGGCTGGATGGCGCATTGAGCAAACAGGTATGAAGCCACCGGAAGTAAGCGGCTTGTCCCGGAAGTGAGCGCTTGACAGGCTTTCACACTCTTACGATCGGTGGTCCAAGCATCTTCCAAGGCGCTTGATTTGCTTTTTGTTATATCAAGAGAAAACCTGCTTGTTGCGCATTAACAGCTCATGCAGGCCCGAGAAGTCTTCTTGGAAGCCATTTGAGGTGTGAGAATTTCGAGATTTTAGTTGATTAAGTGCGCATGTACCACGTTCAATTGCCTCATTCTCAATATTGAATAATAAATGTGATTATTATAACCCCCGCAAAAATGCAAGGAGAAGTGAACCAAAACGTTAAATGCACTAACATAAGGCCAATCATGGAAGGCCGACCACAGCGCCGCTTTCGATCGCGCACGTCGCCAATACAACCCAGCAGACATGCGAGTTCCGGGAGTAGCATCGAACTTCCGGTGGCTTCACCTTGGTTAGTGTGAATCTCAGCCAACAGATGGCGGTGGGATCGCCTTCCAGGCCTGTACATCAATCCGAGAAATCGTGTGTGGTGGCGCTTTTATACAGTGGGGTAGGTGGGGTATTTCTCTATATCCTGAATTTGACATCCCTGGTCCTTCGCTTGTTTTTCTTTGGAACGCGCACGGCTGCGCCAGTTCTCGTGCTAGGGGGCCAGTTGCCTACGCTCCGAGCTCACGTCTCCAGCAAATGTGGTCAGAAAAAAAAAATTGGGTTGTGTGTGTGTTTATACAGCCTAGAACTTGGTCTGCCTCAACGGGCGACGAGTCTCCCAGCTGTAGATGAGCAATAGACCCTTTCCGAAATTCAGTCTGGCCACTTTGATCACTATCATCATCTGTGGAACGGCATCTGTGCCATACCAATGGCGGCCTTCTAGTGAATGATAAAGGAAGACGTTGAAGATGCTTCTAAGCGGATGATGCGAGGCCTGTATATTCGGGGGGTCAGCACGAGGCGACGTAGGAATGAAACACAAGAGCTACGTAAGCGTATATTTCTAATAACTCAGATTCAGTCAATCTGTGGGCGGCACACAATTGGCTTTAAAGCCCTTTGGTGTATAGAATTTTCTCGAGGCATCTGAGTGGGTTGGAGCTCTGTTCTGAATGCAGGTTCTTGGTCACCATCGAACTGAAAGTGATCGAGAAATAACTCACACTGAACAATTCCTCGCGTGCCATTGACTTGCGAAAGTGACGGTGCCGATACTTGTTCATCTCCGCCATTGATATGGCAAAACCTAAACTGCTTTACGAACCACCAGATGGCACTGAATTTCGGAAAGGGTCTATTTAGCCATTGCAGTACAACCGCTAGCGTGGGATCTTTAACGTGCATCACGCAGTAGTGATATAGGGTGCCTACATGTCTGTCTGTCTCAGGGTGAAGACATCCATTGTTGCACTGAATGTTCAGCGCGTGACGCTCTCGCGCACTCGTTGCGTGACCTGGGCGCTAAAATGGCGTCTATGCATTAGCCAAAGCTACGCGCTCGAGCTGATTGACACCGGATTGCGCGTACTTCAAAATGCATAAAAAAACGATTGGGCGTAAAAATAGCTGAGATGTCACCACTCAAGCCAAGGCGCGCGTGTGTAACGACCGCACGCCGGTACGATGCTCATCCAGATCAAAACGGGCAGGGGTGGGGATTGAACCCAGGATCCTGGGTTCTGCAGCGCGAGCTTTCGCTCCACGTGCTCCGAGCTGGTGTGCGCTAGCCCACTCGGCCACCGATCCCCCTGTGGTCAGAACAAAACGCGAAAAACGTCCTGAGCCAAATGGCGAGACACATGCACAACAAAACAACCGACGCGTTGAAAAATATAAAATCGCCTGTGCGCCGTTAGCACCCCGTTGGGATTTCGGAGGCCAATTACACATGTTTCAATGTGACCAGATTTATAAGACGGGCCGGCCCGTCAGCCATGCATGTGTTTGGCTCTTTGTGGATTCCCATGAAAACGTGATGACGTGATAGACTTTGGTTTCCAAAATTCTAGCTTGAGGAATTAAATACCTAAAAAATCAAAACACATGACCTATTTCTTGGGGGGTCAGGCGTCTGATTTAGGTAGCTGCGTGTTTATTTTGACCAAAACCACGATACTGAAAAACACGAAAAATAACACTCAGGCTTAGATATTGAGTTTGGTAAACCCAAAGTAGGACTGGTGCGGAGTCATAATAAAAAAAAAAAATACCAAGGTTAAAATTTAACTCGCTGCAATAAATTATAAGAAATAATTTTAATACGAGTTCAGTGATAAGTGTTATGACTGGCCAGGCAAAGATTCTGGGTCTGTGAATCAGTGGAGTAGCCAGGAATTTCTTTGGGGGGGGGGGGGGGGGGGGCTGAGGTGGCTAGGATTTTCTACGACTTGGGGTGCGAAGTGGGGGAGGGGGGTCAAAATACATGTGTATATTACAGGGTCGGCTGAATTTCGAGGGGGGGGGGAGGGGGCTACAGCCCCATACGCCACCCCCCTGGCTACGCCTCTCTTCTGGATCGCTTTTGCACAGAGTTTAAGCACTGTACCTATCATAATTTAGTGATTTATGCGCGCAAGTAGTGGTGTGCAAAAATGAAAAAAAAGATGCAAAAGGGTAGAGTTTGACATTGTATAAACTATAGTGTAAGCACGCACATGATGCGCTGATTAAGACTGAAACAGCGCTACATTTTACACTAGCGTTGAGCGTTTCGAAAGTTAAGGGTGCATCGAAAGCTAAAGCTTTTAAACATACTGCTCAGGCAGTTTTGTTTAAATGTTCGTAGTGCTTTATTACCCTCAGGTTTGGTGTAAGTTGCCTCCTGATTGCTTACAACGGCAAGAAAGAAACATTATAACTCAGGGTTGATAGAACAACTTCACCTGCTGACAGCTACCAATCATCTCGATGCCGATTATAAGTATTCACTGCATGCCAACGGTCGCGTGCTTAGAACGAGTTCTTCCCACGTGATTTCATACAATCGCAATTATTCTTGACAAACTACACTGTTTACTCACGCAAGCGGCCGCATGCGAAGTTTAGAATATTTTGTATATATTGTGCCACACGTGGCAAATAGCATAAGTTTTTTTTTTTTTTTTTTTTTTTTTTTGCAATCCGCGACAGAGAATGCTTCTGGGTTACCTTGGTCTCAAATGTATGAAGCACACTAAAGAGCACGAGCTGAATCGCAGTGGGAAACGAAAACAATAATGATAGACACCTGTGTAATCACGTGAAAACTGACGGCATTGTGCATATGAAGAAGGTAAGCCTTGTTTCACTAAAGATATTACCAGTAAGTACAGTATTTGGTTTT
The DNA here is from genome assembly GCA_013358835.2 of Ixodes persulcatus. Lineage (NCBI taxonomy): Eukaryota > Metazoa > Arthropoda > Arachnida > Ixodida > Ixodidae > Ixodes > Ixodes persulcatus. The sequence continues at coordinate 273,114 of JABSTQ010009837.1, read as the reverse complement.
ATCGTGCGAGCGAAGCGGAATATCATACAAGCGCGAGCGTGCTGCCCTAAACTACTTTTCCAGTGAACAAGCACATCGTTCAAAGCATGGAGCTCGCTTTTATAGTTTTCGGTGCGCTCAAACTTTTTAAAACACAATTAAAATCAATTATATTATTTTATTTCTTTTTATTAAGTGCGCCTATGTTTTTCTTTTTTGTGTGAGTTTTGCGTTCACGTGGCATTTTCCAAGGTATGTAATCTTTTCCAGAAGTCCGACAAATATAGGGATTATTTACTGGAAGCCATATTTGTGGGTGCTGTTTAGAGCGCATGCTCAGAACGAGCTCACATCAATAGGCTGCTGAGACCGGCACTCTTGATGGTGCGGAATGCACGTTGCAAAAGAACTGTAGAAGCTCGCCATCAGCACGCGCTCAGCATTCGCGCACACAGCTATGGCCACCAGTGAATACTCTCTATAGACGTTTGCAAGCATGGCCAGAGCCGTATATTAGGAGAGTTTGGACAATAGGCGGAGCAAAGGCCGCCGTCAGCGCTGAATATTCCCCCCACGCTTAGAGCGTAAACTAAATTTGTGACACAGCGTCGACCAATCAGGAGACCTCTACTCCATCTCACAAATGTCGACAGTGAAGACAAAGGCACAGGCGCGTGAGCATAGCTCAGCGAAACGCTATTGTTTGTACGAGACCTCGTGCATAGGAGGCACTTTCCAAAGCCACGCACTCGTGCCCATGCCTTTGTCTGCACTGCTAGAACAGCGTCCTGAGACTGGCTGAAAGAAAGCAGTGCAAAGGGTGGGGTGCGCGAGCGTCTTGAGACGCGGAGTTCCGCTCGGCACGGCTCAAATTATACTTCGTTTCACTTTACCTGCGAGCGAAGCCAAAGCTAGAAGCGCGAGACCAGCGCTTTTTGCATTTCTCCCCAGCTCGCGCGCTGGAGCAAAGCCTGAACGTACGGAGCTTCCGTGCTCGCGCTTCCAGTTTTGCCTTCGCTCGCACATAAGGTGAAACGAAGTATAGTCGTGGCACAAATTTAGAGCACGCGACCACCGCTAGGGGCTGTTTCGCGGCCTGTGGTTGGCCCGAGATGCTCGCCTATTCAAACCAATGTATGGCCAAACTCTCTCAATAAACGGCTCTGAGCATGGCGTCCCGGCTGGTGCCCCATCCGTGCAAGCACGTGCAGCATGCACGTGAAGATAGCCTTGGCAGGCCTGGAATTCCACGTGCTTGCTCACACGAGGAAGAGCATGGCGGCCGCCAGATGCCCTGTTTGCAATCGTCTATAGGAAGTATTCACTGGCGGCCATAGCTGTGTGCGCGACTGCTGAGCGCGTGCTGATGGCGAGCTTCCACAGTTCTTTCGTAACGTGCATTCCGCACCCTCAAGATTGCCGGTCTTAGCAGCCTATTAATGTGGGCTCGTTCTGAGCATGCGCTCTAGACAGCACCCACGAATATGGCGTCCAGTGAATACACCTTATAGTCTGTTTCATCATAGGTAAGAGCGGCATATTCAAAAACGTGGACAAAAAAAAAAAAAAAAAAACGCGAACACGCGAATACACATTTAAAATTAGTCGTTAGTTTTTTAGAGAGCAGATTCACACTCCAGTGTGATTGTGCTAGGTCAGGCTTCCCGCCTCAGGAGCTCTCAGGCGTCTGATCCTGAATGCCAACGACTTCAGCTACTACTAAACAAGGAGAAAAGCATCTTAAAAACTGACAACGGGATCCTCGTTCGAAAACTGATCCGCAATGGACGACAAATTACACTACTCGTGGTACCTCTTGCACTGCGCGAGGGCATAATGTCTTTTTGTCGTGATAAGCTCGGACATATTGACCTACGAAAATCGGCGGACCAGATATCGAAGCTCTCCTGGTGGCCATATATGACCAAAGACGTCGCACGCTATGTTCGATCGTGTTACATATGTAAGGAAATTAGTCGACGCACAACCGCAAAGGAAGGATGTCTATTCAAGGGATGTCCCTGAAGAACCAAACAAAGTGATCTCGCTTGACCATTTCGGGCCAATGATGTAGGAGGAAGGAAATACTCATGTTTAGTGTGCATTGACCACTCTACGCGCTACGTCAATGCATAAGCTGTCCTTAGCATGGCTTCCGTACACTATACATCAGCTTCCTGACGAAAAGATGTATACCTAGATTTGGGGTAACGGACCTCATCATCACAGACCAGGCAAGAGCATTTAAAAACCAAAACATTCATCGACGTCTTGGCGTAACATGCACCATATCTCCCCCATATTGGCCGGAAGTAAACGATGTGATAGAATGGTAGAAACAATCAAACAAATCCTTAGAAAACTTGGCACATTGATACTTTAGACCCATGCTGTAAAAAAAGCTATGTCCAAACTCCGGTCTAAAAACATGCTTTTCGTGCAAGGCTCGTCAAATTATGAGGCGCTGGAGAAATGCAGCATTCTGCGTTAAGTCCTTATTTCGAACTCTGTTTGTTCGCCTTCCGCCCATTGAAAAGCATGCGGGAAGGGCCTTAGAACGCACCTGGTATCGCTGCGCCGCAGCGTTCTTCCGCAACATATAGTTCGTCTGCTTTCCTTGCCGTCACCATGGCAACGAACGCCGAATGAATGGAAGCACGCACGGTACCGCCGCGTGAAGCCAGCAAGAGCTGACGCCATTTTACGAACGCCGTCTGCTAGTCAAAGCCGGTATGCCAGATCAACCGCCTCCGCCGCTGCGCCGCAAACAAAGACGACGAAGCTGAGACACGCCGACGGCGATCGAGCAAGCAACAACACCGCGGGACGACTGCAACGGGTGTATTTATTGGAATGAAAGGAGCGAAATAAGCAAGGACAATTTTTATTTGAATCATAACGCTTGATGCCACGGTCGGCATCGTTACAAAGCGGAGGCATGCGGTTTAGAGAAGCTCGTTTTAGCGAACGCCGTTTTACCGACCCCGGTTTATCGAATGCCTTTATAGAGAACCCGGTTTAGAGAAAATGGCGATGACCCTCCTTTTAGCGAATTCGGCCGCCGCGAAGCGGCGATGTACGGGTAAATCAGGTGAGTTAACATTTTTGTAATGAGCCGCCGCAGACTGCCGCCGCGAAGCGGCGGGAGCGCAGCGGGGGGCATGGCTTTACACGCGGACCAGTGGTACGCTCGAGAAGTAGGAAAGCCTCTTTTAAAAAAGCGTCCCCTTTTCGATGAACGGCGTTTCTCTAAACTGAGGCTCTGCTTTCTCTAAACCGTGCTTCGATAAAACGTGCCCATTCTCTAAAACGTGCTTCGATGAAATGGCATTCTCTAAACCGTAGTAAACCCGTTACAAAGACAACAGTCGGACCCAACAAAATAAAGAAACAAAGTGAATAAAAATAAAAATTAAAAATAAAAAGGAAGCCGTTCTCGGGCGGCGTGTTCTTTGATGAGAGGTGTTGCTCGCAATGTTCCTTGTTTGTTTTCTTTTTTGTTTCTTTTCCCTAAAGGATGCCACGACTTCTCTCATCAAAGAAGACGCCGTGCGAAAATCCAACGGCTCTCTTCTTATTTTTTTTAAAATTCACATTGTTACTTTATTTTGTTGTTGTGTTCGACTGCTCCCTTCTCTGTGACGATGCCGTCTGTGGACATACGTTTGGCGTTTGTTTTGTCACGCGATGGTGTGGTCCGACCGATCAACCAATGAGTTTGTTGGAATTGTGTCACGAGGTATAAAATGGCGGATAAAATAAAAATAATCAATGCAAAGAAGCGCGCAGTTCCCCCAGTTCCCCCTCGGCGCTTTATTCTTCCAGAGGCGAGCATCGCAGTGCCATGGCGTTCAACTTGTGCCGTCTTCATGACGCCATGAAAGACTCTCTTGAAGCAATTAATTTGCTTCAGCGCATGGGCCTGCTCCTGGCTCCTGGGTTTTCGTGCGTGTCCAGAGTGCAAAGCTGCGATGACAAGCTGCAAGTCCGCGATAGATCTGCGGATGGCTACACGTGCGGGTGCGGTGTGTCGATGACTCGTGCGGTGTACAAGAGGAAGCCGGTCAAAGTTCAGTGCCGGGGCGAGGCCTCGCTACGGAGCGGTTCCTTTTTCGAAGGATCGCACCTGACGCTTCTCCAACTCATGAAAATCATCCTCCGGTGCCAGTCCCTACCGTGCGCCGTCATTCAGCGGGAGACTGATATCGCAAGTAAGACAATAACTGATTGGGCGAGCCTTTGTCGGGAGGTTGTGGTAAATGCCGTCTTTAAGCATTCAGGCATGATTGGTGGCGAAGGCGTGACTGTAGAACTAGACGAGAGTATGTTCGGTCGGCGAAAGTACCATCGCGGGTATTTAAGGCCTGGCCAGTGGGCTTTCGGCGGTGTGGAGCGTTGCAGCGGGTGCTGCTTTCTTGTTCCCGTGGAGACCTGTGACGCTAAAACCCTGCAAGGGCTAATAGCCGAGTGGGTCCGCCCTGGAACAAGAATAATCACTGACTGTTGGGCTGGCTGTCGCAAGCTTGCAGAAGACGCTCGCTTCACGCACCTCACCGTCAACCACAAGCTACACTTTGTCGACGCGAACACTGGTGCGCACACCAATACGGTGGAGGGCACCTGGGCCCACGTCAAAAACTCTCTTCCATCTGGACGGCGCGAGAGCCACCATTTCACTGGTCACTTTGCAAAGTTCATGTTTTGGAGGAGAGAGTAGGCGCGCGGAAACACTGATAGATTCCAGTCGTTCGTCGCCGCGGCCGCCAAAATCTAGAGCCCCGACGCAAACAGGGCGAGGATTCTGACTGCCCCGGTGATTTCGAGTGATCCGCTGCGCTGAGCCCGTCGCCCGCCTGCGTGCATAAAGACGACTTATGCGCCAACCGCTTGTCAAGTGCTCGTTACGTCAGTTATAGGTTCTGGTAGCGGTCTAAACGGCCCTATCAGGGCCCCCATATTTTGCAAACGGAGCTGTTTTCCGAATGCGGCACCCCGTGTCTCTGTAAAAAGTTCACAGGAAAGACCCAGCAAAGTTATGTGGTTCCCAACTTGGATATCGCGTGTTATGATTCAAATACAAATTGTTCTTGCTTATTTCGCGCCTTTGATCCCAATAAATGCTGCCATTTTAGTCGTCCCGCGGTGCTGTTGCTCGCCCATTTGCCGTCGGCGTGCCTCAGCTTCGTCGTCTTCGCTAGCGGCGCACCGGCGAAAGCGGCCTTTGATCCCAATAAATGCCGACGTTGCAGTCCTCCCGCGGTGTTGTTGCTTGCTCGATCGCCGTCGGCGTGTCTCAGCTTCGTCGTCTTTGCTTGCGGCGCAGCGGCGGGGGAGGTTGATCTGACATACCGCGTTCGGCTTTGGCTAGCAGACGGCGTTCGTAAAATGGCGTCAGCTCTTGCTGGCTTCACGCGGCGGTACCGTGCGTGCTTCCATTCATTCGGCGTTCGTTGCCATGGTGACGGCGAGGAAAGCAGACGAACTATATGTTGCGGAAGAACGCTGCGGCGCAGCGATACCGGGTGCGTTCTAAGGCCCTTCCCGCATGCTTTTCAATGGGCGGAAGGCGAACAAAAAGAGTTCGAAATAAGGACTTAACGCAGAAGGCTGCATTTCTCCAGCGCCTCATAATTTGACGAGCCTTGCACGAAAAGCATGTTTTTTTGGCCATCCCGCGTCCTGTTTTTTTTTTATCCGTAACATGGGTCTAAAGTATCAAACTGCCGAAAACTTACAGCGAATGACATTTGAACGATCGGCCAATCAACACGCGACACTCCGAGCGTGGCGTCCCACGCGCGACAGATCGCGAGCCGATTCGTCGATCACACGAATATCATTCATAGTAAATGGCATTCGAGTTGCCCGTGTGGCACGGGTATAATACCCGTGCCACACGGGCAACTCGAATGCCATTTACAACGAATGACATTCGCCCCAAATGTCGTTCGACTGGTGCTACACGGCCTGCACGAATGGCATTCGCTGCAAATGTCATTTGCCACAGAAGGGGTTCGGCGGAACTCATTCGCATTTGGTCACGGGCCAAATGTGCAGCCTCTACCCCAGGCCCCAAGTAAAAAAAATACCAATGTGATTACGTTAATCAAAGTATACGCGAACTAAAAGTTATTTATTTGTATTTGTTTTTATGTATGCATTCTTCTATACTAGATTTGAAGCGCGGCTTGTCACATAATTGTAAGCGGGTACTCTTTAACCCAGTAGACACAGCCACTTCGCCTGCGTCGCCATCTTTTTCGCGTTTCTTCTCGGTTTTGTTACGTTTTGTTCGAACTTCGAAGTTTCTTCCGATGGAGCCGCGAGCAGCCGCGATGGGTGCACTGGGCGCTGCGCAGTGAAAGCAACCGCCAGAGCCATGGAGTTCGAGAACAGCTGCTCTTCGATTTCACGAACGCGAGAGTGAGCGTCCTCAGCTTCGGCTTCGAGCCTTTGCTGCTCGGCACGGTGCTTGGCGCGTAAATAAATGAGGGCGCTCATTAACCGTCGCACCCGTTTACCGTCCTCCGGTGCAAGGACCGACACTCGCGACTGTACAGGCGCCATTTCCTTTCGCTTTGGTCCAGCTTCTGTCTTTGGTTTTGGCTTATTGCGGCTAGAGCAACTAGAGCGTCACCAACAAATGAATTACAGCGGAAACGTAAAACACATAAATTAATTGACTGCAAAATTCGTTTAAAACTACCTATAGACACTTGTTAGAGATCATTACCTTGAACAAACGTATTTAGCTTACAAAAATCTTTACAATTAGTTTTCTTCAGAGAGCAGGCGCTATCATCATCATGGCGCAAAATGACATTCAAAATGTACGTGTAGCACGGGCTTGAAATGTAATGTCATTCGGCGCCCGAATGAGGTTCGCCCTGAATAGCATTTTCCCACTAGAGCGACAGACAGAAACAAAAGACACCGACAAGCCTCAAACGTGCCTCAAACCCATGCAGCATGCTCGCTATGGTACCTTTGGCGGGCGTTTAGTCGTTCGGTGCTCGGTGCTCGTGAAGTAAGCACGAGCAATTGCAAGCCTGCCAAAGATACACTCGCGTGCATGATGCTCGTGTTTGAGCATAGCCTCTTTTATTTTGCAAAGCCTCTCAAATCGCGAAAGACTCTGGTTTGAGACTTGTCGCTGTCGTTTGTTTCTGTCTGTCGCTCTAGAGGGACACGGTCATAACAACTCAGTCCCTATATTTCTTCTCCCTCAAACCTTCATACTTCTTCTCTGTCGCCGATCCGCGCTTGACAGATTGATATGGCTATCAGGATGATAAGGATGCTGGGATTCAAGGAAGAACTCGTAAATAGGCCCGATGTACTAGAAATGAAGCTTGATAATGTGGATGCTTGGGCTAGTTGGTAATTCATGCTTGGATGGAATAGCGCGGTATACAGTCACACTCACAGGCACACAAGAAGGAAACAGACTGAATTGAAGGGAACGCGCGGAATAAACAAGGACGAAGAAGGGACAGACTCCAATTTTTCGTGCCGCCTAGCCCGAACGCTTCTCACTAGGCGGCGCTAAACTCAGCCCTTAGTAAAGTCCCTCGATAAAGTCGTTTTTTTTACCAGAGCCGTATATGTAGAGAGTTTGGCCATTCGTTGGGAAGTATAGGAGACAAATGAGAAGGCGCCATTGGCCGAAAGCGGGCTGGGCGTGTTCCAGGGCGTCTTCAGAAATTCGAATGTGACCAACCAGGAGCCGGGAATAATACCCTGGCGGTGGTCGCGATAAACAAACCTGATAACTGCATTGGAGTAACTCTCGATGACTGAAAATATGGTACACGTGATGTTTTGAATCACGCTCATCCAAAATGATGGTGGAAGAGTGCGACTAGCGGAACGATCGACATAATCCGTACGCCAAGCGCCGAGGGCCGGGAATCTGCCGTCCGAGCGGTCAGACTCTGTCCAAGCAAAACAGATTTGAGCGGCGCATTCGTTTCTTACATCTTTCTGCATGATCATGATGAAAACAACATGTGTACCATATTTTCAACCACAACGAGTTACTACACATCACTCTTACGCGCTTATTAAAACCATTTACGAACATAAACCTTTGATCAGAGCTGTTTCTCGCTACCACCGCTAGGGGATTCTTTTCGGCTTCTGGTTGGTCAAGAGAGCATGCCAAGCCCTCTTTCCGAGTCTGCCGCACGCCCTGGCTCTGCTCGCGCCTCCCATTGACCAAACCACGGCCTCTCGATCCCCCCTGTTGGTGCGGCCTGCCGATTTTTTCCGAAAACAAAGAGCGCGCGTGAGAGGAGAACTTCTCCCATCTGCCGTGGAGGCGCTGCACATCGGCGAGTGGTCTCGTGAGCTGAAAGCTATACTCCGTTTCACCTTATGTTGTACCGCAGACAAGGCTAGAAGCGCGAGCTCATAGCGTTGGGAGCTACTCTTAACGCACGAGAGCTTGTGCCGCCGAGATGTGCCTTATAGAGCAAGGAGCTCGCGCTTGTAGCCTTTCCTGTGGTACATCATAAGGTGAAAAAGAGTATAGAAAAGGCGCCCAACGCGCTCTTGCTTCGCGACCCAGAGAAAATATCTGCCCGTCATTGGCTTCGCCGATACCGAGGCGCTGTCGCGGTTGCAAAAGGCCGCAAAAATCGCTTGTCCCCCACCTTTGCACCACTTTGCGCGGAGAAAATATCGCAGTTTTACCCTGTGCTCGCATGCGTGGTTTGTGTTTTCGATCGTTTTTTCGCTCGTTTCTATAGTTTCATGGCGATAACCACTGATGGATGAGAAAAAAGAGACGTAGACAGCCGCCTTTTGTCTGTCTCTGCACAGTTTTAATTTGTGCAGATGGGTTACGGAGCACGCGATGCCTAAAAACTGTTGCGTGCCGCGTTGTAAGTCAAATGCTGCGAGAGATCCGGAACTCTGCTATCACGAGCTTCCGTCTAGAGAGAAATTTTGGGATGCCTGGTTGAAGAACATTTCGCGAGAAGGCAGCGAGAAGGGCAGCCAGTGGCAACCAAGCTCCAGGAGCGTCGTGCGCTCCCTTCATTTTAAAGGCCGACGTACACTTCGCGCTTTCCACTTTTGCCCGTCACCTCCTTTCCTATATCCTCTTCACATTTTACCTTGCCCCAACCTGGCTCCCCCTCGCAGCTTAGGAGAGGGGAGCGCTATGTGGATTATCTTCCCTGCAGAAAGCCGAGGTTGTACATATAGGCATTTAAGGCGGAGGACTACAAGGGGATGAAGCGGAAGGTACTGCGACCGACAGCGGTGCCGACTCAATTCCATTGTATTCGTTGTACATGCAACCAGCAGGTTCAAAGAAACGCAGACCGCTTGTTCGTGTGCCACCTAACGCGTCCACGTCGCATGCGAGCGGTAGAAGCCGACAACGCAAAATGCAGTCCCCTGCAGAAAGAAGACGAGCTGTTGATGAGTGCGTGGCTATTGAACCTTGCCTGCAAAAAGAGTTTGAAGTGGAAGAATGTCAGACGTCATTCAATTTGACAGCTATAGGCTTGACCAAAGAGGACTCAGCTATCCACGACCTGAAGCTGTCTGGCCGTGCAAGCTCGTCTGCACCTTTGTCGAGAGGGCTCTATAGTTGGCAGAGATTCGTCGTTCTGGACGGATTGGCAAGGTTCTCTCGAGCACGGAGCTTCCACACCTTATGGACTGCCCGCTGATGTGGTGTACTAACTGCAGAGACCGGTACCACAGCTAAGAACTCTGCGAGCTTTTTCTCGGGAATCTCGTCAGACCTCTTCTGGCTAACTCGGCTGGTGACCTAAACAGCCCTCTAGAGAATATATTGAGACTTTCGCGGAAGCCTCTTTCCCGAAAGGTATTCCGCTTGCAAACTATATGACTGCCTTGATCTGTTCGTGAACAATGAAGTTTATATTGCAGAAGTTAAGCACGATCGAGGAATCCCTTTCTTATTGTCCCTCACAGATACATAAAAGGCACAGCTCGAGCGTGCTCGAGCATCGGTTAAAATCGGAAATCATACGGCCTAGCTATATCCAACTATAACTCATTACAGTGGTAATAGAAACGGGGACGGGAACAAGAAAACGACAATTCGCTCATACTGCCAGCTGAATGCGGCTCTAACGCGCAGCCTAGCTCCTCGCAGAAAGAATTATGTGCTTCTATTCGACACAGATTTGTCACATCATTCATGCAATCTGGCACTTGTTTCAAATGAGACTTGCCGCTTCACGAAAAACAATCTAAATAGCCACACCTAGGGTGCCTACATGTTTCCGCCGCTCCGGAAGCGGAGCGGAAACATGTAGGCACCCTAGCCACACCGGGCCGCGCCGGGCGGACTGCGCCTCTCTCGCCGATAACGAGCGCCACGGCTGGCGCTGCGGGGTAAAGTAGAACTATCGCTCTCACCGGCGGCGCGAGACATACGGTAGGCCGCTCCCAAGGGGAGTCCCTTATCAAGCGGCCGTGACCAAACTCTCTACATATACGGCTCTGGTTTTCTGGTTTTTACAAGTACCGCCAACCATTGTTGTGGAAACGCGCGAGACACGTCCCGCGAGCGGGTGCACCGCCGCCTTTCGCTTCCAAGGGTCGCTCGTTTCAGCGCTGCGCCGCCATTTGCTTCCAAGGGCCGCTCGAGACACGGGCCTCGTGCACTCGCGCATTTGACGCTACTTGCAAGACAAACGCAAACACATCGTGGGGCTTTAGCCCTTAGCCGGGAGCAGGCAGGGAGCGCTCAGATGGAGTGGTGGTAAGTATAGAGTTGGTCGTGCTATAACCATAGGGTCTCGTGGGTCCCTATTAGCCCCGTGCGCGACCGAAAGCGTCGCTGTGGTCGGCCTTCCACGATTGGCCGAACGCTGACTATGACGTCGGAAAGGGGATTTTCATCGACGGAAATAAGAGGAATGAAAGAACTTTAATTTTGACGGTGTTGGCAGTGTTCCTTTAAGAGCGCAATGATTTCAAGCTTCCACCATGCTAATAACAAACACCATCTAACTTGTTGTTTGCAAGGTAATGACGTCACAAAGGGGAACCACAGGAGGGCGCCACCAAAACTTCTCGCCGCTAATAGCCATAAATAGCTTCGCTATAAAAAAAAAGAAAAAGAGGAAGAAGCGTGCCTAGAAAATACCTGACAAGAGCTCGGAAGCTTTTCCAAGGTAACCCCGAAACATTTTTGTCTTTTAAGCAAGGGTAATGTGTAATCTAGTATTCTGTTTTATTAAGGAATCGTGCGTAATATACGTTAAAGCCAGAACTCCCATAACTCAATATTATACCCGTGCATACAGGAAAGGATAAAAATTCATAAGATGTGTTGCTGGAAATTTTACTGAAATTTAAACACTGTAGAACCCTTAATGTTCGCCAGCCCATAAATTCCGTGAATTTCGCGAATTGAAAAATTCGCGAAATTCAAGGGCACGCGAACATTTCGGTCCTTAAAGGGATTATCCGGTCAAATTTCGCATTCATGAAAACATTTAGACCTCATTGTCAATGGCTGTAGGAGCATCTTCCACGACAAATCTGAATTTTGTGTGCTTCCCTGGAGGAGTAACCGCTCATTCACACTGGAAGCGGATCCGCGTTCGCAAAGCGGTTGCGAACGCAGTTGTATAAATATCCAGTACAATTGCACGCGCACCTGATGTCATCGAGTGCGCGTGCAATTGCACTGGATCTTTCAACAACCGCGTTCGCAACCGCTTCGCGAACGCGGATCCGCTTCCAGTGTGAATGAGCGGTAATTGTATTTTAACCCAAGCGTGCATAAACGGCGTTTTCCTCTTCCACCTTCAGGGAAGCGGAGTTTCTGAGGTAACATCAGGCAAAGAACGCGCCGAACTGAAGTGCACTTCGAATTTTGTCCTCCGCGTGAGCGGTACGACGTGATTCACCCTCGCTGCTGTGCTAGATTTTTTTAGAATGAAAGGGTATTTTCGTTGTGCGGTTGTCACGCTCCACACTTCTCCGCGACATTTACAGTGGCGAGTAATATGGAATGCTGCGGTGCGTCGGGAGCACTGTGTTCCCACGGAGGAATGAGGCATACGATATGACAATTGCAAGACTGGTGTGACGTCACGTCAGGCATGGGAGTGCAGCCGTTGATACTTGCGAAATTCGGCATGGAGTTTCGTTCAATTATCCGTCGTTGATTACACTAAATTGGGGTGTCGTTTAATGGAATAAAAATGGCCTTTGTTAATCATTAGGCTCCCACCAGGTAACCATCACGAAATCTTAAGAACTTCCGGTTTTTACCGGACAATCCCTTTAAGGGTTTCAGTTCCGGCGTCTGAACTTCGCGAAATTAATGGCCGCGATTATGTCCTCTGTGACCGATTCGCGAAAAATAGGGGCCGCGAAGAAAGAAGGTTATACTTATACAGTATGGGTAGCTAATAAGTAGAACTATGGCGATCCGTTTTGTTAACCAGTTATTTAATCGCGTAAATCCATAGTAGAACACGCTCTATAGGGAATATTCACTAGCGGCCATAACTTTCTGCGCTACTGCTGAGCACGTGCTGATGGCGAATGCTTCCATAATTCTCTTCCCACGTGCATTACACACCATCAGAATGGCCGATCTTAGCAGCCTGTAATATGAGTTTGTTCTAGGCATGTGCTCTACAACATCGCCCTCAAATATGGCGTCCAGCGAATGCCCGCCTATAGACAATGGACCTCTTGGCGACTATGTGCTGCACCTAGACACGCGAATCGGTTCGAGACGAGGTGACTGGAAACAACGCGCGCCCAAGGCCTCTCCCACCCGTTCCACACCCAAAACGTCAGCTACATCCTGTTCACCCATTGAGGCGATGTGACCTAGATACGGCTCCCCCAAGCTCACCTTTGTCCCCACGTGGTAACTTCCGCCCCGAGGTCGACACAACGAAACCGCTCAAGGCGAGAAATGCCAAGATGGCGGATTGTTTGGAACTAGATACTCTCGAACCCAGGCGCATGAAATACTCCGCGCATGCGCACCACCGCGTATTTCTACAAAAGGTCCATTGCAAGCATGGGCCACAACTGGTGCCCCACCCCATGCGTGCAAGCGCGTGCCAACGCGCGGGTGAACGTAGCTTTGGCAAGCTCGTAATCGCACGGGCGTGCCTGCTCGAGCAGAGACATGGCGGCGGCCAGTCGCCCAGCTTGCAATCGTCTATAGGAAGTATTTACTGGCAGCCATAGCTGTGTGCGCGGCTGCTGAGCACGTGCTGACGGCGAGCTTCCATAGTTTTCTGCAACGTGCCTTTCGCACGATCAAGATGCCAGTTTGTAGCCGCCAATTAATGTGAGCTCGTTCTGAGCATGCGCTCTAAACATCATTCTCAAATATGGCGTCCAGTGAATAACCCTTTAGACTCTTCCAAACATTATGCCCTCTTACGGTCGATCTAAAAAAGTAAAGACATTTACAAATATCTGTAACGCGAAATTAGAGCGCAAGCTCTTGAGGAGCAGGAAGGGACGGTGCGTAGGGGAGAGTCCTCCTCCCCTCCTCTGCTTAGTGAAGTGACACCAAGCTATGTAAAGTCATTTTCCCCGCACAAATTAGCGCGGAAAATGAATTTGTGTTGAGGTCACGTGACGTCAATTTTTCAGCTACATCGAGCGGAGAAACTGAATTTGTTCCATAGATGACGTTACCACAAGTCATGTGACGTCATTTCTCCCGCCTCGATTTAGCGGGGACGAACTGAATGGCGTGAGGTAAACGCTGACGTCAATTTTTCCACTAAATATAGCGGAGAAACTGAATTTGTTCATCGGTGACGTGACACCAAGTCATGTGACGTCATTTTTTTCCCCGCTGAATTTAGCGGGGAAATGAATTGGTGTTGCATTCATGTGACGTCAATGTCTTTCGAAATTTAGCGGAGAATTCAATTGCTGCTTGAGGTCACGTGACGTCAATTTTCTGCTATATCTAGGGGCGGAGAAGCTTAATTTGTCATAGGTGACGGGATACCCAGTTATGTGATGTCATTTTTCTCGCTGAATTTCGCGGGGAATTGAAATGGTGTTGAGGTCACGTGACGTCAATTTTACCGCTAAATTTAGCGGGGTTACACCGAACGCCGACAGCAACGCCGGCTGCCGCGAAACCCGGAAACGGGCGCCTATGAGCTGCGCCCTAAGATACCGCAAAGTGGCGTGCGCAGAAAAGCAGCAACAAGCTGGGTTTATAACTGGTATAATACTCACTTCCAAGAGACTGCATACAATTGATAGACGCCATTTTACAGCATTATTGCAGCGACAGCTGTTAGCGGGACCTTCGCGGTTTCGCCCCGTCAACCGTGCTTCATATCGACGCGGGCCATTTTCGGCATTCCGCCTAACATTCCACAGGCCGCTCTTATATCAAGATAACAAGTAAGCAAGATAACATGCATGGTCAGTAAAACACTCCCCGCCGGGAAATTGGCGGTGCACTGGGATAGGTGCCCGTATGACCCAGAATTAGCACATACAATGGACCTTTCCGGAAACGCCTGCGCCACCAGTAATCACTCCGGGCATCATCGGAACTGTGAGGGTGTCGCGCCTTTGAGCCAAGCCAAGTCCAGCCTAGTCAAGCTTTTGCATGCTCGGCGGCGGACGCTACCGCCCGAACTGCAACACCATTCGTGATCTATTTATGCATCCAGTCGAGCTAACGGTCTACGAACGTTGTTAAAACGAGCTACGTTGTTTTTTTTTTTGTTTTTTTTTTTATTGGCAAAGTAAAGAAAAATGTACCAACTGGCTCAACTGATTGCCGTAGCAAAATAAGAAAACACGTTGGATGTGTGATACTCACTTTTTTCGCACATGGCCCACGCTCAATGGCCTATTAAGAAACGAACAATGACCCATCCGAAAAACGGCGGTGTACAGACGTGCTGTTTTTTGAGGGTTTCTCAACTTGCGTGGGCAGCGCAATGCAGCGCAGGGTGCTGCAAAGTTTGCCGTCTACCGTACACAGGGACCCAACGAGAACGTAGGCAAGGTGATTCGCACAGGCGGTACGGCGGTAACAGCAGATGACGGAGCAGCGACGCGCAGTGTTCCCACAATGCCCTACACGCTCCGCTTGAGGGCGCGCGCTACGTTCCAGATAGGTTTATTCTCGGAAGATAAGGATATAAAACTACCTTAAGATATTAAGACGCATTCTCTATAAGAAAGCAAGAAAAAGTGCGTTAAACCCGTTAATGCACCTGACAGTAAGAAGGCAGAATTTTTGAAGGGGTCTATATACGCCGGAAACGTCAGGAATTGTGTATTTTCTTACTCAAACGATTAATTTCGCTTTATCAGTCTAAAGCGCCTTGAGATGGATCCGCGTCTAACTGCATGCAAGGGTATAGAAAGGTTGCATTAACATAAATTCGTAATAGACTTTTTTCGCGTAGACGGCCCCCAGCGGCAAATGCGTGAAAATCCTCTGGCGAATATAAATAACGTCTAGACTCAGGCGTAGGCGCCTTTGTCTGCACTGTAGATATTTGTAAATAAAAACAAATATATCATTCACTGCCGACGGAACACACCAATCAGATTTGACAGTGGCAACTTGCTGCTCCCCCGGCATCAAAAGGAAGGTCCATGGAATGCTCCATTGCAATATACAATCGTTGCTCCTCCGCTCAGTTGTCGCATTCCCTTCTCGTGCTTATGGCGACAGTATATAGAGTATTTTCCATTGCCACGGAAAAATAAACCGGGTGGTATTCTGTGACATAATAATATGCGGCCAATACCGCCACACCTGATGATATATAATTTAAACACTGCATGATGTGCATAAAAAAAATATAGAATGTTTTTTTTTCTTTATCGAAGACAGAATCAAAATTAAAAAAAGAACTAGTGAAAGCTACACAAATGCTGTCTGCGCAAGTGAGTTATACGACCAGGCGGGGGTCAAAAAGAATACAACAAATAAATTATTAATTAACAAGAAATGCACTAATTACTTCTTAAATAAACATTCAAGGGCACATGTTTATATCCGCGAGAAATGGTGCAAATCAATGTTAAGAAGCAGATCAGTTTTTTTTTTTAAATCTTGGGTCGAACACAGTTTGAGTTATTCATTGCCACCAGGGGCGGATCCAAGGGGGGGGGGGGGGGAGGGGCCACGGAAGCGGCCGCCCCCCCCCCCCCCTAAACAAAGTCGACCCCCCCCCCCCCCCCCCCCACACACACACACACACAACCCGAAATAAAACCGACTACCGGCCCGCCAGGTGGTAGAAGGCTCGGTACTCACGGACGATGGGTTCAAAATAGGGTAGGTCGCACCCTAGCAGGCACACTTGTACTCTGAACTTGGGGAACCACTCCGTCACTTCAACCGAGACTGATGTCCGCGGCGTCGGTTTCGAAGCACAGCTTGGAGGCACTAAGTCGGCGCAGCGGCGCGCATCGAGAGGCCGTCGGCGCAGTGTGGTTCTGCGGCGGCTAAAACAAAAGGCGCAACCGGAGTCCTGTTTATCTTATTTTAGATTCCCCCAACCCCAACACACACACACACACAAAAAAATATTCCCGCCCCCCCTCCCCCCAAAAAAAAAACAAACAAAAAAACGGAGTTCTTGGTACGCCCCTGATTGCCACATTTTGTTCTGAAAATCTGTCGATACCGATACTAAACGCGCAATGACCACCGGAAGGACAACCTTCGTTTGACGCAAGAGGGTCACGTGCTAATGACGTAATTTGCGTAAATTTTGCGTTGCAGCGCATCGAAGCATTGCCTTTTTGTTCAGAAGTTTATATTGAGGTTGTTTTTTTAACCTGACTCGCACCGATAATTAAGAGGTTTTTCATTGATTGATATCACGCAGCAAAGCAAAGCAACTTGTCCCGGTAATAAGGTGACTTATCGCTTTAGTTCGCGAGCCACAGAACACTGACAGCGATCAACTCCGTGGCCCGTTGACGCAAACTTCGTCATTAACACGTGACTCTTTGGCGTCAAACAAGGGTTGTCCTTCCGGTTGGCAGAGCGCGTTTGGTTTCGGCATCGACAGATTTCCGGAACAAAATTGGACAATTCATAACTCGATCTACATCAACGGAATTACAGTGAGAGCGCAGGCGAGATGGTGTATGTTTTCTATTTTTATGAATTACCGGAGACTGGAGCAAAAACTTAGAAAGATCAAACGTGCAAGAGAAAGAAAAGCGTGACCGCAACACAGTCTCCAACTCAGCTAAAAAATTTATTCAGTAAACCTCTCTTATATTCATCTTACCCTCAAGGTCGCCCCCTTTCCACAAAAAAAGGTTAAATCATTTAGTGAACACAAACTTAAGAACATTTTGTCCTGCCACTTGCCCCTCTTTTTTTGAAAAAATGCAGCTTGCGAACGTCTTCCTGCACCCTCAAATGGATATTTAGAAAGCAAAACGGGTACGTCCTCCGCGAAATAGATGCGTCATTGCCCTTCGGTTTTACACATCCCATTTAAAAAAAATAGTAATTCATAGGCAGGCATTAGAAGAGTTACTGAACTGCAAAGATGCTTGGCTTATGCAATTGCCTATCGTCTTTATTCTGTTTTACTTACCACAATTTTCATGTAATCACGTTAATTAGAATGGAACGCGGCAAAAATGTCATATTTAAGTTCCCTCAACTGGAGCTAGAGTACGTCCGTCTCGAAATTTTTCTGTAACTGAAAAACACAAATGAATTAATTGGCATATTGTACATTGACCATGGAAGGCTGTGCTCGCTCCTATCTATGGACATCAAGGATTTATATTATTCGTTAAAGAGTAATTTACCATTGAAGAGAGTGAAAGAGGTACTGGAGCTCAATTTAGTAAAATTTCAATCAAGATCGGGCATATCGGTGGATGGTTTTGTGACAATTTTACTGTCTTATCTTCACTCTACAGTTGTGTAATATGAGGGCATGACGTACCTTCAAGAAGGGGTCTGCATAAGTTCGTCGTTGGCTCCAGTACTAGCAGAGGTATATTTGAACTCCTTAGACTCCGCCGGAGTTCAGGGAATCAAGGGATTACCTTCGGAGAGCTGCGTAGTCAGGCTGTATGTCGACGAGGTCGTAGTGTGTTCGTTTCGCAGTGGAGTAGCGAAAAAAGTGGAAAGATTAATAAAAAAAATTAAGCCAGCACCTGAATTGCGGTTTACTGTGAATAGCCAGAGTAGGAAGTGCTGCAATTTTTTTTTAATGACGAATTCATATTGGGCAGGGATTATGTTGGGATTATGAAAAAGTTCATTCGAAACCTGTTCGTCCAATGAATGAATGAATTTGGGGTTTTCTGGCGCAGCAGCAATATAGGCCATAGTGCGCCAAAACACAGGGTGAGTAAATATCACAAGACTAAAGGTTTATTATTGCAGTGGATTAAAATATCAAATATAACTTTAAAAAAATTGTAGTTTAAAGTCGATGTAAAATATCAATGTTTTCTAAGAAGTTAAAAACTTGTGTCTGCGGAGTAACAGGCTCGTCTCCAAGAAAGAGTGCCAAGAGGAAAGGTATTTGTTTCCTGAAAAAGATAGGAAAGTAGGAGCGGCGTTCATTATTAAATTGTGGGCATACTAAAAGGATGTGAAGTACACTTAAGGTTTCTGAGCAGTAGTCGCACATTGGTGGATCGTCGTTTCTTAAAAGGTAGCCGTGAATCAAGTGTGTGTGGCCTATCCTCAGTCGACATAAGATGACCTCATAGAACCTTTCCCGATGTCTGGCGCTGCTCCATTCACTTAAAACAGGTTTAACTCTATGTAGCTTATTGTGAGGATCAAAGTCCCACTCTACTTGCCAGGAATCTTTTATTTTATTTCGTAGTGTAGTTCTATAGTCTGTTACTGGGAGAGTGTGAATTTAAATGGGCCTGTTTACACATGCACCTGCGGCTCGGTCGGCTTCCTCATTGCCGTGTATTTCTATATGGCTAGGAACCCAGCAAAAGTTAATAGTGATGTTTTGCTTTATAGCGTTTGTTAGTTTAGCACGAAGCAAAGAAACGAGGGGATGTTTCCAGGATGTTGCAGAGGAGGAAACTGAGCGAGTCTGTAAATATCACAGATAATCTGTATTTTTACCTGTTCTTCCAAGAAGTAGTTGCCAATGTAAAACGGTAAAAGCGGGAGTGGTAGGGTTTCTTATCACCAATGCGATGAACAGATCGTATATCCTTTATCTGGGAAGCTCAGTAAAAAGGCAGCATAACTACTATGTCGCGCCGGTTACCACGAATGCTTCGTCGGTAGGCAAATCACTCTAATGAGCGAAAGAAGAAACGGTACGCGGTTTTGCCATATTATCATGAGATTTCGCACACTGTGAAGCCATGTGCAAAGAAGTTTGATGTGGACGTTGTGTTTGGCACGGATTTTGAGTTGGGGAACCTTACTACCTTTCTTGCGGAGAGGAAGCGATACCAAAAAGCACATAGCGAGAAGTCGGTTTCCTGTGAAAGTGGGTAGTGTATGAAATTCCTTTGGCCTCTGGTCTAAAATACGTGAACCAGATGTCTAAATGACAGATTAACCAGCATAGCCGAAACGTCAAAATCAAAGCTCCCAACTCAGAAATACCAAGGCATGCTCAGGAATGCAACACCTGTACAATTCAGTGGGTAGAAACAGAGGTCGTGCACAAAAAAAACGTAATGACATGAAAAGAGTAGTAAGAGAAACAGTTAAAATAAAGCGGTACCAATTCTATAAGCCAGGCATCCTTGCAACTCAGTAAGGGGAATGTGTAGAACTGAAGGTCAATGACGTATCTGTTTCGTGAAGGGCGTACCGGTTCGACACCTCCTAGATGGAAAGCCTAAGTGCTATATTTTCCTGCGTCACTAGAGAAGGCCACCGTGTGCCAGAGATTGGACACGACTACGGTGTCAGCGTACGGCTAGGAATCGTGTTCTCACTGATTGCACACGAGTTCCACCCGAATGCTGACCCTGAAGTCGTGTCGAATCTGTGGTCTGCGGTGGCCGTCTTTAATAACTCAGAAACATTCAACACGTGGGCTTTCTTCTCTAGGAGGTTTTGACCGGTTTGAATTTCTAAGCATCTCTATGAGGGCGCAGGAAGACGTGCGCAAACTGCATTTTTAAGAAAAGGAGGGGCAAGTGGCAGGGCGAATTGTTTTAAGTTCGTGCTGAGTGAATAATTTGACCTTTTTTCTTTTTGTGAAAAGGGGGGCGTCCTTGAGGGTAGGATGTAAATAAAAGAGGTTTACTGAATAAATTTTCAGCTCAGCTTGCGACTTTGTTTAGGTGTCACTTTTTTCTCTTTCTTCCACGTTTGATGTTCTTTTCAGTTTTGCCTTAATCTCGGGTAATTCATCAAGATGGTAGGACTGCGTGCTCGATCCAGGATTTCTAAAACGTTGGCTGTTCTTCAACATTGATTGCCACAATTTATTTAATATACACATTTGCCCTTAAAGTCTAATTATTAATGATTAGTAAATTTTCGTTAATTAGTCATCTTCTAGATACATTTTTTCTTGTACATACGTCCGCCGGGTCGTAAAACTTACTCGCGCAGAGCACATTTGTGCGGCTTTCGCGGCTTTTAAAAAATATATCTGTATTCGATCAAAAATGAACTGTATATGAATGTTTTTACCTCAACTCAGGCATAGTTTTAGGGTCGAATTTTTAATTTTAATAAACAACATATTTTGGCCGCATTCTTTAAATATAATGGATCCTAAACGGCAAGCTTGGCGGAGTTTTTCTTTTCAACTTATTGGTAATTGAAGCAGCCGAGGTGAAAACTGGCATTTCTTCAGCCTGTCGGAAATCGCATGTTTGACCACTCATTATTTTTTTCAATTCTCAAACTACTACACTAGGACTCTTTGGTGACACCTTAACAACAGTTTTCATTGCCGTTCTTGACTTGTATTTATTTTTTATACCATGGAATATTAAAAAAAAGGCCGAATTGTCTCTCCTTGATCATTTTGGCAAAGTTCGTCAATTGTTTGAGTGTTACCAATCCAATATATTTTAATGAATTTGATATCATACAAAAGCTCACGCTGAGTTATTTCGATTAAATATAAATTTAATATTTCATGTGGAAAGAAACAATGTGTTATATACATTTCTATTAACCAACGTTTCAAAATATCGCGAATTCGGGATTGATTTTTTATTACCTTTTTAATTCCTTCAATTATATTATTAGAAAGGGATGATAGTGGGTGGTTTGAAAATATAAATAGAAAGTGTGGTATATTATTTGTATGTCCGAAAATACAGCTTGAATGTCGTAATATGTGCGTTTTGAATGCGCCTTCGCATGAGTGCTTTTATGGCCAGTATTGTGGCATGGATACGATTAATGGCCCAATATCAATACTAGCCTTTACATGTAGCGTACAAATAAGTAAAATTGTGCATAATGCAGACCTATGCTCCCTGCGTAAGCCGTGGCGCATTTCCTTCAAAGTAGATACCACTTCCTCTCCGTCTTTCATTTCCGGCTCTGAGTTCTTACAGATGGTATAAGTTAGACAGCCGCTATAGTGGACCACGCCCTCAAACCTGCGCCGGTCTGCCGTCAGTGTATCCAGCAGGGTACAAGAGCTTCAAAGGGTTGTCGTAAGGAGACATATTTGGGAACCACGGCAGACACGGACTATCGCTAAACCGGGCATTCTGAGGTCAGCTCGGACGTCGGCGTGCCTCCCTTCCCCTTCCTCCTCCTCCCGTGCACCCTACCTGACATGTTCTACAGAAGAAGGGGGTAGTGTGGACCTAGCCGGTTCCCGTCTGGCTCAAGCAATCTCGAAGCACATGGTGTTTACTCGTTCTCCGTTCTAAGCTTGATGTACTCGAAACGTGGACTCTTTTGTTTCCAGAAAGCCAGGAGCGTTCGTTTGTGCCATGGCTTGCAAGTTCAGTGATTCAACGATTCAAGACGGCACAAGAGAAAATTTATTGCGGTCGCTATTTCCGTAAAGTTCAGAGCTTGGCCTCAGTTTACTTAAGCAAGTTCTACCGGCTGAGGACACCAAGCACGTAAACCCCAATGATGTAATATGCAAGAGCTGCTACGCATGCTCTGCAGTCTGATCGAAGAACATCAGCGAGGTCAGAAAACATCGTCATTGAGCTCATTGTCACCATCCCTGACGACAACGGACACATCATTCATTGACGAGGAAACCCTGGTTCAAGTAGTAAGTGACACCGCTGAAGCTCCCTAGCGTAAGTTCGCGCAGACGTGCCTGTAATGTTAACGGAAAAGACCCGAAGTGACCAAGCAGTTCCAAAATAAAATTGTTCATAAACTGTGTGTATGAAACACCTGTAGATCAGAACAATAAAAAGTCACGTACGTCCCTTATGCGCAGATTTTGTCAGGAATTTGTGTGTTGACTATCTAAAAGCACGTCACAAATAGAACGCTACCTTATGTTAATGTCCTCCAATCTTAAAAGAAATTATATTTTAAAAGCAATTTCTGAAGCCACAAAGCACGTTATTGGGCAGGTCAAGAAAACTCAGAGCAGAAATGGGGATCTAGGCGCGGCTAACCCATATAAAGGACATCCTATTAACAAAATGATGTGGCTCTTGCTCCAGCCTATTACGTGTCAGACGCTCTAGACCTCCTGTTTTGCCCAGGAGGCGCCGCGGAAAAACTAAAGACCCTCTATCATAGGAAAAGTGGCGCCATTCTTTGAACTAGCCGCGGCGCACACTATGGTCAGTCGTCACGTGACGTCCTGCTTTCGGTTTTGGACTTCCGGTCGCCATTACTTTCCCAAGCTGTTGTACGCCGCAGCTATTGGGCTGCCACGCCTTTTGAAAGGTCGGACGGAGAGCCTTTCAGCGTTCCCTCTGGAACAAAAAATTAACCTCGGAGGAAGATCTTGCTTCTCCGAATCGGTCGAAAAGATTTCAACCCGACGGGAGCCGCAAAGTTATGCGATGTAGGTTCTCTGTATAAAGCTCACCAGAATGCAAAGAGACAGCTGTTTAGAGCGAGTTATGCACTCCATTTCAACAACACTGCCGACTTGGCATGCACGGACGCCCGTGCCGTGGAAGAAGCGTCGTTCAAAATGGCCTGCTCCGGCTCGTGCTTAGAAGCATCGGCGTCGCTCCCACCGGAGGTGCGGAGTACGCTCGCTCGTCATCTGTGGCGTACGTGCTCGCACACCATGCTTTGTTTCGGACGAAGTTCATAAGCTTGCAACGCTCTCGCGGCTGCGGACGCGAGAATGTGGCTGTATCTATACCCCGATTTAATATAAGTGCGAGCGGAAGTCAGTGCGACACGCACGAGTATGCTTTCTCTCCTCACATTAGAAATAAGTAGCGGACTCATCTGAAATCGTGGAGAATATAATATCAATTTGGCGGTTTGATATGATGAATAAAAACAATTTGCAGATTCCTGTGAAGCCGAAGGGGCGGACCCACGAGACATTGACCGATAATGCAACTCTGGGACGATTATCTAAAGCACTTTCGGGATTCACGGTTGGACGAACAGATCTATACAGCGGCTTCAGGGTGGTCGGATGCGAATGCGGGCTCTAAATGAGGTCATTGGCACACTTATATGACGAGAAAAGTCCATACGACCGGCCATCGCGCCGTTTCAGCTGACCGAGACGTCAAAACCACAGGTCGTAACGTTTGGGAACATCCAGAGGGCGCCTCCGTCGCAAACCGGACGTTAAAGGTGGGGTAAGAAGGTTTTTTTTTGTTTTTTTTTTGGAGGAGGAGGGAAGAGAATGCGCCACTTTTCCCAGATTCAGGAACTTGAGGAAAAACGAGAGCCGTGTATACAGAACGTTTGGACAATGGGAGGCGCGGGTAGAGCCAGGGCGTGCACCAGACGCAGAAAGTGGGCTTGGCATGCTCTCTTGGCCAACCAGAAGCACGAACGAATCCCCTAGCGGGTGGTAGCGAGAAACTATTTTAATCAAAGGTATATGTTCGTATATGGTTTTAATAAGCGCGTAAGAGTGAAGTGTAGTAACCCTTTGTGGTTGAAAATATAGGGTGCACGTGATGTTTCGATCAGGCAGAAGATGTAAGAAACGAATGCGCCGCATGAACTCTGTTTTGCTCGGACAGAGTGTGACCGCTCGGACGGAAGATTCTCGACTCTCGGCGCTTGGCGTACGGATTATGTCGATCGTTCCGCTAGTCGCACTCTTCCACCATGATTTTGGATGACCGTGATTGAAACATCACGTGCACCATATTTTTCACTCACCGAGAGGTTACTCCGACGCACTTATCAAGTTTGTGTCTCGCGATACCGCCAGGGTATTATTTCCGGCTTCTGGTTGGCCACATTCGACTTTCTGAAGACGCCCTGGAACATGCCCAGCCGCTTTCGGCCAATAGCGCCTCCTCATTTGTCTCCTATACTTCCAACGAATAGCCAAACTCTCTACATATACGGCCCTGGGAAAAACCATCTTGTAGCGCCCCCTACGATTTGTTTATCGGTACTGGTAGTACATACTTGCGCATTTGAATTTGTCCCACGTGAAAACTTTAGCCGGCGGTATGAATTCCCCCTTGCAATTGTTTTACGCACGGAATCGAGCCAACTTCTAACGTGGAAAGCTTCTTTCATTTCTCAACACTTGCAAAGGGAAGTAATTCAGCGATGCAAGCTACTGCAAGCTGCGTCTACGCTGTACAAGAAGCTCGCTGTGCAGGAAGCTCGCTGTTTTGTGAATGCAAAAACAGCGAGCTTCCTTTGATGTTGAGCTTCAGTTGAGCATTACGATATATGTTAACACGCCTTGTCAGCAAAACACTTCCAAACTGCAGTCCCTTTATACAGCCAATGCAATAAGCTGATGACCAACCTAAATAATTTGCGAAAGCAGACGCAAGCGATCGAGCGGCGACCGGCCATCTCTCGGCCGAGCAGATCGTCCTACTGCATGCTGCTCCTCGAGCTCTTGCAGATTTTCTGGCGCATTTGCACAGTAAGCGTGACGCAACATAAGATCAGCAGTGGGAGCTCCGCCTTTCAGCACATGCTGCTTGCCCTCTGTAGTGCGTCGGTGCGCGCGCACGCTTGGGTTTTCAAAAGAGATCTCTTGCTAGATAGGGGCCTTTTACTGCTATCTGATGTTGCAAAAGATGTAGTTCAATCAGATCGCTCCACTTGTCGTAGAGTATAGATGTTCCTAGACACAGGTTTCGATGCACGCGGCGGGCCGCTTGATCGCCTGGCCATGCTTAGCAGCACAACCTGGAGGGCGAGCTTACTTAGTGCGCTGGGTGGCTAGTATCGAATTGGTACGGTCTCGATGGAACCTGCAGAAGTTTACTCCGGCGTTATCCTGTTCTTGACAGTTGACGACGCAACAGTGCCGTTGATGGCGACGTTTTGAAGCATAAAGCCCGCGCTGCTTGCTCCCGGTTTTGAGGACGAAGAAAAATTACTACGCAGCTGGCGTTGAGCTCGAGGTCCCCGGCGGTAACGTTGTTCGGTTACGACTACGGGTGACATATGTTGAGTTGTGACCACACGAACACAGATATAACAGCCGCGTGCAAAGGTAAACAGCCGCCCGAACAGTGGTCCGCTGGACTTGTACTACACAGACACTCTATCGCTTGCCACTGGAGGGCACCACGATACGTTCAAGCTTCAACGCAGGAGGCCTATGGATTACTCAAGGCAAAGCGCGAATAAGAAAGATGTCATGCGGCTTTTCATTGACGGAAGGAAGTCTACGTCACGAAGCGGTTCATGATAAGGTCGATTAGGGAAGCCTACAAAGAATTCAAAGCGGGCCATCTCGAATCAAAAATAGCCCTAACGAAATTTTACTCTCGTTGGACCTAAGTCGGTTAAGAAACGCCAAGTTCACAAAGAATATGTGTGCGTGAATTGTGCCAACTCCTCACTTTGCCTCACATCTCAGTGAATGCCAAAGGGAAGACCACGACATTTGAAGATTGTCAGGAATTTTTGTTTTCTTTGTGACAATCCACCAGCTTCCTGTTAACATGCGAAGCCTGTTCGAAGAAAAATTCTCTCTCTTGAGAATTTACGCCGATTGAACCTGAAGATGAGTTATAGTAGGTTTCAAGTCAAGAAGGTAGCGGCAAAGGCCCCTCAAAGGGTATCATATATCCCTCCGCCACCTCCGCATCCAATAGCGTCCCATCGTTTCCGTGACGTTGCGGCCAACACGCGAGGAGGGTCTTGCCTTTCCGATGGAAAGGCAAGACCCTCCTTTATCTTTCGACTTTGACTTAGCATTGTGGAAGCCACGAGAGGGAGATTAGAGTCTTCCCCTTCCGATGGAAACAAAGACGACTTTCGGGGATTAGCTTCCGCCCTCCGATGGATACAAGGGTGCTTTCAGGGGCTCGCTTCCCCCTCCGATGAAACGAAGGTCGCTTTCTTCAAAAGTGGGGGTCGAAGACAAGTTGGCACCACTCTGTGGCCATTATCTATTCATTGAAGCGGAACAAGGAGCGTTTCCAGTGAACTCTTCTTTCGACTGCGGAGGGATTTGAAACCGGCGCATCACGCTTGTGGGAGGAGCATCTCCTACCTTCTTAACTTGTAACCGACTATAGGGTTGGGATTGAGGGAGTCTGATGGGGAGTTAATAAGAAAACATTTGGAGGTCACAGCTTTCCTTAACGAGTTCAAGAAGCGGACGACAAAATGCATATGCCACTCTTACATCAAACGCGCTCAATGAAATGGCATATTCCTCGAGAAAGCGAATGTACAGTCTAGTGTCGTGATTTTGTACTTCAATTTCGCCGAAAACTGGAGTGTTGTCATCCAACGTGCAGTGCAACGTGCCGTGCTATGTCCCAGAGTGCAAAGCATTACTTAGTAATTCGCAAGTTTTGGGACATTTTGTGAAGGGTGACTTATTACAAAATTTAGGTGTTACCTACTACAGTTATGTTTTACTGTCACTGGTTTCAGCAGGATTATGTTTAATTTTCTCTTTGATATGTCCTTTTATTTGTCGAGCATTTTATATCATATTTTTGTGTTTTAATTAGTATGTCACTCAGGCTAGTATTGTAACAACCCCGTATAGGACATGCTGTTATGCAATACATGTTATTACAGTCCTATCTATGATTAAATTTGACGGTAAGTCTTAATACATGAGGTCTTTATTCATACCCGTGCCACAATATCGCCATATAGCACCGATGCGAAGGCACATTCAGAACACACATCTTATGAGATTCAAGCTTTAATTGCGGACATACAAACAATATACTACACTTTCTATTTTATTTTCTAATAAACCGCTGTAGACCTTACTAATAGAAAATAATTAAGGAAATTAAAAATGCTCTTTTTTAGAAAATCAATCCCGAATTCGCAAGATTTTTGAGATATTGGTAATATTTAGCACATTGCTTCTTCCACATATAATATTGTATATATATTTATTGGAAAGAACTAAGTTTGAGTTTTCTAATGATATCAAGTTCATTAAAATATCTCGAATAGGTAACACTGCCAAACTCTGCCAAAATTATCAAAACGACACAGTTCTGCATTTTCTTGTTATTATTCTGAAGTACAAATAAAAAAATGCAATTCAATAAGCGCAATGAAAACTGCTTTCAAGTGTCACGAAGGGTCCTAGTGCACTAGTTTGATAAGTGACAAAATAACGAGTGGTCAAACATGCGATTTCCGACAGGCTAAAGAAACGCCAGTTTTCACCTCGGCCGCTTCAATGGACGGCCAAACATATATATATATATATATATATATATATATATATATATATATATATATATATATATATATTATATATATATCTATATATATATATATATATATTTATATATATATATATATATACATATATATTGCGACATCAGATTTCCGGGATTGGGCATGCCCAAGTAATACGTGGCGGAAGTTCGACATCATTTTTAACGATCGTTTTTGTGTTGCTGGCTTGAAAAATACGAACAGGCGCTACAAAAAATCCCCGGAAAAAGTGCATCACTTTGCTAACACGAATGACAACTCAGGTTGATAGGTGTCATCTTGGCCGAAATTTAGCTCGACTGAACAGTCATACCCTTTCTAGTATTCGTGGTTGATTGTTGACGTTCCATGGTATGCGCAATGTCGATGCCTACTCGGGCCACACCCGTGTCACGCGTCACGTGATCGTTTCTCGTCGTCGTTTTCCGACTTTTCCCTGCTTGGTGGCGCCCCCTAAGGGTATTACACCCCTAAAGAAAACAACTGTTATAGTACAGCCGAGCTGGTGGATGTTTACCATGTTGAAATTTAACCCGAGACTGGGGTATAAATTACAAAGTTAAACGTAGAAGGGACAGAAACAGAGAAGAAGAGACGCCTAAAACGCTGCTAAACGATTTATTCGGTCCTACCTTCTCATATACACACGGCCGGAAGGTCACCAACTACACATCTTGCCCTTTGCTAGGACGCAATACACCAGGACATACAAAAGAACAACCAGAAAAGGGCAAAGGGACGCCCCCTCAACGAACAAAAAAGATAACAGCTACATCAAACTTTCCCAACTTGGGACACTCCACTTCTACAAAGAAGAAAGAAAAAGGTTTATGCTTTGTCGAACATGGCACTACACGCGCGAACAACAGTGACCCCGAAGATAAATACAAAGACTAACGCGCTAAAAAAAAAAAAAAATAGAACTGGGCAGAAACTTTAACCTCTTCAACTCTACCAATCCGGAGCACCAACTTCAAAAGATAGAGACTTCTGGACTCACTAGCAAAGTTCTGTCGCGTTTCGCCCTCATAATATATTATACATAAAAGAAAAACAAACGCCAAATCCTACATACAAAATTGGCTAGTCTCACAAATGCTTTAGCTTTGTTCCTCGACTGCAGCGGTGCCTGACTAATACAGATACCAATTGTTTTTATTCGAACGGTTTATCTTTTCACTGTCATTCACTTCTCCATGTCTTATTTCCGTTCCTGACCAGAAAGCAGTGCTTTGATGTTTCCGAATTGGTTGAGTTAATCCCGAATTTTCTCGTGTGTTCTGTTAATCTATCATTAACGCACCTCGAAGTATGCCCTATATATGCAAATCCACATGTTATCGTAATTTCATTGCAACGGGTCGATTTCTCACGGTGAGCTTTTCTTCACTCTTTCACTCCCGTTTCACAAGGAGTTAGCCTACCCAACCCTAAATCGGAGCTAAAAACTGTTTCCACTTCAAACTGCTTAGCACACGCCTTCAAGTCCATGAATTCCATAAAAATACGGGATCACGGCCGTACGTCCTTCTCACGTATTTTTCCTTCCTTTTTTTCTCCTTCGTGTGTAAATTTAAATGCCTTTTGATGAACTCATCTGCATACCCTGCCCCGCCTACTCTCTTCCATTGACCTTCCAGTAACTTTGTCCTGTTCTGGTTTTTTGCATTGTGTGTCTTGGTGTATTGTGTCCTAGCAAAAGGACCTTGTGGCGGTGTATATAGAGAGGTGGAACTGAATAAACCTTTTCGCTGCGTTTAGACGTCTCTTCTTCCCTGTTTCTGCCCCCTCTACGTTGAAGTTTCTATTTCATACCCCAGTCTCGGGCTAAGTTGTAACACGGGAAGTACCTAAAATCACGCGTGCCAATCAATGCTTCCAGGACAATGAGACCACCGGACAAGGTAGGGACCGAACTCTCGCCCCAGGACGGAGATTTCTATGGCGCACGAAGTCAGAGCGCATACAGATTCATGAAGTTGGCCATTGGCTACATCGCACCGTTCTTCCTCTTGCCCATGGTCTTCGTCTTCGGCTCCAAGGTTCGTGCACTCTTTAATCCTTCGAACAAACCAGCAAAAATATGAACGCCACATTCTACGGCAATTAAGAGTGAACAGCGGCACAACTTGACAAATCCTTGCATTGTGCAGCCCGTCAAATGCCTGTACATCATGTCAGCGATGTTAATGCTGTGGGTCTTCGAGCCTGTGCCGTACCAGATCACTTCATTCTTTCCACTCATTGCTGGCCCCATGCTCAACCTAACTGACACAAAGACACTCGCACGATTCTACTTTAATGTAAGAAGAACTCGCACCAGGAAGAAAAAAAAAGAAAGAAAGAAGGTATACCTGTAGCTCCCCCGTGCTTCGTCCGCCACAGGAGCCGATCGCCAACTGCATCGCGGGTCTCACGGTAGCGCTGATCGCCCAGAACTGCGGCCTGAACCGGCGCATCTCGTACAAGCTCATCTTGTTCGTGGGACCCCGAGTCAAGTGGCTTATGCTGTGGTTTATGCTGATCGTCTTCTTCTTGTCCATGTTCATCAGCAACGTCGCCGTCACCAGCATCACGATGACCATTGTGGACACGCTCATTTTCGAGATTTCCCAGAGCAAGCTGACCAATCGCGTCAACGAGCTGCTTCGCCGCAAAGGGAGTCAAAGCGACAGTAAGCGCTTCTTCGTCACCCTGTTCGTCTATATCGTGTCAACACTGAGAAACCTAACACCCGCTCATTAGCACTCATTAACACACTTCGACGTATGCCCTACGTATGTAGATCCACATGCCGACGGAATTTCATAGACTACATTATTTTTGCAAGGGGTCGATTTCCCACAGTGAGCTTTTCTACTCACGCATTGCCGTTTCAAGAAGTTCGCTCAAAACAGGGTGTTTTTAATTTATTTTAAAACGAACAAATTCGTTTTTTTTTTTTTTTTTTAATTTGTGAAAGCTACACTAATTAGGGTGCCTACATGTTTCCGCTCCGCTTTAGAGTGGCGCCAACTTCTTGTTACAATTTCCCTGATCCTCTCCCACCGCCATTTTTTCCCACTTCTTATTTCGCTAAACGTAAAGAACGTTGAGTTTCTGTAGTCTCGACACACCGGCAACACTGTGAGGCGACTTCCGTTTTCGTTCATAAGAGGAGTCGGAGGCTCAGCGGGATGGCGGTGGTCGTGGCTGTCGCTCTCTTCATTCGGGTGTTTCATACTTTGAAGTTGCGAGCAGGAAGTGTGCGTTGCTTTTATCGAAACGCGAGTTCCCGCGACAAAATGAAACGCAACAGACCGGCGCTGAACGCCGAAACCTCGCCGTCGGAACGAGAGCGGTGAGCGCTCCCTAGCCCTAACGAGGATTAGCGGTGTAGTCCGAGCGCACGACCGGCGAGTGTGACAAAATGGTCGACGAAAACAGCGGAGGTTGCTATGGTAACGAGGTTGGCAACACTGGTTTGTCGGCAACAGGTATCACAAACGTTGTCGCCACCCTAAACGGCGGAGTGGCGGAAACATCTAGGCACCCTAACACTAATATGTTGTCTGTGCAGGTGAGTTTTATGGCCAGTGGGACATAATATAGGAGGCTAATTCTCACAACAAGTCAAATAATTAACTAAAATGCGGTAATTGCTTTTTAATTTATGAAACATGATTTGAAAGTAGTGTAATGAGTGTCATCGAAAACTACTAAATCAGTCGATTTTAGAGATACCTCATGCACGTGGGAAGCGTGGAAGCGCGTACAACTCCCGCACTCGTGCAACAGGCACAAGGCTAGCGGTGGAAAACGCGGATGACAATCGTAGCATCCACGTTTTGGCACCGCTGGCCTTGTATCCGTTGTACGAGTGGAACTTTAGCGCGGTATTGCGCTCCCTACGTGCGTCATTGAAGATTTTTTTTTATATAAAATTGGCTGAGTTAGAATAGTTTTCGATGACGCTCAGCAAGTCTCTAATTGGACCCAAGTATTTGTTTCCACGGATTAAAAAGTTAATTAACAAATTTTGGTAGTAAGGTATCCAACTTATCGTGAGGCATAGCCCCCTATATTATGTCCCCCTGGCCGCGCATAACTCACCTGCACAAACAAATTTAGATATGGGGTTTGTGCAGGTTCGAAATATGTTCGAACTAGAATTAGATACTCCGTACATATACGGTTTGTTCAATGATGGTTCGGCTGCAGCAAATGTGCTTTTATATTCCAAGACTTCGCCAACATTGATGGCTGAGCCTTACCTTGTACTGTTTATTGCCTAGTGTTCTCATAACTTACCTCGCCTGGAATTTCGAAGAGACGGAAAAACATAACGATACCAGAGTTCCAAGTGAGTTGCATATTTGAAGCAAAGACGCGGACTACTGCAATGAATGTTTTCGAACTTTCTCGTTTCAAGATATCGACCTCGAGGAAGTGCTGCACACTGAAACAGTGTAAGTCTGCCATCGGGAACCATAAATTCACTATTCTCATAAAATTGCACCATACCACTAGCTTTGATAGAAAGAGCGAAGCTTGGAGGTTGCAACAATGTTATCAAGAAAAACCAATCAATCAACTCCTGCCGTTGCTCCACGTGTACCTACAGTTGTACCTTGTACATTGTAAGAGGTACAAGGTACAACTGCAGTTGTACCTACAGTTGTACCAGTTGTACCTTGTAAGAGGCTATAGGAGAGAAGCCACTACCTGTGGCTTCTCTCCCATAGCCTCTTACAAGGCTATGGGAGAGAAGCCACCCAATAGCATAAAGGAAATCGTCAGAGTTCTGAGCGACCTAGTAGTTAAGCTAGATGCATTTGCGACAGACATAAAAAAAGATGTCGCAAAGGTGTCAAGTTCGAACACTTAAATCCATGCCGAGCTCGTTGGTATACGAGAATTTATCAAAGTTCTGAACGCGGATGTTGAGTAAGTCAAAAAGGATGTTGTGGGCCTTCGCCAAGAGCTAACGGAAGTAAAAAAACAAAGTTCTCGACTACTTCAGGAAAACCAACAGCTTGGCAGGGAGCTCAGTGAAGCCAAGAGGGAAATAGTAGAGCTGGAACAATACAGTGGGAACAAGAATGTCGAAATCAAGGGGATTCCAGTTGTTGCAAACGAGGACCTGACAGAATCATTGAGGGCAATTGCTACATGTCTTGGAATTGAGGTATCTGTGAGTGACATTGACGTTGTACATCGGGTGCAGCCGAGGGACAAAGAAAAACCCAATGTTGTGGTAAGGTCGCCTCTCGTGGGGTGCATGACAGGCTGCTGTCAGCGGCTAAGAAGACGAGGTTAAACACCACCCACCTTGGATTTCAGGCTAATAATCCCCCTTATATAAATGAACATCTTTGTGTCGAAAACAAGGTATTAACTAAACAAAGCTCGCCAGGCAAAGCGAGAGACAAACTGGAAATATGTTTGGGTGCCACAGGGCAAGATCCTTATGCGAAAGACTGAGAATTCGCCTGTCTTGCACATCACGTGTGAAGGGGATTTGATCAGGGTGGTGTAACTGTTCTGAACCTGACGCAATGAATTGTGTCACTACGTTTATCATGTCTTTCACTTTTTAACATGTTGAACAACTCATACAGAACGAAGATAAGGTTTCGAATTTCCATTGCAATGTACGCAGTTTACGAAAAAACTTTAACTCTTTAGTTGGGCACGTTTCCCAGCATGCGCCTGGTTTTGATGTAATCGCAATAAGTGAAACTTGGTTAAAAAACAATAAAACCATTGTTACGCATGGCTACAATTTATCATCTCTTCCACGTAATGCGCATACGGGAGGTGAAGGCGTCGTGTTTTTTGTAAAAGAAAATATTATTTTCCAGGTTTTATCGCCTCCCACCATTAGTGATGATGTCATTGAAGTGCTTTTTATAAAGCTTGACTGTGGCGTAATAGTCGGTGTAGTGTATCGACCTCCAAGCTCGTCAGTATACTTCTTTCTTTTAAAATTCGGGGCAATACTTACGGCATTGTCTAATGGACAGAATGCTCGCATTGTAGTTGTTGGAGACTTTAATTTTGATCTGGTGATACGCATAATAGCCATATGCTGGTTTTAGAATCTTTCAACTTGCGCAACTTCATTACTGAACCTACTCGCATTACTAGCACCTCCAGTACATTAATTGATCATGCTCTTTGCAATACTGATACGGATGTCCATGCTGGTGTTTACCCAAGCTTGATAGCTGACCACTTGGCGATTTTTCTTGTTATACAAAAAGAGATCATTTACGAAAGAAAATCTTGTCGTCCTGAACAGCGCACTAAAATAGATTATGCGCAGCTTCGCAGGGTATTAGAACGACTAGATATACACTCCACTTATAATCAAAACATTCACATAGAATACTACAACTTCCTTACTAGTCTCAAAAGCGCGATAACGTTGAGTGCTGTAAAAAAGACGTCTAATAAATACAACGTGCCGGTCTGTCCTTGGATGACCAGTCAAAGTTTAGAGGTACTAAAGGAAAAAGACAAATGGCATATCATAAATGGGCACAACACAATAATAATTACTATTTAAGCCAATTCAAACATTTCAGGAACATATCAGTTTCTATGTCAAGAAAAAGAAAGAATATTACTCAACTAAAACTAGGCAAGCGGACGGGAACATTAAAATATTTTGGGACATATAGTCAATGATGCTATTGGCCTTCGTGCAAATGAACATGTATTACCTGACTTAATAGAAAAGAACACGGTAGACACAGTTAATGATTATTTTACTAATATAGGGCCTCTTCTAGCAGCTCAGTTGCCGTACGTTCCTGGTCCTCAGCAGTCATTGACGCCGATTACAAATAGCTTTGTAATTCAAGAAATTGAAGTTAATGAAATAATATCATTAGTTGGGAATCTTAGAACAGGTAAAGCCGGAGAATTAGATACAATTATTATTAAACTATTAAAATATAATATTGATATTTTAGGTATTCATCTTTTACATCTGTTTAATCACACGTTAGAGAGTGGGAATATATCCTAATGAGCTGAAGATAGCTAAAGTAGTACCGATTTTTAAAGGTGGAGATTCTTCGGCACCGTCCAGCTATAGACCAATTTCAGTTTTAAGTACAATTGACACAGTTTCTGAAAAAAATATTATGCAAACGTATAAAGGACTTTATAACTATATACTCAATATTTTGCCACAATCAGCACAGATTTAGACCAAATAGATCCACGTCCTCAGCTGTTTTTGTCCTAACTCAACATCTCAACAGAGCTCTCCATGAAAGTAAGATTGCCGTTGTTGCATATTTAGATAAAAAAAAGCATTTCACACAGTAAATCATAGTATCTTACTTTACAAACTCCATCAGTATGGCTTTCGGGGGAAAACGTCGGAGCTGTTTAATAGCTATCTCTCTAACCGGAAACGGTACGTAGTAATAAATGAATTTATCTCTACCCCCCAAACGGTTTTAACGGTGCACCACAGGGCTCAGTTCTTGGGCCCATTCTTTTTTCTCTTTATGTAAATGATTTTCCGCCGTTTTTAAAATACTGGGAAGCAGGGTGTCGAACCGAAATATTTTTCGTTCCGGTTTTCGTTCCGGTTCAGGGAAAACGGTTCAGCTCCAGTTCAACTCCGGAGTGAAAAAATAAAGGTTCAAACCGGTTCGAACCGGTTCGTACTCATATACTACAAAAACGATTGACAGCAAAAGATAAACTATGTATATTTTATAAATGTGTTACATATAGAAGCAAAGGCTCACATTACTGTGTGGAACGAACGAGCTAGTGCTGGGGCACCTCGGGACGTGGGTGAAAGCGCAGTTCAATGTCAGGCAGCTGACCGAAGAAGCAGGACGTCGTCATGCATATCCGGGGAAACACGGCACCTCTGAGACGATAGAATGAACTTCAGTGCAGAAAAGAATCGCTGCACGCTGACCTGGGTTGCAGGCACTCCCAGGGCTACTTGCGCCAATGGTTAGAGTTACTGATTGCGTTCCCTTCTCTCTTCCCAAACTGTAACACATTAGCGGCCCTTCATAGCCGCGGCTCCTTGTCTAAGAATGCTCAGAAGAGCTGTGCGCCTGGATGTTTGTGTTTCTGAGGAGAAAACGTTTTGGTCCTTGCAGTCTCTGCCACCAGAGATCGAAGCTGTTTTGCTGTTTTCTGTAGCTGTAACTGTTGATTGAATCCCCCCTCCCCTTCCCGGTGCTAGACTTTAATTTCGAACAGATTATTTAGTCCGCTGAGTTATTTTGAAAGCAGATTAGATGCGCCACAGTATGGCAACTAGTGCAGGTTCTAAAATATCCATCGGCCTTTGTATCGCCCTCTTATCCGATCAGCTGTACAATGTGTGGGTCGCTACCTAATCGACGCCCGATCGGGACGTGCCTCGCTCGCTCCCCAAGAAGTCACCCACACGCAGTGCGTTTTTAGAACAGTTTACTGAAACTCACGCCTCGGTGGACAGCGTCCGGTCCTCGTCGTCCTCGTCGTCGTCCCTGTCGTCGCCGCCACACGCACTCTCCAGTCCGCCGTTTCAGAAGGGAGCCCCCCTTGTCCAGCTTCCCTTTTTGTATCCTCGCCCCCACCAAGCACGTGCCCACCACGACCCGTTCACGTGAGCACCCACGCCCTAGCCACGGTCCCCGCACGATCCCCGAGGGGCGCTCCCCCGTCCAGGGATCCGGGTGAGCAGGAGACGGGCCGCTTGGCCTTGGCAGGGCGCGGGAAGAACGGGCGAAGGGGGCGAGGAAATGCGGGAAAGACGGGACTCCAGGGGGACGCGGCCGGACGGATTCCACACCTCCCCTCCCTCAAGGCTCGGACCCCGGGGGGACCGAGTCGGCGGAGGGCGGAGGGTCCCCGGCCAGGAACTCCTCCAACTCCGCCATAACGGTGTCCTCGGCGGGCGGAGGTGGCAACGGGGAGGCGAGGGGCTCGGCCGAGCAGGGGAGGGGCACCAGCGGGGGCGGCAGCAGGTCGGAGACCGCGGTGGCGGCGGTCGCGGCGGTGGAGGCAGCGGCAGTGGCTGCAGGGGTGGCGGCAGCGGCTGCAGGAGTGGCCCCCTCCTCAGGGAGCTCCCGGGCCGCCGGGGTCAGGAGGTCGGGCCGGTCTCTCTGGAGGAGCCGCAGCGCCGCCTCGACGCACGTAGGGGGGCCCACCGCCCTGAACAGCTCTTGGTGGCGCGGGCTGGCCTCGTGCGTCTCGAGGTGCACCACCGGCACCCGGCAGAGCCAGCAGGGGTCCTGCAGGTCCGGGGCCAGCTCGAACGGGGGCAGCGTGTGCCCCAGGAAGGGCGGCGGGACCTCGACACCGGGCGTGTCGTGGACCGGTCTCGGCTGGTCCCGCCAACGCTGGCGGGACACGAAATGGAGGTCCCGCTGCCCGTCCCACGTCGTCCAGGTCGCCACGGTGTGGCATGGCCGCCGGCTCCAGGCCCGTCCCTCCTGCGGTGGCGGTCCCTTTCTGCTCCTGGAAGGAAGTCGTGCAGGGCGAAGAGGCCGGCTCGTGCCTGGTCCTCCCCGCGCAGGCGGGCCCGACCCACTCTGCGGTGTGGCCGCGCGGTGGCTCGCGGAATCCGCGGAGCCCGCCTGGCGCTGTCTGGACCCAGCGTCCGACGCCCGATCATGGGGCCACCTCCATGGACGCCGACCTCGGGAGTCGGGCCGCCTCGACCCGGGGCGCCCACACCGGGTACTTGGGGGAGCATTAGCGCCCCCGTTCTGGCCTGGCGGGCCTCCTGGGAGGGGTCGTCCCCAAGGAAATACAGTTAGAAACACAGAAATGGACTAAACCCTGCGCCGCAGATTGTAGTGACGACAGAAACTCCTGTTAGAAGTGAACTCGCCGACAGTGCCATGCACCGTCCGGCCACCGCGCTTCATCCGTGCTCCGGACAGCGCCTGCCGTCCGGCCGAGACAGGGCTTTCCCCGTCCTCATCAGCCGCTTCTCGTCCATCGCTGTCCTGATCGCGAAGGTAGTACACCTTTAAATCGGTCACGTGAACAGGGCCAGACTCCTCGGTTGCGTTCGGCCGAGTGAGTCTGTACGTAAGCCGCGACACTCGCGTACTTACCTCGTAGGGCCCATTCCACTTCGGAGCCAGCGATGCTGCGAAACCGCAAGCTGCATTACTCAGTGGGTGCATTCTCCCCAGGACCAGGTCACGGACGTTGTACTCCAGGTGGCGATGGCTCTTGTCGTACTGCACCGCCTGCTCGATCCTTGCGGCATCAAGGTTCTCTCTAGCGTCGTGCAACGCGCCCGTCAAACGGCTTTTGAGCCCGGCCGCGTACGTAGAGAGGGGGCGACCCGATACCCCGTCGCTGTTTCTTAACCCGTTTTCCAGTGGAGACGGCAGCTCCTTACCCAGGTTAAGGAACGCCGGTGTAAACCCGGTTGATCGGTTCACTGTCGTCCGAGTGGCGAAACCCATCTCGACGACGTGTTCGTCCCAGTCCCGGTGTCTCTCCGTCAGCGCGATCAGCATGCTCTTCAGGTTGCGATTCACTCTCTCAGTGATATTGGCCTGAGGATGGTACGGTGTCGTCCTCTTGTGCTTAATATTGAGGGCCAAGCAGGAGTCCGTCAAGACTTTACTAGTGAAATAACTAGCATTATCACTGATGAGACACTTGGGCGTTCCGAAACGCAGGAAAGTGTCTAACAACTTTTCCCAGATTCGCTCCGAGACCAGTTTTCTCAAGGGGTACAGCTCCACCCACTTCGAGAAATGGTCAGTGATCACCAAAAGGTACTGATTTCCCCGGGGACTCCTCGGCAGTGGGCCAACGATGTCGCACGCGACTATCTCCCACGGGTAGTGACTCATCACCGGCTGCATCAACCCCGGAGGTTTCCCGCCTCTCGGTTTCGCCTTCTGGCAAGCTGGACAGCTACGACAGTACCGAAATACGTCCTGCCTCACTCCTGGCCAGGTCGCGACGCGACATAACTTTTGAAAAGTCTTGCTGCCGCTGCCATGACCGGCCAGAGCCGAGTCGTGGAAGTATCTGATAAACTTCCTGCGTAGCTTCCTAGGAATCACCACACTGAAGGGAGAGTTATTCCCCTCCTCTTCGTCGATCGCGGGGATATAGCGGAGCAATAACCCATCTTCGCCCAGCAGATATGAATCGAACGGCGCGCCGATTCGCCCGTCAGCGTTCCCGGTGTCAACCGCAATTTCTGCAAGTTTTCCCAACACCCGCTGAAAAAATCCATCTGCTCCCTGGGCCTCGACAAGCTCTTCCTTGCTTACCACTTCCCCCCAAGCCGCGATCCTTTGCTCCCTCGTAGCGCGACCCACAGCTGCTACGAACTCCGGCTGCTTCCCCTCCTCCCAGCCGTTCTCTCGCTTTTCCGCGATCGCGGGGGGCTTCTCCCCCGCGCACGGAGGTATTCGCCCTCCTCTCCCGCGCTCCTCGCCCCCCACCGGTCGCCTCTCCTCCTCCCGACCACCATCCTGGGGCGCCCGCGAGAGCGCGTCCGCAACTTTGTTGCTCGAGCCCTTTCGGTACTCGACAGTGTAGGAGTAGCGCTGCAGGGTCAGAGCCCAGCGAGCCAGCCTTCCCGCTGGCTCCTTCAACCTCTGAATTCACGTTAGCGCGGCGTGATCCGTCTGTATGACAAAAGTCGTACCGTCTAGATAGAGATCGAACTTTTTCAAAGCGAACATGACGGCCAGCCCCTCCTTCTCCGTTACACTGTAGCAGTGTTGGAGGTAACGCGTTACTAGTAACGACGTTACTGGTAACGCGTTACATTTTTCGCTAACGCAGTAACGTACTCGTTAGTATTCTGAATGACTAACGAGTAAAGTATTTTCGTTACTTTTTTACGGTATCGGCTATCAAATTACGTTACTCGTTACTTTCGACCAAAACTGGTGAAATACATTAGGTATTTGGAAAAAGGTTCACGACGCCTGATCTAACGTTTAGAATAGCAATATTGTGTATAAAATTGGAGACGTTAGGGGAACTAAATTTAGGTCACTAAGCCCAATGGAGGATCTAGCTTGTCTGCTCGAGGGTCAACTACTTGCGCTCGAGCACGCAATACCCAGGCAATGCCGTATCTTGCTGCTAAGACTTTTGAACCTTCAATTTCCTAAAACGGTGGGTTTTCCACTTATCAGCCCATCTATTCACCCAACCATCTCAAAATCCTGCACAAGCTTATCGCTGCACGGAACCAGCATCCGTCAAAGTAAAAATTAAAAAAAGGAAATAAAACATTTCTGACCAAAAAAGACATCCGTTCAAAGGCGACACCATTTCGGTTCTCGAAGGCGAAAAAAACCTTCGGCTACCAGCTAATTCCGTTCGTCCTTCTTTTTTTTTTTTTTCATAGTGTCACCACCCACAAGGCTTGAACGAACGACTGCGTTACAGCCCCCTCCCCTCTCCCTCCTCTTCCTCCTCTGCTTTATGCAGCAGAGGTGGACAGCGGGGGGGGGGGGGGGGGGGGGGGGGGGGGGGGGGGGAGTGAGACATCCGTGTAAAACAGTGGCGATTTGCTCAGTTCTCTAGTTACAAAAAAAACAACAAAAAAAACACCCTTTGTGGAACTTTTTACTCTCAGGCTCTCCCCCTCGCTGCCTGAAAGTTTCTGAACCACTTTCGTACACAGAAGAATCTTTCGCTGGATAAGTCTTCACTTCCCTAAGGTCATAGTAAAAAACTAAAAAAAGTTTTAAACCTGGAAGGAGAACTTACAAACACGAAATCTTTTTTTTTTTTTTTTTTTTTCTCGCAGAAAAACTAAGAGTTATTTTTGGTAAGAGGCAGCAAGTGATTATAACCAGTGTGCTGGTAACCGGTGTCCTGTTCCATATAGTGAAGTAAATCAGTCTCTGTAATAGTATGAACCGGACTGTTACTAAAACCGGCGTAAAGACAAGGGGTGTTGGTTGGCTGGTTGTGTTCCAGCAGTCCCCGTTCGCATGCTGCCAAACATATGTACTCGAACACAAAAGTAACCTAAAAGTAACGTAAAAGTAACGTTCGTTATTTTTGAAAAGTAACGGTAACGGTATATCGTTACGTTTGTAAAAAAGTAACGTAGCTCAATAACGCGTTAATTTTTACGAAACTAACGAGTAACGCTATTTCGTTACTTTTTTTCGGTAACGGGCACAACACTGCACTGTAGTTACGCTTGGGCGGTGTAAGCGTTCGGCTCGCGAAAGCCACAGGGCGCAACTGCCCATCGTGTTCCTGTAACAACACCGCTCCGACACCGTAGTCGCTCGCGTCCGTCTGTACGACGAAATGCCGGCTTAGATCTGGTAAATGCAAGCTCGCTGTATCAGCTATTGCCTTCGCGAGAGACGCGAAAGCCGCGTCGTGCTCCCGCCCCCAGATCCACCTTGAGTTTTTCCGCAGCAATTGGTTCAATGGCTGTGCTAGCTCCGCGCATCCCGGAATGAACTGCCGATAAAAACCGGCCATCCCTAGAAACCTCTGAAGGCACTTTACGTCACGCGGTGCTGGATAATTGAGGATGACCCCCAACTTATCGTCGTTCGGCTTCAACGTACCGTTGTCAACGATAAAGCCTAAGAGATTAACCCTCGAGGCTGCGAGCTGTACCTTCTCTGGGTTGATCGTCAACCCAGCATCCCACATTCTACTCAGAACGATCTCGAGATGAGTTAGGCGCTCTTCGAACGAGTTCGAGAATACTACGACATCGTCCATGTACGCCATGGCAAAGTTAAACTTCGCGTCCCCCAGCACGATGTCCATCAGCCGCTGAAAGCTAGACGGCGAATTCGATAATCCGAACGGCAGGCGGGTAAACTCAAACAACCCCCTGTGACAAGTGAACGCTGTCTTTTGAACGTCGTCTGGTGCTACCTGGATCTGCAGGAAGCCTCTGCTGCAGTCCAGCGTGGTAAAGACTTTCGCGGTACCCAGCGAATACATGATGGACTCAATAGATGGAAAAGGATACGCGTCCCTTTTGGTCATCTCATTGAGTCGGCGGTACACTCTAAAAAAAAAAAAAAATGGAGGAAAAAAGTAGCAACGGCGCGTCTTCCTCCCTTCTCCTAACGCGCCCCCAAGCGGACACGAGAAGGAGGGAGGAACGAGACATTTTCCTCCTTCTCCAGGCAGACTGGAGAAAGCTTTCGCCCTCCCGACTCAACTTCTTTCGGTTTCGTTTTCGAGCAGGTCGCGCACGTTGTTTAATAAATGCTGTTGAGTTGATTGAGCTTCAGCGGCAGCGAAGGCCGCCTGTAATTCCGTCTTCTAGTCCAAACGTGCAGAGCATTTCGGTTGCATTGACGTTTTTATCACTAATTTTATGAAACGAGCAAACGAAGCCGCTAGAAACGGCGAAGTTCCGGAGCAGTGCCAGCAGCGCCACGTACACTGGGAAAGATGGCCGTCTCCGAATTGCGGGGCTCACGCGGAAGTACAGTAGCGAAACCACGCGGAACTGTGTCGACGTTCTCGACGTTATGGAAATCGCAGGAACTGCGTCCAAGACAGGCAGGTTTTGCTGCCGGCTGCCTGGGCGCCTTTCGTGCTGAGTTCGGTTCTGTTTTCCGAAGCCGAGTGCGACCGGCGTTCAACGTGGTTCTGTATTTGTGCGTGTCAGCAACATAGCAGCAACATCGTGATGGCAGTGTTGTGGGTTGTGAACAGAAGACTGGAATTATCGCCGATGTGACCGTGTGTTCGCGTATCAGTGGTGTAACAACAAGATGAGATGACGTAAACTGTCGGGCATTGATGCCGCTGGTCGGGCCGTGATCGGACGGGGTGGGGTGTCGCAGGTTGACATTCCGCTTTACATTAAAAAGTTTAATACCACTTGAGGGGTTAGGTGCAATCGATCGACGTGCGGATAGTCATCTTGGAACGCTGGTCTGAACAGTAAGCTCCTATCGTACAGTGGCCAATGTGACTGTCGGTTGTCTCGTGCCCGAGAGCGATTGCGCTCTGGGGAAAGGACTGAACAGTACGAAATCATGACGGAAAGTAGGTATATTTACAGTGTGGAATTTTAGCATGAAAAAAAGAATAGTAGGTAAATTCGAAAAAAAAAAAAAAGCTACCCTTTATTTCGCTGTTTAAATATACTACGGTCCCTGGAGAAACTGCCCTCAAAGTGGCGCGCTGGGATGCTCGGAAGAAGTTTTTCGAGCTCGCCACGCGCAAGTCGCGGCTTTGACTGCATTCAAGTTGATCGAAAAGCGATCTCTCAGCCCGTGAAGCATCACTTCCAGCTGAGAGAATATCCGCTCTACAGAGATTAATTCAAGACGGCAATTGCAGCCTTGCGCGAACAGCACAAATAGAAAAACAAACACTACAATAGAAATAGAGGCTACGACGTGCCGCGCGGGGAAACAAACTCATGGCTTCGAACCGCATTGGAGCGGCTTGATTTATTAGATTTCAAATATTTACGGCATGACCGAGCGTTCGCTTTTTAATAAGAGATTCATCCCTTGAGTCATTCAAAATACTGTCAAAGGTATGACATTGCTAGAAAAAAATCAACATGCTGGGAATATTTTTTATTGCTTATTCAGTCACCGAAACATTCCGTACGTTCAAAACGACCAGTATAAAAGACGGAAAAGCAGAGCTCGGGTGTAGCGTTCGGGTCAGTGTGTCGTTGAATTGATGTTTGTATCTGCAGTGTATTGTGCTCAGTGTTTGTTCACGTGGTGCTTGTAGTATGTGTAATGTGAGTAAAGGAGAGGTTCCCGAAGATCCGTAAGGGCATTTTTTTTTTGTAGAACATGAATTGGGCAGTACCTAGCGCCACCTAGCCTATCTACTTGCAATTACTCTGCTTGACCCTGTCATCCAGTGGCAAGCGATTTAACCTTTCACGCTACGCGATAAACAGTGGCTTCGAGTTAGTTCTTTTGAGAGCGGCTTTTGGTTTCGCGGATTGGGTTTGCCGTTCCTCCGTGATGTGCGGTTGACGAAGTAATAGTGACTCGTGGAACACCAAAGGTAAGACGTAAAGTGCGCGAAGTAACTGGGTATCGGTTGTCTCCGTTTAACATCGCAGTGCTGTCGACGAGAAGACTGAGTAACTGCTTTCGAAACGCAAGTTTCTGTACCTGTGGGGGGAATCTGGCTTCGGAAATAAACACAGTTCGCGGAAAGCTCGTGTTACGCTTTTATTTGCTGCTCCTCTCGTCCCGTACAAGAGACGTAGCGTCCTCGTTAAGCCTTATTGAGCTCGATTTGCTCGATTCAGGGCCGCCATAATGATTTGCAGGCGACGGAGGAACTTTGCTCCCCTGCTTCAGGGACGAAAGGTCCTCTCTTTCTGAAGGAACATAGGTTACAAGACCGTTCCTCCCCTAAGGGAGGACTATCGATACCCTTTTTTTAAGAGTCTATTCTACGCAAAGACGGGCTGTCCCGTCCTTCTTCGGCGCTAACACTACCGGAAATGCCCACGGGCTTTGCGACGGCCGTACGGCCCCCGTGTCCAATATTTCATCGAGAGCCTTATCTAGGAGAGCTCGCTTGTGCACACTCAGCGGTCTGGGATTACAACCCCACGGCTTAGCGTCTCCCGTGTCTATCTCATGTTGTAAAACATGCGTGACTCCCGGCCTCTCAGTAAACATAGCTGCGTGTCTAGACAAAGCATCCGCTAACGATCGCCTTTGTTCGGCCGGCCCGTCGAAAGAAGCCACGATCTGTTCAACGTTATGTGCTACGGCCCGCGCAGCTAACACCTGCTCCTGCTGGCGCAGTCCAGCGAGCGGACATTCCGATCCCTTCCCCAAAGAAAGTGGGGCTACGAAGGGAATGAGAGGGGTCAACGGGCTGTAGTGGTACCC
This sequence comes from Ixodes persulcatus, assembly GCA_013358835.2. Lineage (NCBI taxonomy): Eukaryota > Metazoa > Arthropoda > Arachnida > Ixodida > Ixodidae > Ixodes > Ixodes persulcatus. The sequence goes on along the minus strand of JABSTQ010009837.1, from coordinate 228,534 downwards.
GTTATTCCTTAGGTCTAGAATGATCCCCTCTCGGCAAACGAAGTCCTGTCCCAAAACAGTCTTGTACACGTTACTAAAAAAAAGTAATCGATTACAATTACTATTACTCTTGGCTAAAAAGTATTCGATTAGATTACTTGATTACTCGACGGCAAAAGTAATTGGACATTACTTAAAGAAGTAACCGTTACTTTTCCGATTACTTTATTGTGTGAAGACACATCTTTAGCGCTCATAACAATGAACTACTTCCAACCTATATTTCACATTTGCACAAGTATTGAAGAAGAAAAACTGGTTCCCTCTTCGTGGTCGTTCCACCTTCACAATGCGGACACAAGCATAGAATTCGTTTGAATAAGTTTAATGATTTGTTAAGCTTGAGCAACGGTTGTCGCTCAAAGTTTGCGTCGCTCATTTTATTATTCACATGTGGATGAGCTCGCATGTTATACAAAAGAGCAACAGCTCCAGGATTTGAAACGGATCATGTGTAGTATCATTAGAGGAAGAGATCGCCCCGACCACTTCTCAACTCGAAACATTGCTTGTCACAAAGACCACGTAGGGGAAATGGGGAAATATTTCAACCGGCTTTATTATATTTTGCATCCGCTTTAGGTATTTTTCGGTTCTGATTCTCCTACGGGCTGCGAGTAGGTACCCTAAGCAGGATTTTTTTATTTTGTTATTTCTGTGTGTGTGTGCGTGAGGGGGCTAGTTTGAACGAAGGACTTACAAAGCTACATTCTGCTCCCTCAAACTTCGCCCTGAATGGCCTTTGTCACGCACTGTGGCTTCCCTGGGGCTTCCCACTCCCAGTCCTAGCTCGAAAAAAAAAAAAACGGACATTCCACAGAAACTGTACATAGAAAGGGATTGACCTCGTTTCCTACAGCTCCGCAAAAATTTTTCTTTTTTCCGTACGAAAAAAAAAAACAACTTTTATTTTTGTCATTTCAGAAAAAAAAGGCGTGTGCCCGGGGGGGGGGGGGGGGGGGGGGTCCCGTGGAAACATAGTAACGATTACAAGTAATTTTATTGCTCAAAAAGTAATCAGATTACTCTTGTGATTACTGCCTAATAAAAGTAATCAACTGATTACAAAATTACTCCAAAAAGTAGTCGATTACAAGTAATTTGATTACTTGTAATGCGTACGGTACAAGTCTGTCCCAAAATAACTGGGATTGACATGCCCGGCAGGTAAACAAAGCGCTGCCTCCTTCGTTTGCCGTCGAGGCCGAGGTGAAGGCGAACTGCGCATTGCGCCTCGGCCGATCCCGCCGCTAAACGCAACGGAGTTGCAACTTCTCGCATGCAAAGGTTTCTCTTGCGACAATCCGTGTACACAGAATCTCCGATGAGAGAGAGGGTTGAGCCGGTGTCGACTAATGCTAGATAATCTTTACCACCGATCTCTACCCGCACGTACGGACCCCTTTCCGGTGTCGAGTCCTGAGCCCGGCATGCCGACGGCGCGAACGCTACCCGATCGCTGCCCGCGACTTCCGCCCCGTCGGCGAACTGACCCGGGGCCTCGGCAGCGGCCGGCAACCTAGATTCAGGCAACCCGATTACTGGCGCCGGCCCCGCGCGTTTTCCGGGTATCCGGATTCGGCCGCTGCCCACGTGCATTGTCGCCTGAAGTGCCCGGGCTGGTGGCACCTGAAGCACCTGACTTGGCCGCGGTCGTTGCGTGCTACCGTTGATCGGTCGTTAACGGCACGCGGCGCGCCGCCTCGCCGTGCGCTGTTGTCGCTGCCGCGAGCGTCGTAACGCGTCGCGTCTCCGCGGTAGTCGACCGCGCCGTCCTCCCTACGGGGTTGCGCCCCGGCTGAGTTTGCGCTGGCTACCCTGCGCCTTTGTTCGAAGCCGAATGGGTCTAGGGCCCGAGGAGGGATGGCTCTGCCATTCCCGCGATCCGCGACGGCCACGTACGCCGTATGCGACTCGACGTAGCCGTCCGCGGCGCGTCCCGTCCACGCGCAACCCGGCTCCAAGGACTCCTCGGCCCTTGGAGGGGGCCGGTACTGCATCTCAGCGAGCAAGCCCGCTTGAACCGTGCGCGCCTCTCTCGTCAGTGCTTCGAGGTCTGCGAAATCGCGTGGCTGTGCTGGTCGTCGTGGGGGGACCGGCGGACCGAGGAGGAGAGACGCGGAGGGGTCTGCGTAGCGCTCGAGGGCGGCTCCCCACCCGGACTGCGCAACGTGGTAGAGGAGACGGACACGGTCAAAGATGCGCAGTTTGTCCCGGGCGGGGAGCTCGATGCAGCGGGAGTCCCATACTTGAACGAAACACTCGAGCAGCTGGAGCTCTGCAACTTCGCGGCGGCCGATGTGCTGAGAGTTTCTTCCGGCTTGTTGTACGTGAATAAACGCTTCCGCGATATCCCTTTTGGCCGGTGGGTCGTTGACTGTGAAGACTCGCTGTCGTCCCGCCACTTGTGGGTTGAACTGGGCGTATGGATTAAACGAGAACTCTGGGGCGACAAAAAAGCGCCCGGTGTCGGGGGCAGCAGGGTACGGGGCAAAGACCCGGGGATCAGGGATGGGGGGGGGGGGGGGGGGGGCTGCAGCGGCAGCGGCGTGAGTCGAGGGGTTTGGCTGGTACTCTTGCGTGGCACCCAGCTGCCAGGCGTCGGAGGTCGAGGGGGGGGGGGGGGGTAAGTCGGCTGGGAGTCGACTGTGGTGTGGAGTCGGAGTCCTCCGAAGGCTGCAACAGGGGGGGGGGGGGGGGGGGCTGGGCTGTCGGTCCGGGCTGGGTCGAAGACACTCCTTGGATGTTTTGGGGGATTGCCTTCCCGACTGCCGTGGCCAGGGCGCCCTCGCTACCTTCTCCGCGTTAGGCGCGGAGGGTTCGGCCCGCGAGTAGAGCTCCTGGAGTGCACGGACGTACTCCACGAGTACGTCCGTGCACGGAAATGCGGGAAAGACGTCCGGCGAGGAAATGCGGGAAAGACGGGACTCCAGGGGGACGTGGCCGGACGGATCCCCACAAATGAAATCAAGGCGTTTAAAGTAAATTGCACACAGCTCTACAAAATTGAAGACAAGAAACACCAAACAAAAATTAAACTGAACGACAAAAAAACAAAAAAAAAACAAGGACAAAGAGAGGTGAAACGCCAACTAGCCCAACTCACTGTTTTGCCACCTAAAAGGCTCATTCATTGGTCACTTTTGCTGACGTACGAATTGGGTATTTTCTTTGATAAGCCATTTCCGGTCCCCAAGAAAAGGTTAGGACGAATGTGGGCATTTGTTAAAGAAATGCATAAGACCAGAAATCCCGGAGAATTTATAGTTACTGTGCTCATTTCGTTTCAGTTCTCGAGACGAACTTTATAAATTATGAAAAAGACCGTTATGTGCAAACCTTACAATGGAACATTACAGAGTTTTCCGCTACCAATTTTTTGCGCTTTTTGACTTCCCGCATGAACGAAACACCGCAAAAAGAATTGATCAGTTTTGCCAGGAACGAAAAAATAATTATTTCGGTCCAGTTCAACTCCGGTTAGCGCGAAAATAATTTGTTTTCTTTAATTTTTTGGTTTACTTTTCAGGTAACTATGTTTTTCGCCACGCACTTTTCAGACAACCTGACTTTCCGTATGAACCGAAAACCGCATGAAAAACATATCGGTTCCGCTCCGGAGCAAAAAATATTATTTCGTTCCGGTTTAACTCCGGTTCCTGCGAAAATAACGGTTTTTTCCGGTTTTCGGTTCACGGTTCGGGTTCGGTTCAATACCCTGCTGGGAAGCATTAATGTACGCCGACGATACGGCACTGATTTTTGTTGGGGATACGATATGCGAATTGCAGGATAAAATTAATGAGGAAATGACTAGGGTACTGACATGGTTTACAAGCAATCAACTTACAATCAACATAAAGAAATCTAAGCATGCAGTGTTTCACTCCAAGAAAAAGGCGATTAATTACGATGAGATATTTAAACAATTATTGAATACTGATTTACATGTTACTTGTTAAAAATATTTAGGTGTTCTGTTCGATTCTGATATGCACGGAAAAGCCAAATTAAGCTCATGTGTTCAAACATTTGCATATGGTTGTTATACATTATTAAAGGTGCGCGAATGTATTGATTTACTCATTTTGCGCATACTCTATTTTACATTTGTGCGCAGTCAGCTGGTTTATTGTATTGAATCCTGGGGAAATACTTACCCTACATACTTAGATCCGGTAACTCGCTTGCAAAAACGGGTGATATGATTTGTAACATTTTCAAGAACAACTAACCCTAGAAGACCTTTTTTCCAATCGCTGAACGTGCTGCCATTCAGCTATATTTACAAATTAAGAATAGCTCAAACAGTTCGTAACATCGTAGTGTCTAATGTTGGACCCTATGATGGAGCCCTATTTGTTTGTCTCCCAGAAGACAAACAAGGGCTGCAGCGAATTACATGTTTAATTTACCGCCATGCCATAATGCATATGAACAAAGGCTGATTGAATTTTATGGTGCTCTAGTTTGGAATGAAATACCTATTTATATAAAGCTGGAAAATAACTTTCTCACCTCCTTAAAAAGATTATTTCATGATTATAAAATGCAGTTACGCTAATTATTTGTAGAACGTGATTTATTTTGTTGTTGTTTTTGCGAATTGCACGAGTCTATTGTATTCTGCCGCTTTTTGAACCTCTATTACAATTGCACCCCAGACTAGCCTTAACGGCTATGGGTCCAAACAGTTTTTGTGTATTCTGAAAACAAATTTGGAACTAAAGCAATGAATGAATGAATGAATAAATAAATGAATAAATTTTGGCTCTGATCAATGACTATATCGGTAGTATAACATTACGACAGTGCCTTTTAAATAACATTAAATGCCGAAATGAGTACTGCACTTCAAATTTGACTTTCTTTAATACGTTAAGGAGGAGTTGACACTAAGAAAGAAAAGACAGTAAACAATAAAAAAAAAATTCCGAGGACACCTAAGCACTTTTTATGAGTTGTGAATGCGAAAGCATGAATGTCGTTCTTCCGCTCCCTTAGTGTGTCTGCGGTGTACTGGCGTGGACGGCCACGTTTCGCTACTGCCGAGGTTGCGGCCGCCGGCGATAGAGATGCCTCAGGCCCCGGCATGTTCCTCGGCGCCCAAAGGAGCAGAAGCGACCACAGCCACCCCCAACCCCCTCCCCAACCATTCCCCTCCCCCCTGCGGTAACGCCTGACACCAAAGCGGCGGCCGAGCGCGCTCCACCCTCTTCCTTTTACCGGCGTCCAGGCAGCGGCGCCAGGAAGAGGGCTTCTTTGTGGGGTGGCGTTCCTTGGAACTATATTCGCGTCGCGGCCAATGGCTATCTGGGAGCCGTTTCGCTGGGGATTTCTTGCACGTTTTTACGCGGTTACAGAACCGCCGGGAGAGTTGGAATTTCTCGCACGTTTCTCGCGGTTACAGACGCCGCCGGCTCCGCTCCATGGGACAGTTAATGATTTCGCGTTAAAAAGGTTAACTGTGAAGGTTGCCCTTAAAGACCGATTGATCCGACCTGATATCTGAAAGGTAGCCAGGCTGGGTTCGTGCAATCCGGACACACTTTTCAAAGCCTCCGTCTACCAGAATGAAAGCTCCGTCGATGTATCGGGGCACAAACTTCCGATAGATATATTCCTGTGCGAGAAGATACGGTTGAACGGAGAAAGACACGTCTAAGGCACCGCACCGAATAAGCCTTCTACAAAACGAGCTTCAAACACGGTGCTCTCAGTTGTGGCATCATTCAAAGTAAAACGGTAATCATGATAAGGCAAGCGATGGCTTTTGGCTATGCCGCTCTCATTCGTATTTCTCCCGTTCCGCTGACGACTGACAAACAGGAAAAGCAAGCAGCTCCGCAAGACCTTCCTGCTCAGCATCGGTTACTCCGCGACACTCGGGGGGATGTCCTTTGTCACGGGACACCAGGCCAACATCGAAATGGTCGAATACATTAACCGGTGAGACGAGTCGGAATGTCGCTGCGCAGGGCACGCAACGCCGGCCAATTATTCTTCCTGCCAAAAACAAGAACAACCCCCCGCCCTTGCTTTCTTCCCCTACTCTCTCCCCTGTCAAAGGAAACGGACGACAACTAGGCTAAGAAAACCTCGCCGACTTTCGCCCCCTCCGACACGCGTGAACGATTGCTAATGTTTAGTATAATTATGCTATTCATTACTTTTAAGTAATTAACTTTTTAATTATTCAATGTAAAGGTATGGTCTGAATTACAAACGTTCAGGGCAGCGTCGCAATATACCATTCAATTAGCAAACATTGCAAAACTCGAATGTACGCCCACCGTTCGAACTTCATTCGAACGCTTTTTTTAAGTCTGCGCCAGGGGTCCTCCTCCCCGTGTCAAAGGCGCGCAATTTATACCACCTCGGCGAAATAAAATACTGCTGTACGAATTACGATGCAATATTAAGCTTTGGTTTTTGGGTTCAGCTCCGTAATGCGAGGAAAACATGGCGGGGCAGGATAGTTGCGCGCTTTGACCACGGGGAGCAGGACCGCTGGTGTAAATATGCATTCCGATAGAAAACCGAAACCTAAAAATACGCTTTTTTTTCTTTTTCGGCATATCATAAAATGTTGCAGGAGACATATATTTCTAATGTTGGCCGATTTAATGGTTTTCGACAAGTGCTGAGCAACTTTCTAATTGAAAATACGTCTAAACTTACTTATTTAAAAGTCAATTACTTAACAAGAATTTATTACGGAACTCTCGTAAACGTTGATAATTTTCCTGACCGACTAGGTCAGAAGACATCTAACCTTTTTTTTCTGCGATGCACATTCTTCGCAGCAAAAATCCCTCCGATGTTTCGTGAAACAACCTGTACAAACTTTCTACCTAATTAGGCTTAGGATTCGCTTCACTTAAGTGTCATTGTTACTGTGCTCTAAAAACAACGAAATAGAGGTGTCTTAGAGCGATAAACTGGCAGCTGAACGTGACCCTCACCCGGCCGACGTCATGTTGGACATTTTTCGCCACTAGACACGTGACCTTATAGTTTTACGTCCAGATTTTAAAAAAAGTATCGCGCACAAATAATTGCTTATTGATATTTAATAACAGTACCGACGAGATAAGTTGCTTCCCTTGTTTTTTAGTCCAAAATGTTCTTTTACGACAGAAACTCGGGCAGCTTCGATACGGCTCCGCTAGGTGCCGTCAGCTGCGGTGCTGTATTTTGTGTTTTTATCGGAGCCAGACACTGATCTCTGGGGCTAACAGTATTGAAACAATAATTTAACACGTTGTTTACAGCGATCGCCATTCAACTCTCGGCTCAGTTTTGCGTAAACGCATCAGGATTTGGTACGGTCACGTGTCTAGTGGTCAAAATTGTACAACATATGGCTGCAGCCAAGGGAGGGGGGGAGGGTGGAGGGTCACTTTTGCCTGGTGAAGGGCATATCTGTTTATCGCTCTAAGCCCCCCTACCTCGTTGTCTACAACCCCCGTCACCAACTTCAGATGCTTTTCCGTTCGGGTGTGATCGAGGGTGTTGTATACGCTTGCGAGCGTTTACGAGAAAAGAACACACCATGGCTCCGTCTATCAGCCAGTCCGGGACAAAATGGTCCCAGACAGAATGGTACCAGGTGCAAACCTGGACAAATGGTCTCACGTGATTTGTTGACACTCTAGGCGCTCTTTGAAGTTTTAGTGAACTGCTACTCTGAAGGTGTATTTAACACGCGGGTAATGTATATTTGAATATATTTAGGTTTTTTGTAATACATTTGAGCAAACAACTAAACAAGTCGAAAAGTTCATTGAAGTTATAATATTGCTCACTTGGCTCTATGGCTCCTATTCGGTTCCGAGCACTACAAAGCTGGAGCTCGGAAGTCACTACAAATGCACACCCACACACTAAAAGCGCAAGGTCGCGATGCACTCTGCGATTGATTGGACTAGCCGGTAATAACATGCACAAAAAAAGTCGACGAACGCCATTAGTAGGTTTTATTTTAAGCGCTGCTTGATTGGTACTATCAGCTCGTAGCTTCGGCTGTACTGCGACTTTAGTAAAACATAGTGTAGGGGCGGGAAAAAAATTAAACAAAAATCCTACAGTATTTTCCATATACATAATTTCGAATTAGCGCAATGGAGCTGCAAGAAAACGTGTGCACCTGATGATTCAGGCATTATCATGCACATACTGTACAGTTCGGATGGTGTACGTGCAGTCGTGTATCGCTATTGCGCGATGCACGTTAAAGGGGTACGAAAACGAAATTTTAGCGCCCATATGTTTGCATAAATATGGGCTAGGGACAGGCATCACCTCGGAAATATAAATATCGCGCTGTAAAACACAGGACAACTAATTTTAAACCTAATTAAACGATTTCAACTTCACATCTGGTGGATGGTGGGAAGTTCTCGTGACATCACTTGTGGCATAGGAGCTGCGCCGTTCTGCGGAAATACGGCGTGCCGGCAGAATTAGCCTAGGCCTGAACGCGTTTGCAAAGCCTTGGCGGAGAAAGCCTAAGCGCAGATGGCCACAGTGAGCTCGTTCTCGTTGCGGCTCTATGCACGACAACACGCGAGCACGCTTCTGGCACAGTCGGTATTAGTTGCTGCGAGTTGCGAGCCGACGTTAAAAAAGACACGTTTGAACTACGAGAGTGTCAGTAAGAGCCACGCAAATACCTGTTCACACTCGGAGCGGACGCGCGCGTTTGATCGAAGTGCTGGATTCGTTCTGTTTTAGACCACGTTTCGGTAAGCGCTTCGGGACCGATCTTTCACGATTGCCACTCGATACTGACGTGACACTCGGCAAAGAAAGGTTCGACCGACAACGCGCAGCTCCCACGAACTGCTATAGCTCGACAGTGATATAGCGTCGTGTCAGAATAAAAATGGCATACTACACTCTTAAAAAAAAGGGTACTGTAGTATCCTCCTTAAGGGGGTAACTGACTTGCACACAGGGCAACCCCTTTTGGAGGTATCGTTACCCCCTGCATCGAGGGTGCAAACTTACCCCCTGGGTTAGGGTGCAACATTGCCTCCTTTTGGAGGTAACCTTAGTTCATTTTGGTGTTAAAAGTGCATCCTTTATGGGTCAGCCTTTACCTCCTTTAGGGGGGAATTTCAACCCTTTTGAGAGGTAAGACGACGTAATTGAGGGCGCTGCTTTTACCTCCTTTTGGAGGGAACTATGATTCACTTTGGGGTTGAATGCACACGATCAGGAAAACAGCTCAGAAATCGCGAACTACGAAGAACAAACACGACAGAAAAGTGCTGTCCTGTCATGTTTGTCCTTCGTAGTCCGGGCTTTCCGAGCTGTTTTCCCCATCATGTATAACAGCAACCAACTGGCCCAGTTCACCACCTTATTACAGGTTAAATGCACACTTGATGGAATCACTTTGGAATCACATGACAATGTTTTATTGTGGCTGTCACAAACAAAATGGCATAAAAATCAATGGCATGACTAGACATCTTATAAAAGTTCTAAGATTAAACCACTAAGCGCAATAAAGGCATCTGGAACAACACTTTCGGGGCTCTAGTCGTAGCTAAAGATGAACTAGAGGCAGAATGCAACCAGGACTGCCTCATCAGGCGACGCGGCTTCGAGATCTCCCTCCATTGCCGCATAGCTGGGCGCCTCAGGATTAATTAGGCTTGAGCTGACAGCCACCGGGTAGATCGCACTGCCTGCCTGGAACCAAAAAAATGTGGAAATCATGTGATATGAAGTTGAAACATATCATCCCCAATTTGAAGAAACTGTGAAGAAATATTAGATTTTTCTAAGACGCATTTGGAGCATTTGATGGGCCACTGATTCCAGCATTATAAAGCATCGACCATATTTACCGGACGTGACCAGTTTAACTGTTGACTAACTACCACTGACTAAAATTATCACATGGCGGGTGGTAATCATAGATTAGTAAGCACTTTGTATTCACCGGTCATGTTTAAATTTGTCACCCCGATTTACTTAGGTGACTAACAAATCTTAGTCAAAGGTGTACAACTACTGTAGCAGGTTAGTATATACAAGTGCTGATTGTTGGGCGAGTTGGTATTGTACGTGAAAAAAACATGATTGCGCTTTAAGACAAGGACTGATGAAGAACATACACCACAGAGCGCTACACCACATTAGCTACTCAGCACCACAGCAGATCCCTATGACCGCCAACCCTAAGTGCCGAACTTCGGAAAATATGCAAATATTTTTGCCGAAGTGCTCTGCCAGATGAAAATTGAATTTGTTTTATTCAGACATGAGAAGAACAGCACACAAGGACGAGAAAACATAAAAAGACCACGCCGAAAAAGACACACTCAAGCGCCTTGTGTGTCTTACTCTAATTTATTTACTCGAAGTATACCCTCAATTTTCTCTGGAAAATGAACGAACACCACACACACAAATAAAATTAAAAAATCAAGAACCTCATTTCAATTGCCCAAATGCGAACAAGAACATCAAAATAATATATCTGACTACGCTTACCTGCAGTTGCGTCCAAGGTAGCAGGCATCCAGTACCCTCGACGAAATCACCCTACAAAGTTGACGCAGTAGGAAAGAAATATATTCAATCAACTTCAAATAATGCAAACTTAGCCATCTGACTCGCCTATTGCATGATCAGCTTTTAAAAATGCCTGCTCACACGCAGAAAAAGAAATGCCAAGACGATATACTTGCTAGTCTCTCTGCCGGCAATAACGTAATGACCTTATTCAGTAATATACTACTATTAATGTTTGCGAAGCGCACGAATAATTTCTAACTGCCGAATGTCGAACTTCGGCAAATATGTAAAAATTTTTGCCGAAGTAATTTGCCAGATTAAAATTTAAAATTGAATCTATGTTTTATTTAGACATGAGAAGAACAGTACACAAGCACGAAAACACAAAAAATAACACCGAAAAAGACACACTCAAGCGCCTTGTGGGTCTTACTTTATTTATTTACTCGAAGTATACACTCAATTTTCTCTCGGAAATGAAGAAACAGCACACACACAAAATAAACATAAAGATCAAGAGCCCCATTTCAAGTGCACAAATGGGAACAAGAAAATCAAAATAAAATATTGCACTACGCTTACCTGCAGTAAACAGTGTTAAGAACTGTCACGAGATGCGTCCAAAGTAGCAGGCATCCAGTACCCTTGACGAAATCACCCTGCAACGTTGCCGCAGGACGAAAGAAATATATTCAATCAACTTCAAATAATGCAAACTTGAGCCATATCTAACTCGCCTACTGAATGATTACTTTTAAAAAAACCTGATCACACACAAAAAAAAAGCCAAGACAACACTATAATTGCTAGTCTCTCTGCCGGCAACAACTTAATGACCTTATTCCGTAATATACTACTTTTAATGTTTGCGAAGCGCACGAATAATTTCTAACTGCCGAATGTCGAACTTCGGCAAATATGTAAATATACTTGCCGAAGTAATTTACCAGATTAAAATTGAATGTATGTCTTATTTAGACATGAGAAGAACAGCACACAAGGACAAAAACACACACAAAAAAAAAAAAACACAAAAAAGACACACTCAAGCGCCTTGTGTGTCTTGCTCTAATTCATTTACTCGAAGTATACCTCACTTTTCTCTCGGAAATGAACGAACAGCACACACACAAAATCAACATAAAAATCAAGAGCCCCATTTTAAGTGCGCAAACTGGAACAAGAAAATCAAAATAAAATATCGGACTTCGCTTACCTGCAGTAAGCAGTGCTAAGAACTGTCACGAGATGAGTCCAAGGTAGCAGGCATCCAGTACCCTCGACGAAATCACCCTACAACGTTGCCGCAGGACGAAAGAAATATATTCAATCAACTTCAAATCATGCAAACTTGAGTTATATCTAACTCGCCTACTGAATGATCAGAGTTTTAGAAATGCCTGATCACACGCAAAGAAAATGCCAAGACAATATAATTGCTAACCCGCTGCCTGTAACAACTTCATGACCTTATTCCGTAATATAATACTATCAATGTTTGCGAAGCGCACGAATAATTAGCTCAGACATTTCTATTCGGTATTTCAAGGTAACGTGACATTTTACCAAACTATTTATTAAACCTCGTTAAATTAAAAAAAAACAAAAAAACGTTGATATTAAAAATCAGTGTTTAACACTGATTTTTACAAATATCACCGACATTGAGAATAAATCGCGCCGGTTGGCCGGTGCCGCCAATGAATGCCTGATCGACTACTGCTCTGCGGGGAAAAAACAAAATAAAACAAAAAACAACCACCTTATGAGATTTTCAAATATCTGATCAGATCCTCAATTTAACGTCCGACGCGACACACCAACGGCCCCAAAAAGAGAAAACCTCCTACCCCCTCACGCCTTAAACGTAGGCGACACCCGATTGAAAAGGCGTCTTGCTGCCCGGCTCGCCGAACCGCCGCTCTCCCCCTTCGTCCACCCGCACACACATACACCGGGAAAAGCTGCTGGCTAAGCCACTGGTTAGCGTATGTCAACCTTCTAAATGTGCGCTAGTGCAAGCGACAGTCATTCCTGTCCTTGCTCTTTATGAACTTCGATGGTCTAAACCGTGTCTGCGTTCGCGCCACACACTAATTTTATCGAACGCTCGACGCCTTCCAACGTGCCAACATGTCCGCCAACCCTTTGTCTAAGGAAGACGGGGGTCGCCTTCCCGGGCGGTCATAACCGACGCCAACTGCCGACCGCGCAGAACATTTCCTTACCTGCATACGGAGCACACGACTTGGATCTTCGACTGAAGTCAATGCAGCGCTCTCGGTGACCTCGTAAGAAGAGACTGAACCGAACAGAACAATAAAGAACGTTCCTGCACCGGGACGCCTCCGTCGAACGTTCGAGAAGAAACTCCGTTATGCCGTCATGACCGGGCGCGTCGGCGGCGAAGGCGCGGACACTCTTCGGCCGGGCAGGCGCTCTCCCACGCATGCGCGAATAATCACGTGTCATACGAGGAGACCAATTAGCGAACTCGTTTGCGCCTTTCCACAGCCAATCGCAGCGCCCAGGCTTTGGCAGTGCAAAACAGGTGCACCCTCTGGGAGGTAATACATGCCGCCTTGGGGCCCCTTCGCGGCGAACTTCACCTGGTAGCACCGCATTCTTCGTGTTTGCTGCGCTTGAGGAGGTAAAAAGCGGAGCGCTTTACCCCTGGGCGGGAGGAGGGTGGTAAAGGCGGTCTGTTACCTCCTTTTGGTCCCCTTTTTTCTAAGAGTGTAATAACAAAGTGTACATACCGTGTTGCGAAGGTAATCCGTATGGCGTTTATTTGAGCTCTATATGACACAAAACAAGGAGATAGAATCAAAGAGAGTCCCTTTTCGACGACAGCGTTCATCCCCGCTGCCTCGGAAAACAAAGAGATTGAGATGACAAGGGGAAAAGATTGACCTCTGAAATTTAGTTCAGGGATCAGACTATTCATCCGGGAAGGGTCCACAAGGGTCGCGCGGGCATATTCCATTCAGCAGGCCAGACGGTCGTGGGCAGACGGTCTTGGCCAAGGACCGCCGGAGCAACGGTGCGTCGAGTCGGTGTTGCTGCTAGGCCTACTATTCTGCCGAGCTTGCTTGGTCGGTGGAATCGTGGCCGTTGTAGCTCTTCTCGGGTGTTTGTGGATCCAGCGTTCTTGTTCGTCGTGGTCTGTTTCAAGTACTCCTTCCTTTTTTTCATGCTGGTTGAAGTCGGGACGCACGAGAAGAGCACGTAGAAAAAAAAAAAGTCCGTTGGTCGCCGCGACCATATAACTGAGCTAGCGATGCTTTCGGCCATGCGGCTTTGATCGTAAAAAATGCGTAAGACAGCTTCGGAGCTGTCGTAGGACTCTGTCGTAACCTGCTCAAAAGTTACGACAATTTCGTTACGAGAATACGGGTTTTCTTTCAAATTTGTCGTACGCACTTTTTTCGTCGTAAGTTCGCTTTGAGAATCCGGCCTCCGAGCTGGTTTTGTCAGTGGTGCCGTGGTTGCCGACTTGCCGAGGTGCAGCGTGCGTGCAACCCTTGCACATCTCAAACGGCCACGTTGTCACAGGTTGTAAATCGTCGACGCGCCACCAAGTGGCAACGCTCGTAACCACAACATTCACGCCGTAGCCTTTCCCGTCTGGCACAAGTGACGTCACGAATGTGCCGAATATCCCAAGACGCATCGGGCTCTCCGATGGCTGATTTTCGAGCGCGCGCCCAATCGGGCCCCTCAGGGTGAAAAATATAGCCATCCGTTCAAAATACAAACGCGCGATTATGAATTACGGATATCATTGATCATATTAAACCTATTTCTGACCATAATAGGTGTATTTCAAGTTTCGCTTCAGTATCCCTTTAAAGACCCCAGGAGTACTGCGCTGGCACAATTCCTCGTCCAAAGCGTAAACCAGCGTCGCCGCTCCTCAAGGGCAGACCGGACTTACACTGTATAAACACGAACGTCAGTATATATGTTGTAATGGCGTGTTTTGGAACAACGTTTTTCTTCTCGTGCTGATTATATCAATTATAGACACATGATTTGATACATGCTCTTGTATATTATTCCTATAGTATATATTTTTCCCTTCTTGTTGGAACAGCTACTAGCATGCAATATGAATTTAATATATAAACATTAAAATGGTTAGTGTTCCATATCTCAAGTATTCAGCAAAACATTTTTTTCTGTGTCAAATTTACAGCAAATGCAAACAATCGACTAACCCCGGAAAAACAAGCAAACTATGTCTGAAAATTTGCTTAAGACCATTTTGTCCGTGACTATTTTGATCGGGACTATCTTGTCCGGGACCATTTTGTCCGGATCCCGCGTAGAACTATAGACTGCTAGATTAAAATCTACACACCATCTATGAGAAGCGGTCACTTATAAAGTGTCGAAAATATTTGAAGCCCATGATGGAAGCGATGCCTAGCGAATTAGGAGATATACGCAGATCAAAAATGTTCCATGACTATACACGAATAATGGAGTAAGCGTGTTTTCTGGTCATAAGCAGCCGCATGCCGTTGCAAAACATTTATCACTCAGTCTCAAACGCAAATGTGTGAACCACTAAATTACAGTGACAGCGCAGGCGAGCTGTTGAATATTTACCATCTGGATGAGTTACACAAGACAGGGGTGAAAACATTGAAACGTCTATCGTGGAAGAAGAAAATGTGTCAACAAGACAAAGCTTCCAACTCAGCTACAAAATGCATTCAAGTACAGCTCTCTTATACACATTCTACCCCCCAAGGGCGACACCCATTGAACACAGGCCAATCCATTCACTCAGCTCAAGCCCTGCTGCGACCCCAAACCACTTCGGCCCTGCCACTTGTTTCTCCTTTTCTGAACAAATTCAGTTTTCACGCGTCTCACCTGCACCCGCAAATAACACCTATTTTCGGGTGCGAGTGAGTGCGGGTGCAGGTAATTATGATAAGGAAGAAGGGACAAGGAAGACATGCAGCCATGTGGAAGACAAACACACGACAGTCTAAGCTGCAAAGACAACCGGGACGCCCTCCGCAAAACATACGCGTCATCGACCTTCACATGGACACTTCACCTTTCCCCAAACCTCCCCCCCCCCAAAAAAAAAAATAATAATAATTGAAGGAAGGTTTTCGAAGTGTTACTGAGTTGCAAAAAGGCTTGACTTATACTATTTCCCATCGCCTTTATTCTAACAATTTCTCTCATCTCACCCCTCTTTTCATGTCACTGCGTCCTTTGTGCACGACTTCTGTTTCTACACTCTGGATTGTACAATAGTTTTCCTGGGGATGCTTCGCTACTTCCGAGTTGGGAGCATTGATTTTGAAGTTTTATTTATGCTCAGTTAATCGGTCATTTGGACATATGGGAGTTAATTCGGTCCACGTATTTGCAACCATGGGCCAAAGGAATTTTATACACTAGCACACTTTCACAGGAAACCGACTTCTCTCTATCTGGTCTTTGGCATCCCTTCCTCTCCGCGATAAAAGGGATAAGGTTCCCCAACTCGTAGACCTTTGGAACACAACGACGTGCATTTCAATCTTCTTCGCTCATCCCCACGCCAGCTATTTGGAGCTAGGCTAACCTAAGCGACGTAAAACCTAAACGACGTACCACCAGGATACATATTTATCTGTGTTTGAGACTTTGACCACCTGTCACTTTTTGTTTTGTTTTTTCTCTTCCGCGATTCATGTTTTTGAGTTTTCGCACCAGTCTCGGTAATTAATCAAGATGGTGTGAACTCACCACGTCAGGTACATAAAAGTTTTGTCCTGGGAGTCAATGCTTACATAAAGGACCGTTTCCTTTCCAGAACGGCAGGCGAGAAGTGGCTCACCACGCTCAGTTGGATGCTCTACTGCTTACCCGTCGGTTTCCTCACGACACTCATGGGTTGGATGTTCCTATTCACCGTCTACCTGAGGGAGTAGTGAGTTCACCACGCGTACACCGAAACATTGTCCAGACTGACCCCTTGGCTGTGACGTCCGGTCGATGCAGTGGCGCCGCGGTCGCAATGGCGAATACGTAGACGCTTCACCATACGCGACTTCGGTTTCCGCGCATGTGTAGTGAGTGCCCTTACTTGATGTGAGCCATGGAGGTAGGAATAAAAGAAGAAGACACACCGGAGCAAGCCAGCCAAACGAGAAAATCGCAAGTGAAGCAGGCAGTAGAGGTCACGGTCGCTAGGAGCGCTCCCAAGGGTGCCCAAGTTCGTCTAAAGCGGAGAGCACGTCGTCTGCTTCTTGCGGAAGAGTTGCGATGACGTCAGAACGACGCCAAGCTCTGACTGGCTTTGATATAAAGGATGGTCGGTAGCCCTAATGCTAGCTGCCCCGGGGTCTACCCACTGTTTTTTTTTTTTTTTTTTTTCAATCAGCCAATGATAGCTTGGAGTTCTGACATCATCGCAAACTTTGAGCAAGAAGCAGAAGAAGTTGCGCTTCGCATAGCGTCTTTTGGTTTTGGTCATCGTTAGGGGCGTGCCCCTCCAAACCGGAAGTCTCCCTTCATGGAAGTAGAAAGCTTCTGACGCAAATGCGTCCGGAAGCTTCCTACCTCCATAGTGTGGGCAAACGCCTACATGTTTGTAAACGGCGTCGGCGTATAGTCACGTGATTAGTATTATGTGGTTATGAAGACGTGCTATATATGTTATGGCTGATCTGACAGCAGAATGTCAGCACGCGAAACACCGCAGGGGAGCATTTCCCCGAGTGCCCTAACGTTATCAATTTATATTTTAATTTATAAAAGAGAAACCGTACGTTAGATCGGTATCGATAAATATTCCGAAGTGTTGTAGGCTGCGTGGCCTGTTCGGAGCGCACATTCAAATGGCGCCATTTACAGACAAACGTTATTGCGAAATTCGCTAGTGTATTCGGAGAGATTCGAAAAGGCTCGACGCTCCCGCTCCCGTTTGTGTGTGATCGAGGGCGTTGCTATCGCTTGCGAGTGTCTACGAGGAGAGACTACACTGGCGCCGTCTATCAGAAAAGAAAACAAAACCGTAAAGCTTGAGTCGTTTAAAACTTTTTTTTTATGAACTTCTCAGTAAGTTTCTTTGTGACCAGCAATCGCAATATTTAACACTTTCTCGTACATATTGTAGCGAAGGTGATGTCGCGGAAAAAGAAGACAGCGAAGAAAAGAACACGGAGTGCTCGCGACAGAGTTGGAAGCCTACGAGCAAAAGCAAGCGGACGTCCAGTAAATGAACAGCTTGTAAGCGGTAAATGCAACATTTGGTGTCAGAAGTGGAGCTCCGTTCCGGCCGACGTCTTCCCCGAAACATGGACTCCACATCCGCTCCACAAGGTGAACACACCCCGAGTGTCAGCTCCGGAAATCTGGCCGCCTTGGACCCACCAGCTTCCCAACTCGTAGCCCTTACAACCAACCACCTCGAACATGCCGAAGCCTCCTACGCACGGCGGGAGAGCCAGCTTCTGCAAAGCGCAACCTCTTCTTTTCGGGAACTGACAGAATCTCTCACCGAACGCCTCCAGCGTCTAGAGGACCGATTGCCTGACCCCATGGAGCCCCGTGTCGTTGACGTTCCAGCCCAAACCCCCTTGGGGCGCCCGAGCCTGCGACTAAAACCATCAACATACAACGGTACCGCTCCTTGGCCCCCCTACATATCGCAATTCAACCTCATCGCTGACGCGAACCATTGGTCAGAGGCCCAAAAGGCTCAAGCCTTGGCCGCCCATCTCGCCCGACCAGCGTTGACCCTGTTGCATCATTTGCCACCTGAAAATCGTCAATCCTACCAGGCTTTGGTCGCGGCATCGGACGAGCGCTTTGGGGAAGGGCCGCTTCGGTTCCTTCATCATGCACAACTTCGCAACCGTCGTCAGTCTTCGCTGGAGACAATCTCCGACCTCGCGGATGACGTCGAACGCCTCGCACGTCTTGCCTTCCCAGATCGCCCAGAGGATACGGTGGAGGCGGTCGCTACCATGGCATTTATCGACGCCATCTTGTCTGTTGAGGTACAGGATGCGGTTCGCCTTGCACGCCCTAAGACTCTGCGGGTAGCACACACTTGTGCCTTGGAGGTACAGGCTGCCCGACAGGCATCTCGATCCACGCGTGTAGAGTCCTTCATGGAACCGCAAACTCCAGCTATAAAGACGTCCAACACCTCCAGCTCCAATTTGCTGGAATTGCCACCAGCAAGGTCACACGCGGTCGCAGTGCCCAAACCATGACCTTAGCTCTGGGAGCCGGACCTCAACGACAATGGCTCTAAGACGAATTACGTCAACTCGCGTCTTGGCTTCATCCTTGACTTCCATCTATCTCCAAGGCGTCATAGTGCGTGCACTTGTCGATACTGGCGCAACAACCTCTGTAATCCGGCCAGAAGTTTTGGCGAAGGCAAACCGAGTTGTCCCAGCAAACTCCGGTGGCAATGCTCTACAGACCGCAACAGGGGAGACGGTAGCTGTACTCGGCTACACTACCGTGCCTTTCACCGTGAGAAGCCTTCAAGCTGCTTTGCCCGTCGACGTCGCGGCTTTCGAGGAGCAGTGCATTCTCGGCGTTGATTTTCTCAAAGCACACAAATGCGTGCTTGACTTCAATGCCGGGTTGCTGCATTTGGGAACCGACTTGTTTCCCCTGGGTGCTGCCACAGTGACGGTTCTCTGCAACAGTGGACTCCCAATAAATGCCGAGCTCCCGTGTCCGTGTGTCCACGTATTACCAACTAAGTTGGCCCCACACGTGTTACCTCTCTACGAGGGCGCGACTGTTGGCCTCGATAAAACCAGCGCGGGTAAGCTTCATCAGCTACTTGAAAGATATACAAAGCTTTTCAGCACGGCAGACAGTGATATGGGCTTGTCATCAGCAGCAACACACCACATTGTAACGGGACAGGCTACCCCTGTACGACAGTCTCCTCGACGCGTTCCCCTTGCACAACAGTCATCTGTTAACGACATGATAAAGACCGTGCTACAGCAGGGCGTGATTGAACCCGCGTGTTCCTCTTGGTCTTCACCAGTCACTCTGGTGAAGAAAAAGGACGGGTAAACACGTTTTTGCGTAGATAATCGACGACTTAATGATGTCACCAAGAAAGACTCCTTTCCTTTGCCTCGAACTGACGATATCTTGGACGCTCTCGCAGGCTGCGAGTGGTTTTCTACGCTTGACCTCAAGAGTGGCTATTGGCAGGTACCCGTACACCCGGATGATCGAGAAAAGACTGCCTTCACTACAGGTCATGGCTCATATCAATTCCGAGTGATGCCATTCGGGCTCTGCAACGCCCCGGCTACATTCCAGAGACTAATGGAATCTGTGCTGCATGGTCTCATAGGCACAGTTTGTCTTGTATACCTTGACGACATTGTGGTATTGGGCAAGACATTTTCTGATCACCTGGCGAATGTCGAGCTTGTGCTTGCACGACTTGAAAAGGCAAACCTAAAGCTTACTCCAAAGAAATGTTCGCTGTGCACAAGGCAGGTTGAGTACCTCGGGCACATCATTTCGACGGACGGGGTTTCCACAGATCCTCGGAAACTCTCTGCTATTGCCGAGTGGCCAACCCCGAGATCCACCGCTGACGTTCAAAGCTTCATTGGGCTGGCATCGTACTACCGAAGATTCGTCCCTAGTTTCGCCCACATCACCAAGCCCTTGTATATCCTGACAGAAAAGAAAGCCCCGTTTGTCTGGTCCCCAGAATGCCAACTGGCCTTCGAGACACTCAAAACGGCCCTCACGTCTCCACCAACTCTTGCCTTCCCAAAAGACACAACACCATTCATCCTTGACACCGACGCTAGCGCCTCGGCAGCCGGTGCTGTACTATCGCAAGAACAAGATGGGCATGAGCGAGTCATTGCGTATTATAGTAAGGTTTTTACGAAGCCAGAACGGAACTACTGCACCTCCCGACGCGAACTTTTGGCCATCATCAAGGCCATAACCCATTTCCATCATTATCTTCTGGGACGGAAATTCATTATCCGAACCGACCACGCATCATTGACTTGGATGTTGAGTTTTAAGACCCCTGATGGACAGGTCGCCCGATGGCTGGAACGCCTTCACCAATACAACTTCGACATACAGCATCGCCCCGGCTCACTCCACACCAATGCCGACGGCCTTTCGCGTCGCCCATGTGGTGAGAAATCCTGCAAGCAGTGCACAAGCATTGAAAAACGCAGCTGCATCTCGCTCAAAGCAATCCCTTGTGGCAACGAAGCGTGGACACCGGAAAATCTTCGGGCAGCTCAACTTGACGATCCAGACATCGGCCTGCTCATACAATGGAAAATGAAAAATAGACGACCTCGAGGCAAGGAGGTATCGAGCTTATCTCCTACCCTTAAGGGCTACTTGGTGCAATGGGACTCCTTATACCTTCGCGACAACGTTCTCTATCGACGCTGGGAGTCCGCTGCGGGTGGCTCTGTCGTCTGGCAACTGGTACTGCCACACACTCTCCTCCCACGTATTTCAACAACTGCACAGCAGTCCAGAAGGAGGACACTTCGGCGTGAATCGCACGATAAAGAAGAATCGCCAATGCTTTTACTGGCTGCAGTGCCACAGTGACGTGAAGCAGTGGTGTCGTCAGTGCGACATGTGCGCCTCCCGTAAAGGACCTCATGCCAACCAGCGAGCACCACTTCAAGAGCATGTGACGGGGGCGCCTTTCGAGCGCGTTGGCATTGACGTGCTAGGCCCACTTCCCCGATCTAAATCTGGTAACAGGTTCTTGCTAGTCACCGTTGACTACTTTACAAAGTGGCCAGAGGTTATTCCAATTCCAAACCAGACCGCCCCTGAAATTGCTGACGCCCTGTTGAAGAATTGGATCACCAGGTACTGCGCCCCCGAGCATTCACTCGGATCAAGGTAGGAGTTTTGAATCTCACGTATTTCAAGAAGTTTGCAAGATCTTCAACATCGCCAAGACGAGGACCACACCTTTCCACCCGCAGTCAAACGGCTTGGTAGAAAGAATGAACCGCACCATCTTACAACATCTGTCGATGTTTGTGAATGATCGTCAAGATGACTGGGACAGCATCGTGCACCTGTTTTTGTACGCATACCTTACAGCAGCTCACGAGGTCACCGGTTATACGCCAGCGATGATGCTGCTCGGCCATGACCTTCGTATGCCCTGTGAACTAGCCATCCCACGAGCATCAGAACCGGCCACAGACCCTGTGTCTTTCGTGAGCAAACTGAGAACAAATCTTCAGCAAATGCACGCATTTGCTCGACAACGGCTGTCAAGCGACCTCGCTCGCATGAAGAGCCAGTATGACGCACACGTCACAACACGCCCTTTTTCACCAGGCGACAAGGTATGGTTGTATAACCCGGTTCGGAAACGAGGACTGTCCCCAAAGCTGCAGCGTCACTGGCAAGGACCCTTTACAATCGTGAAACTGCTCAATGACGTGGTCTATCGCATACGTCAAAACGATCGATCCCGGGCTCTCGTGGTTCACCGTGATCGACTGTCGTTGTACGAAGGACTTCGTTAAACCTGGATAAAAATCCAGAAGACGGGAGGGGATAATGTAGCGAAGGTGATGTCGCGGAAAATGAAGACAGCGAAGAAAAGAACACGGAGTGCTCGCGACAGAGTTGGAAGCCTACGAGCAAAGCAAGCGGACGTCCAGTAAATGAACAGCTTGTAAGCGGTAAATGCAACCATATTATCCATCTAAAAAACCTGTGCGATAAACCAACAGATAAGCGCATATGAGGTACATGTGGCGTTCTCCTCCCCATATCGCGCGCAGATGCGCGTCGTAAAACGAGACGCTCACTCTATGCGCCGCATTTTTCTCAATCCCTCGCAAACGAAAGGTGAGGAGTGGAGAAGACATAGCTGAACAGTAGCGGCGACGTGCCGAGTATGGTCGTTCTCGAAGCGTCAATGGGCGCGTTCAGTGTCTTCAGCTCCGAACGGAGTCACTCGAGTCGGAGTCCTCGGAGCGCCTACTGAACGGCAAAATAAAACGCGGCTCCTCAGCTGCTTCTACGCAATTTCCGCTGCATCCCCTGTGCCAGACGGTCTCCGAATAAAATGGAAGCAGTCGATTCCGAGCACGATCGCTCTTATTTGACGCCGGTATTGAAGAAGTCACGACAAGGTTGTTAAAGGGGCCCTGCAAGGAATTTTTTACTGGTTTTTAGTTTGCACCGAACCTGAGCGCGCTGAACGTAGTAAGTTAAAAAAAAAAAAAAAACTTTTCTTTTCTCGAAATTCGCTTTATTTTAAAAGTTATAGGCAAATTGAAGTTACAAAAACAAGCAAAAAATAACCTCCCTCATGACGTCCTTGGTTGCTTGAGTGGCCGTGAACTACAGGGTGAAACAAGGAGACGGCAGGCTCTTTAAATCGACCGGCAAATTCGGTTTCTTAACCTATCGCGCTACGACTTTGTGCAGCGTTGCCCACAGATGGTGCATTTTTTTTTTGTAAAATTTGCAAAGAGCGAACTTACCTGAGGAAAAAGTAAAGAAAGAAAAAGGCTTAGCTCCTATGGAAACGCAGCGACGCCACCGGTCTTCAAAGAGCACGGCGCCGTTTCGCACGGGACACAAGAGATGGCGCAACGAACGCCGCCAACGAACGAGCATACGGCGCCGAGAGCCAGCGTCTTTAGCAGACAATCTTTTCGACTCAAAAGCGGCGCGCGTTCCGCAGGCGGCGACAGTCGCAGAAACAAAAACAGGCGCGGTAACAACAAGCAACTGCAGTTCCTTGTCTGCTAAATACGCCGGCTCTCGGCGTCGTCTGCTCGTTCGTTGGCGGCAGTTGGCGTCGCGACCGCTTGCGCCATCTCTTGTGTCCCGTGCGAAACGGCGCCGTGTTCTTTGAAGACTGGTAGCGTCGCTGCGTTTCCATAGGAGCTAAGCCTTTTTCTTTCCTTACTTTTTACTCAGGTAAGTTCGTTCTTTGCAAATTTTACAAAAAAAAATGCACCATCTGTGGGCAACGCTGCACGAAGTCGTAGCGCGATAGGTTAAGAAACCGAATTTTCCGGTCGATTTAAAGAGCCTGCCGTCTCCTTGTTTCACCCTGTAGAGGAAGGGTAGTGGGCTCATCGCGAGCGCTCACGGCTGCCGCACTCGGTGTCAACGACGCGAGAGGGCGCCACTATCTGGATAGGCTGTATGCAGCGGGCAGCCAGGGGCGGCTCTCCTTGCATTTGCTGCGCGATTAAACACTAATTCGGCATGACACTTCATTGGCCACAAACGACAGCAAACACGTGGTAAAGATCAGTTCAGAATGGGAGCCACTTCGTGCTGCCATACCACGAAACGGCCAAACCGCAAGACAAAGCTTCTCGTCGAAGGGAACCGAAGGCCTTCGGAACGCTCGGAGCCGGTCGGATCCTCCTGTCGATACGACCGCAGCGCCGCTGCGAACATCCGGGAACTTTCCGTGTCGGCGCCTGATCCCACTACTCCTTTCTAGTATGCGCCGCCTTTGCCATCGCTTGGTGGCAGGTATGTCGACGGGTCATTTCTTGTTTCCGTACTTCATAAACTGCATTCGTTTCTTTTCTGATGTAAAATACTGAACAAAAACTACTTTTAGAAATAATTGAAACGGTTCGCGCCACTTATATTTTGTATTTCGACTAAAAAGAAGCTTTTAGTGGCTCTGACCAGTAGTAAGCCCAGGATCAAGACGTCACAATTTGCGCGCTTTCGGTACCGCGGGTCGCTCTCGTCGGTGGAGGAGGATTCCGCGTCGTCCGGTTAAAATATGACGCATTGATAATTACTCTCTCCGTGCCCGCTGCCTCGCCCGAACTTCAAGAGACGTGAAAACCGCAAAAAAGGTAGGCGCTTAGATATGATTGCAGGGCCCCTTTGAAGGAAAATCGAGAGACTGTACACATCAGCGCTGCTGTTCAAAGCGATCCAACGCGATCGAGCCCTTTGCTTGGCGGTGCAAAGGCTGTCATAAAAACCGACAAAAACGTCGCCAGCACACGCAAAATATAGAGCTCGGCGAATCTACGCCGCCGGTTGCGATACTTTTATACGGCAATACGTCTGTTCTGCCCTTCGTAACGAACTTCCCATAAAATGTATTCGTATACACAAGGGAAGTTCGGCCGCGCTCGGCGATGAAGGTTTTGTCGGCCGAAGCGAGCGTCAGCCAACGTGCACCCCGATTTAGCTACGCAAACAGAACATTAATCGGGATCATGCTCTGCGCGAGTGTCCAACCGGCTATCAAAGTCGCGTTCATAGCCTGCCTTGCTCTGTTCAGAGCAGACAGGACTATTGCCAATATTCACCAAGTTTCCGTGCAACGGCGCTCAAGACACGGCGTCAAATGAACGTTTACGTTGCTTATTAGAATATTCAAACCAAACAAAATATGGTCTAAAGCATTTTCCATAAGAGCCTTACCTGAAAACGAAATTCGATTGCGTTATTCGTCTCACCTTGAGCATTTTTGATTAACAAAAGCGAGCAAATAACATACCCGCGACAGAACCGACGCAGCTTATCCCGTCATTTTGCTTGTTTTTTTCTCTTTTGGCGCCGGAACTTCGTCGCGATCGGGAATTACGTCATGCTGCGCTCCTTTCACTCCTCATGCACCACCTCCGGAGACGGTGCACGAGAGCCTGACTCCTAAAACTCGAAGTAACGTGCACCGGAAGTCGGTTTTTGCCGTCTAGTGGAAGGAGCGCTGACTCCTTGACTCCTGGAGCCGCTACTGAACGCGCCCAATGAGACACCAAAGGGTAGGGGGGGGTGCGGGAGAGAGAGAGAGAGAATTAAGGTGTACTCGTTCTGCTGCTACAGAAGGTCGTGTGAAGAAACAAGAACCCGACTAGAGATTGTACTAAAAAAAAGCAGTGCACCAATTCTTAAAGGTTTGCGTTGGTCAAGTACTTTGAAGAGTAATTTGTCAAAGATCTGTTCGGGGCGTGCGGAGCGTGTGATCGCATCTGGTTCAAGAGCGACGTGTACGCTAGACAAGCGCAATGCTATCGCATTTCGAAGTAATCTGCAGCGATGTACCGCAGGAACAAAGCCCCGTTTAAAAAAAAGTGATACCATTTATAAACGGGACTCAGCTGTTGCAGCAGTTCTTCGCCCCTCGGAGGGTCTGTGTGTATGTGCGTGTTCCAAGCTTCACAAGTTGTGCTTAAAAAATGAAAGGAGGAGAGGAGGAGGAGGGGAGGCTACGGAGAGGAGGATACGCCCCTTGTGGTGAACTTTACTGGGTGTATCAAGGAGCGGCCAGGCTCTTTAAATCGACCGCAAAATTCGGTTTCTTAACCTATCGCGTTCCTATTTTGTATAGCGTTGGCCACAGCTGGTGCATTTTTTCTATGAAATTCGCAAAGAGCGAGCTTACCTGAGAAAAAAAAAAGAAAAAGAAAAAGGCTTAGCTCCTATGGAAAACGAAGCGAAGTCACCCGTCTTCAAACCATAGGGCGCCCTATGCTTTGAAGACCGGTGGCTTCGCTTCGTTTTCCATAGGAGCTAAGCATTTTTCTTTTTTTTTTACTTTTTTCTCAGGTGAGCTCGCTCTTTGCGAACTTCATAGAAAAAATGCATTACCTGTGGCCAACGCTATACAAAATCGGAACGTGATAGGTTAAGAAACCGAATTTTGCGGTCGATTTAAAGAGCCTGGCCGCCCCTTGATACACCCAGTATATAATAGACTAGCGAAACCAAGTAAACAACGCTGTGAAAAGAAGAAAGTAAAGAGGAAGTAGGGGCAGCACGAGAAGAAAGGAAAAGGAAGAGAAGGTGTGGAAGATCAAGATGGAAGAGCAAACCTAAACCTTCTTGGAGCCACCATCCAACCTGGGGAGACTCGGCGGAATCCCGAGACGCGAGGGCGGTTCGTAATCGGCGAACCCTTGGCACCTCAGAGCAGAAGACGGCTGCCAGGAGGAAGAAGGAAGCAACAGTGCTCTACGATCACCGACTGCACATTCCGGTCATCGCTGACCACGCCAAAAAACTAACTGGTGAAATGCCTTTCGCTGCCCTACTCCGCTTGTACGCAAACTATGACTGTGATTTAATTTACCCGCGGGTCTTTTAATACCGTCAGGAGTGAGTATTCTTTCTACATACTTTTATTTGATTAAGTTCTTTCTCGTTTTCTCGTTTTTCTAATTTGGTTTAAACCGCATAACTAAAAGGTATATAGAAATCCTCTGTATCGTCCTTCTTGCGAGGGCAAACAGCTCATCCGCAAGAACTTTCCTACACCCCTCCTCATCCTCTCATTCTTCTCCCCTCCACCTCCCTTCCTCCTCGTGATGTCAATCGTGACCCACATGACGTCGCTCGTGAAGGTCGTGACCTTCACTGTGAAGGTTGCGACTTTCACTTTGAAGGTCTTGACCTTCACTTTGAAGGTCGTGGCCTTCGTCGTAACCTTCACCAGTGACCCTCATGACGTCACACGTGACGTTACCTGTGACATCATTATGGGAAACGCCCCATAATGCAAGGCGCGGTTATGCCGACGGTGACGGCGACGCCTCTCATGCCGGAAACGGGCGCCTAAAGGACCGAGCACATTAAGCGCGAAACACATGCGCGTCAAAACTGTCCGGTCCGGCGTGCGAACTGTCGGGAAGATGGCTGCTCCGAATCGCCGCACAGGACGGTTCGCGACACATGGTTTCCGACGCGTCGTTGCGTCGCTCCGTTGAGCTCCGCCCAGTTTCGGGTATCCCTCTACCGAATGGATGGATGAATGCTAATGGCTATATATATAACGGGCGGTAGCTCGCGCCACCTAGCCTAGAAAAATTAATTCTTCCCTCGCTCTTCTTGCTTTTTTGTGACTTTAAAACAAATATAATATTTTTATTACATTCTATTAAAGTGTGCGTCTGTAGAGATTTTCCGTGAGGTAACTTTTCTGCTCAACATCACTCAATCGCGATGGACCGCAGCGGACCTTAGGAGCCATCCCAGCGAAGCGAGCACTGCGTACAAATCACGTGACTACGCTTACCGCGCATTGCTGCGTCTCTCCCGAAGTTCACGTGACACTCACACGGCATTGGACTGGCTCGTAGCGTCCGCTGCTCTCCATCGTAAGGTGAAACGGAGTACATTCGGGTTTCGAAGGCCTCGATCGGTCCCAGAAGGACGGCTTGCTATGGCGCGCGCGATCAGCAGCTTGTTTTGTGTGCGCGAGAAATCTCGATGGCGTCCATCTCCTTCACCGCGCACCGCCACATGTGTGTGTCGTGTAGGCGTTGTAAAAGAGGGGGAGATCCGCTTCCCCGAACTGCCCGCACCACGAAGCGCCTCCTCACCCGATCGGGTCGAAAGTCACGTGACAACATGACCTTCGCGCCATCCGTGCTGCCATTGGCTGCGGCCCTCCGAAATTCGGACAGCCGTGCGGCGATATCTAGCAAGTTGGACGCACGCCGGCGCCGGACGGAGGCCCCGTCCGACGCTTCGTTGCGACGAAAACCCTCGCCCTCGGACGTCGTTCAGGCGGTTCGCACGCCGAATCGGACAGTTTGGACGCGCATGTGTCTCGCGCTTTAGCGTCGCGGAGGCTTACCGCGTGACGCCGGCCACCGCGGGCTGCCGACAAAACAAGTTTTCGCCTTCAGCGGCGCGCCTGACAACACCACCAAGCCAACCGGTCCTTGCGTGGTTCAGAGCTCGCCGCACCTCGCCGCAGAAGAAAGCAGCCAATGGGAGGTGGCGTAGATGGTGACGTTGCGATGCCATGGTAACGCGCAAGTCGGTTCTCCGCGCGTCTTTCACGTTGCGAAAGGAGTGTAACGTTATTTCGTTTCGTCTGCTGTCCCTACTTCTACCATGCCTTTCCCAATGGAGCGGTTCCTCAAAACCGTGCGACTGTTTCCCTTTTTATATGACAAGACGCAGTCAGACTAACTAGGTAAGGACGCTAAGAACAACCGCTGGGAAATAATAATAATAGTAATAATAATAATAATAATAATCGTTTTTTTCTTTAATGCCCCAGAACAACCGTGAGGTTTTGATGTAATGGCACATCCAAAAAAAAAAAAAAAACAAAAAAAACTCAGTGAGACATTGTTCTAGGCATGGTACAGCAGTTTGTCAAGATCACGCTTGAAGGAAGCAAAGTCACGAAAAATATCAAAAGATGATGACGCCAAGTCGTTCACTGAAATTTACATGCGAACTAACGGTGTCAGTGTGTCCTTCGAGGACAGGTAGAATACAGAGTGCTTTCTACAGACGCGAGCAGGCGCGTGAAAATGTAAAGAGCTTAGCATGTCAGCATTACATTGACCGTGAATCACTTTGTGTAAAAATATAATATCACGTGACAGTCTACGTGTCAATAAATTTTGTAAGCATAGAGTGGTAAAATAAATTCGTAATCATAATTACACCTTTTGTTAAAATGCCTGTCGTACACAATGAGAACAAACCGTTTGTTTGCTGATTCAATTCGTGACGCATCAGAGGCCGTCAGCGAGTTCCATATCACACTACCAAACTCAAGTTTAGTACGTGCTAGACAAGAAAATAAGCGAACAATGCATAAAGGATTCTTGAAGTCACGAGATAAGCGAGATAACAAACCCAGCATTCGCATGGAAGAGGAGACAATCTGTGTGACATGATAAGAAAAGGAAAGTGTGGCATCAAAAAAGATCCCAAGGTCACGAACCACAGTGACTCGTCACGAACCACCGTGACAGACTGGAGTACTTAATTGTAAGATAATATATCGCGTTTTCGAGACATTGACAGAACGTTTGTTTTGGTTGGATTAAGATGCAAAACATTTTCAGAACACCACTCATATACACGTAGTATATCGGCCTGTAGAAGACTGCAGTCGTAGGATGTCCGTACATTCATAAAGATCTTGATGTCGTCAGCAAACATTAATAAGTGTGAATTTCGTACGCACAATTCCAGGTCGTTTACGAAGACGAGAACTAGGAGAGGCTCCAAGTTCGATCCTTTAGGTTTAAAAGTATCAGAATAGCTGTCTGAAATCCTAACAGTGCTCTGACGTTCAGTCAAATACGTCCTGAACGACCTGACTACGGTAATGAACTATAGGAACTGTATATTCAAGAAACGAACACAGATTCGTTTCCACAGAGCGACCCTTTAAAAAGCCGTACTGTAAATTGCTAAATTTTTTGTCGGAAATAATAGGAAACATGCAAGTAAATAACCATTCCAAAGACCAACGTTACTAGACCACTCAGTTAGGAAACTGCCATAGAGACTGCTCTGAAAAAGTGGCCCCGATCTGTCCTCGAGAACCGAGCTAATGGCGAACACAACGCCACCATTTCTCCCGCAGCGGCCACTCGAGGAACCTCACGTTACTTCTATCTTGGCTTTAATCGGCCATTTTGGCGCCGAAACAGATACGGTGGTAGAGGTTACAGAAGCGCCACACCCGTCTCCCCAGCGGACGCGCCGCGTCTTACGAACGAAGTTAAAATGCACCTAGGTCGGGACGCGCTGCCTGAAAGCACCGCTGAGGCATGGTTGTATAAAAACAATATTAATTGTACCACAAAACCTTCCTAACTAAAAATTTTAAAAACATCACGCGCCCTTCATTTTGTACTAAACTCTAATAAATTTCATACAAAAAGAGACTTTCCGTTTGTTTTTACGCAAAAAAAAATGCTTTCTAAAAGCTCGAGGTGACCACAGTACAGACAACTGATAAAGAGTGGCGCTATTGTCGTATTTAGCTCGGTCTCGGTGGACGCCAGCGGCCCAGGTTTCGAGGGTGAGTTTCCCAACTGAGTGTTTTAGTAACGTTGCCAAAGACCTTAGAAAAAGCTCACAATAAAAATATAGGTCTGTCTGTAGTAGTTTACCTTACACACATCGCCACCTTTTTGTGTCGGAACAACCGACCTTTTCCAAGAGGCTGGAAAAACGACAGTTCTCAACGAGAGGTTAAAGGGGCGATGCAACGATTTTTGTATTTTGCGCAAATACCGCTTAGAACGGATCCCTGACGTTAATGACCTATGAAACACGCGTTCGTTTTTCACCACATGCAATCGAAGTCGCAGAAAAAATAAAGAAAAACGAGCAGAGTTTACCCCCTCAACTCGCAGCCAGAACAAGCGGCCACGTGATCTGGAGCCGATTATATGCCGCCAATGTTGATCATAGCCATGCGCTGGGGTGGGCAAGGCGCAGGACACGCGCTGAGTTCCAGACATTGTTATGGTTCGGCTGTTGTCGTCATTGCAGCAATTGGACACGGGCCACCACCCGGATGCTTCTCGAGCTATCGATTACCACGAGCCCAAATCGAGTGTCCACGCCATGTTCGGGTCCAATCTATGAGCCGCATGCAAATATCGTCACTGGGCGGTACTGATACCGCCCAGCTACGTCATCAGGTTATGCGAAGGAAAGATTGAATGAAAACACTGTTTTTTTTTCCCTCGAAATTACAGTGCAACAAAGGAGTTTCTTGGTCAGTGGCGTTGCGTGCGAGTATCCTTGAGTCCCACTAGTGCCAGTAAGCTCGTGTAAAGTGAAAAACATTCCAATTGAATATCGTTGCACCGCCCCTTTAAACATCTGTTCTAAAAGAGGATCTATGACACTCGCACAACCCTTTACAATAAAGTTTAGAACCATATTGTCACGAATGACGAGGTGAAACAAAGAATAACTGGGGGAAACTGAAACGTTTAAGGGGGGTGAACGTGTGCCCAAAAATAAAAAGGAAACAGAAGATAACAACAGAGCGTCGCGGGCGTCGAAGTCGGCGAAAGAGCAGAGTCAAACGCTGGGGCGAAAGAGACTGCGGCTCGCCACGCGGAGCCCCTTATGTACATGCGTGAGCTTCTGGAATAATCGGCGTAGAATGTTCCACGCGTAGAACATTTGGACCTCGAACAAGCAACAGGATTCTCGAATTTACCGGAAAAGTAATATGGAAGAAGAACAAAAGATGCGTCGCTCCCAGGAATCGAACCCTGGCTTTTCGCGTGGCATGCAGGCACTATAATCGTTAGGCCACGCGCGCGCTGCCTGCACTGTAAAAAATCGTTCGTAAAAAAAAACGAGGAAATGCTTGGCAGCTCTATTAAGAGGGGATGCCCATTAAAATAACGTGCCCCCATATTCTGAAAATATGTGAAAAAAGTCGTTAATGCGACGGTAACCATTTTCCGAAAATATAAGGATGCCCATTAAAATTGTGCACACACGTAATTTTAACGAGCAATCTTATACTTTGGTAAAATGGGTACCGTTGCATTGACGTCTTTTTTTACGTATTTTCACAATATGGGGGCACGTTATTTTAATGGGCATCCCCTCTTAATAGAGCTGCCAAGCATTTCATCGTTTGTTTTTACGAAATATTTGTTTTTACATCTCTTTTTAGCTGAGGCACTGAAGTAGCTTATGTTCTGCTGTCCAACATTTTTCACTTACTTAAGTTTCTGTGCAGTGATATTCTAAAATACAACTTCAGCGTCCTTGATGCACCTGAAAATATGAGCTATGTATTATGGGGATTGCAATGCAATGAAATTGTGAATTCATGCACTTTGGAGCAGCTCTGCTTCTTTGCCTAAAATGAGGAGAAATTAATTTGGCACAGAAACTTTAAAATAAGTGAAATAGGG
This sequence comes from Ixodes persulcatus, assembly GCA_013358835.2. NCBI lineage: Eukaryota > Metazoa > Arthropoda > Arachnida > Ixodida > Ixodidae > Ixodes > Ixodes persulcatus. Next base: position 196,291 of record JABSTQ010009837.1, on the reverse strand, counting down.
TGCAGCAAAACAGCAGCTAGCTTGTGTTTCTCATGGGAAGCACCTGCAGACACAGCTGTCAGCTGCTAACATCTGTTGCAAGCCAAGAATAGTAGGTAAGTGGAGAGAAGGAAACCACCATTGCACCATGATTGGTTTCCTCCTCCCCATTCTCCAGCCTCCGCTCATGTTGAAAGAGTGGAGGGCTCTGTGTTAGGGGCTTGCTCCTGCTGTTCTTGAGTTGCAACAGACCATAGCGACCTGGAGGTTTTCGAAAGCGCAGCTCAAGCTGGCCGGAACATATTAAAATGTCATATGGGCAGCAAATTCTCAGAACATAAACACCGTTGAGAAAGGGTTCAGAATTGACACTGCAGCAAAAACGCAAAATAGTTTGGTCGGTCGTTCGTAAATTATTTTGCCTTAGCTCTCTGTAGCGGTTTCCTTCGAGCTGATTTTAAACAACAAAAAACGAGTGAAATTATAGTAGCTCTTTATTATATCTGAAATTCCTTCATGGGTGCTTCTTTCGAGGTGTAGGGCTATCTCATTGCTCCCTGCACATGCAAAAGAAATATGCAGGTAGTCGTAAGCCAAGCACAAGGCTGTCAAAACGATGCAAGACAAGGTAGGCCTTACATTATACACAATACAAATAATCCTACTCGATCTACAAAGAGAGACCAGCTCACCTAGATGAAAGCAACTGGTCTGGACCATAAGGGAAGGGCAGCACATTTCGGCGCCTTGTTCTTTCCTCTGAGGAGACCTGCGCTTATCACAGAAAATGCGGTTTTAGTTGAAAACCAATTGACATTGCAGGAGAGAGGCATAAAATATCTGATATAGCAAGTAATGTCTGTGACAAAAAAAGACAAAGACCACGTTTAAAGGGACCGTAGCTCACCTCCAGTAAAACAACGTGCCTTGGGCCTCGGGCGATTAACAAAACAAAAAACTTGTCTACGCTGCATCTTGCTCTTTACGTGCAGAAAACCTGTAATTGCCAGGGAAAATGCAGATTTAGTTGAAAACCAATTGACATTTCAGAAGAGAAGAAAGATCTAATACACCGAATAATGTCGGTGACGAGTAAGGCTGGGAGGAGACCATAGCTCACTTTCAATGAAGCAATGTGCCTAGGCCGGTTAAAAAAAGAACAACTTGTCCGGGCCCTACCCTAATGAAAATTCCATCAAGGTACGTAATTTGGGACGCTGACTGCCAGTCAGCAGCCCTGGTGGAACGTGCCCTGATGGTCCATCAGATGACGTCTGACCATTTTATTCAGCGAAATTTCGTCGACAACATTCGGTTTTCCCAATGTTAAATAGTAAAAAAGAAATGTAAATATCGCCAAATGCGTCGACAAAACAAAATGCTCAAAAGATTCAAAAAAAAAAAAAGCAACCCCGCACGGGGGGATCGAACCCGGGACCGCTTGCTCATGAGGCAGACGTCTTACCACTAAGCTACACTGCAGATTCAAAAAACTCATTTTGAGAACTCGTTTTATACGAGACTTTCGGGCGGCACTTGAACGCGTGAGCAGAGTACCGTCGGACGGCAGTCGAACGCTCTGCCAGAGTGCCGTCGGACGGTACCCCACCAGTGATACACGCGCAGTCTGACTCTCTTTCGGACGGCACTTGTAGGAGCGAGTGGACCGTCGGATGGCACTGTAGACACAGCCTCTAAGGAATGCTTCGGCTCCATATGCAGTTAAGCCTTCAGCATGTTATGCAAAGCACTCGTACATCAATCGCCGTACTTCAGTTCTACTCACCTACCATGTAGAGTACTTTCGCGTCGTAGAACCCTCCTTTTGTTCGCGCGTCTCCGGCCCAGTAGAGCTGGTACACCTTGTCGTCTTCAACTACACCGCTAAACTTCCTTACATAGTCGGAACTCCCGAAACACTGGGTCTTTTCGAGGAGAAATTCTACTAAAACGTAACACGTTGTAGAGCTCGGGCAGGATCGACAGGTTGGAGCAAGCGGGCAAACAAAACGAGTCGAGAGCGATCATTCATGGAAGCTCGGCGAAGCCGGGCGAAGCGAAAGTAAAGGAGTAAGTGGCGCGTTCGGCCAGTTCGGCGTTCGGCGGGCTTCTGATCAGTGTTGTCGGTCGGTTGCGTGTCATATCTCTAACATCAGCGGTTTTATGGTTTCACGCCCCGAAATCGTTTTCTCGTGCATAGATTATTTTTCGTATTCATAGATTTGACGAAATATTGGTTTTCGAACGAACTTTACGTCCATTGACCGTACGTCTGTCTGTCCGTCAAAGCTTTTTGACGTACAGTCAGAGACAATCGATGTCCAATCAGAATCGCCACCAAGAAATCTTGACGGCATTTCGCGGCGGCCGACTGCCACCAGGAAACCATCAGAAAGCCGACAAGCGGAGTCTGACTGGAGTTTGACTGTCGGTCAGAGTAACTGTTGGCCAATCAGACGTGCTTGACGTACAATCAGGCACAGACAGGTGTCCACTAGAAAACATCGACTGCCAGACAGCGTTACATTGATGGATTTTTCCTTCGGGTAGCCTACGCTTTCGTCTAAGGAAACCTGTGCTTATCAGGAAAATAGAAGTTTTAGTTGAAAACTAATTGATATTGCAGAAAAGGAGCAATACAAAACCTGATGCGGCGAATAATGTCTGTGACAAATAAAACATGAACCGCTTGTAATGGGACCATAGCTCACCTTCAGTAAAACGCCAGTTGTTAATTGAGCTGCGCATGTGTGCGTCCGTTATACAGTCACTGCACAGTGAATATTATGAATATCATTGTGTTGCACCAATTGACGTATTTGGAAACTAGACACTATTTATATCAGATATTTCATATAAATTTGTGACTTAGTGACTTTCCCTCTCAAATAAGGAGCATGCAGGGTTCACCAAGAGACTAGCTCACCTTGTTCAAAGAACACCACTTTGGCCGGAAACGCAAACTGCCCCTTGTTCAACGGCAGGCTTCTGTTGTAGGTACCTGTGCATATCAGAAGCCCTATCTTAGTCTGACTTCACCCTTGCAGTGGCTGCGATTAACCTGGTCTTAATCTAACACAAATGCTTTGGCCGGACAGGCACACAAAGGCCTGATACAAGACCACTATAAAAAAAGGAAATAGAGTGGCTGTGAGGAATGAAACACACAACCCAGATAGGCATCAATCACTCACCTTAAAACACTTGCCAGGAGTGGCGAAGAGCAAACTTCTGTCCTTGATTGGCTGGTGCTTGCTGCCAGGACCTGCATGTATCAGAAACAGTCTTATACCCCATTCACAAGGCAGCGTGAAGGTACCTTTAGCTTAGGCCCCTTAGCTGAAGGTACCTGTGGTAAACGGCATTCTGAATCATATAATAAATAATTGGAGCACTCCGAGTTGATGTTGATTGCATTCCTGATAAACCGCGAAAGGAGCATGTGATAAACAATTATTCCGCAAAATTGGTTTGATGCGCAGTTTTTGATTATCATGTGTGAAATATCACATTTAAGACCTAAATATTATATGAGTTTGCTTTTGTGGCACTTTATTCTTTTTTCTCAAAGTCTAAGGGTGCACCTAAATTAGTCTTGCTTTAAAACGTCCAATCCGTCTGGCCGCACTGGCCCTAAATCATCTGCGCTTATGAGTTTCAATTCCGAGGTGGGCGACCTTTTTCTGTTTAGCTGCTCCATTTTTCCGCAAAGTTCTCACTGAAGTAGCTAAATAGTGCTTGGCAGAAACAAACCCACGTCGGAGTCTCACGGTTACGCCAGTCACGCCATCGAAAGGGACGGACGACGAGGATAAAACGTCTGGGCGGGAGAGGCGGACGACTTGTCTACAACCTTGAGAAAGAGCTCACAGTGGTGCATCGCGTTCGGGTTCTTAGCATACATTGCTTTCCACGTGCCGCCGCTGCTACCTGCTAGCTGGAGTATGCGTTCCTCGTTACTGTAATATACCATCACATTTGTGTTCACAACCATTTCATAATTTACCACTTATATATATTCATTTTGTTATAAATGCATTAAACAAGATATATTTCTATATCTGTGATTTTTATTTTGAGTTTGTAGGTCCGAGGCTACTCCCTGTAGCTGCAAAGGGAGCTTGGCAAGCTCCTTTTAACACAGGACCTACCTTAGCGAAAGGGACCTTTATGTGCCGTGTGATTATGATCTCCAGCTCCCTTTACTACAGATACCTGTGCCAAAGATACCTTTACGCTGCCGTGTGAATTCGGTATTAGTTGAACTTGGGTGTTTTTGAATGAGAGAGAGAACAAAATACTAATGCAAGACCACCACACATAGGAAATGGCATCCAAGAGGAATGAAACACAAAACTCGTATAGGCGTGCAATAGCTTGCCTTGAAAATACTTGCTCTTGGTGGCTGAGAACAAACTCGTGTTCCTGATTGTCAGCCACTTGCTGCCAAGAAAACGTGCACATATCCGAAAGAACCCAGTCTTAGTCTAATACAGATGCTTTGGCCGAACAGAGACACAAAACCCTGACACAAGACCACTCTAAAGACAGGAAATAAAGTGTCTGTGAGGAATGAAACACATAACCCAGATAGGCATCAATCACTCACCTTGAAAACACTTGCCATGAGTGGCAGAGAGCAAACTTCTGGCCTTGATTGGCTCGTGCTTGCCACGAAGACCTGCATGGATCAGAAAGAACCCGGTCTTAGTCGAACTCAAGTTTTTTGGCAGGAGAGACAACAAGACTTATGCAAGGCCACTACACCTAAGAAATGATATCCAGAAAGAATGAAACACAAAACTCATATAGGCGGGCAATAGCTCACCTTGAAAATAATTGCTTTTGGTGGCCGAGAACAAACTCGTGTTCCTGATTGGCAGCAACTTGCTACCAAGAATACCTGCATATATCCGAAAGAACCCAGTCTTAGTCTAATACAGATGCTTTGGCCGAACAGAGACACAAAAGCCTGACACAAGACCACTCTAAAGACAGGAAATAAAGTATCTGTGAGGAATGAAACACATAACCCAGATAGGCATCCAATCACTTACCTTGAAAACACTTGCCATGAGTGGCAGAGAGCAAACTTCTGGCCTTGATTGGCTCGTGCTTGCCACGAAGACCTGCATGGATCAGAAAGAACCCGGTCTTAGTCGAACTCAAGTCTTTTGGCAGGAGAGACAACAAGACTTATGCAAGGCGACTACACCTAAGAAATGACATCCAGAAAGAATGAAACACAAAACTCATATAGGCGGGCAATAGCTCACCTTGAAAATAATTGCTTTTGGTGGCCGAGAACAAACTCGTGTTCCTGATTGGCAGCAACTTGCTACCAAGAATACCCTGCACATATCCGAAAGAACCCAGTCTTAGTCTAATACAGATGCTTTGGCCGAACAGGGACACAAAAGCCTGACACAAGACCACCCTAAAGACAGGAAATAAAGTGTCTGTGAGGAATGAAACACATAACCCTGATAGGCATCAATCACTCACCTTGAAAACACTCGCCATGAGTGGCAGAGAGCAAACGTCTGGCCTTGATTGGCTCGTGCTTGCCACGAAGACCTGCATGGATCAGAAAGAACCCGGTCTTAGTCGAACTCAAGTTTTTTGGCAGGAGAGACAACAAGACTTATGCAAGGCCACTACACCTAAGAAATGACATCCAGAAAGAATGAAACAGAAAACTCTTCCATATCCTACTTACCGGGTATCAGCGATCACTCCATTATACATTTCTCGTTACTTACACCAGTGTCTGATGCTAGTAAGTCAACAAAACATTTCTTTGACTATAGTAAAGCAAACTTTGGTGCTATAAATAACAATTAGCTGGCTTCCTTGACGAATTCCTTCCTAATTTTTTTTGAACGCTCAGTTGAAAGCAATTGGTCCATATTTAAAAACAAATTAGTATCCCTAATTAACTTATTCGTTCCATATAGGTCCATTAAAACAAATTCCTTCTCGCCATGGTTTAATGTAACACTTAAAGGAGCTGTGCAACGATATTCAATTGGAATGTTTTTCACTTTACACGAGCTTACTGGCACTAGTGGGACTCAAGGATACTCGCATGCAATGCCACTGGCCAAGAAACTCCTTTGTTGCGGTGTAATTTCAAGGACAAAAGCGATCATTTTCATTCAATCTCTCCCTTGCAAAATTCGTTGACGTAACGCGGGGATCGCAGTACACCCGTATGACGATATTTGAATGCGGTTCATAGATTGGACCCGAGCATTGCGTGGGCACTCGATTTAGGCTCGTGATAATTGATAGCTCGAGAAGCATTCGAGTAGTGGCCCGTGTCCAATCGCTGCAACGACGACAATAGCCGAGCCATAACAATGTCTGGAACTCAGCGCGTGTCCTGTGCTTTGCCAACCCCAGCGCGTGGCTATGATCAACATTGGCGGAATATAATCTGCTCCAGATCACGTGGCCGCTTGTTCTGGCTGCGAGTTGAGGGCGTGAACGCTGCTCGTTGTTTTTTAATTTTTTTCTGGGACTTCTAATGCGTCGGGTGAAAAACGAAGGCGTGTTTCATAGGTCATTAACGTCAGGGATCCGTTCTAAGCGGTATTTGCGCAAAGTAAAAAAATTGTTGCATAGCCCCTTTAAGCGCCTTAACAACAAAAAGAAACGTTTGTTTCGTTGTGCAAAGCTTTCTTGTAGTGACGCACATTGGGAAATCTATCATGCAGCTGAGGATGTTTATAAACTAGCCATCAAGGACGCTAAACTAACATTTTTTAATGTGACCTTACCCTCCATGTTACTGACCAGTCCTAAACAGTTTTGGCGTATTATGAATAGAAACAAATCGAACGATATCTCGCTCACTAGTAATGGTGTTGTTATTCCAAATGACCAGTGTGCCTCCATCTTAAATGACATTTTTGTAAAAGCGTTTTGTGTAGATGATGATTGCTCCCACCCTGTGTACCCTAATTATAACTTTTTGCCCATGGATCCTCTTGTAATTGACTATGACAGAATTTTAAATTTGATTGATAACTTAAAAACATCTTCGTCTTTTGGAGTAGACAATGTCACCTCCACACTCCTTAAGAATACTAAAAATTATATCGCAATTTACCTTTTCAAGATTTTTGAGCAATCTCTTGCATCTGGTGTATTGCCTGAGGAGTGGAAAATAGGGAAGGTGATTCCACTCCACAAACAAGGCGATAAGCAGAGTCCTCTTAACTATCGCCCCATTTCCTTAATCAGCACACCTTGTAAACTTTTAGAGCACATAATATTCACTCATTTGGTTTACTACTTGGACTCTAATTCCTTCTTTTCTCCATCCCAACATGGCTTTCGTAAATCCCTTTCATGCGAGACTCAACTACTGACCTTCACTAATGATGTGCTTTCCATACTTGACCGTGGATCCCAGATTGACTGTGTTTTTTTAAATTTCTGCAAAGCTTTCGACAAAGTTCCTCATAAACGTTTACTCTTTAAACTCAGTCAGCTCAATCTCGATCCTAACGTGCTGTCTTGGATTACATGTTTTTTAACTAATCGTTCTCAGTTCGTTCATGCTAACAATGTAAATTCTTCTATGAAACCTGCTACTTCTGGTGTACCGCAAGGGTCTGTTTTGGGGCCCCTGTTGTTTTTAATTTACGTAAATGACTTACCACTGTGTGTATCATCATCTATTAGCCTCTTTGCTGATGATTGTGTAATTTATCGAGAAGTCACTAATACTACTGACATCGAACTTCTTCAAAATGACTTACAAGCTGTGGCTGATTGGTGTGATTTATGGCAAATGTCCCTCAATACTAACAAATGTAAAGCGATGAATATCTCCCGTCGAATTACTATATCTTCTACTTACTCAATCTCTGAAATTCCCCTTGAAACTGTACCATGCTACAAGTACCTTGGGGTGCACATCACCTCTAACATGTCATGGAAAACTCATACTTACCACATTATCGTCAACGCTAACTCCATGCTTGGTTACCTAAAGAGAAACTTTAGGTAACCAAGCCAACTTTAGGTAACAAAGAGTAAGAAAATATTGTTCGTAACTCTACGCATGAGTAAAAATCGGAGTACATACAGACATGGCGGCTGAGGAACTAAAACAAACCGAAAACTGTTTGCCTAAGCAAAGTGAAAAAAGATATAGAGCGCACTGATCAGGTATAAAATTAAAGTTATTCAAACAAACATTTGCCAGTTGCGGGCACTATAAGACCCAAATAAACAAAGCAATTTAAAGAAAAGTTTTTTTTTTGTTATTGATTTATGACATACTGCAGAACATGATGGTCCAATCAGAAGTTAAAGAAACAAAATATATTGTCCGCATTGCAAGAAAAAATACACCACACAATCTTAGACAAAAATGCAACAAGAACAAATGAGAAGTGGAAGTTTGTGCCTCAACAGAAAGGGAATTCCAGTAATTATATTGTCATTGGTAAAAAAGGAAATTAAAAATATTGGTGCGACAAAATTGTAAGGAGTCAGTGAATGTGCCTAGTGATATCTGGTCTGTCTAGTGGTGATGGGTTTAGGTATGCGTTGCGATTAGTAGAAAGTTTGTCATTTACAAGAACAAACAAACTTCAGCCTTGCTATATTCCTTCGTTCCTGCAGCGATGCAATGTTGTTGATTTGCATCAGGGAAGAGGAGAGACCGACCGCTAGAATTTGCTGTAAATAAATATAACTGCCCGCCTTTGAACACTTTTTAGCTTATCTGAGTCTTTTTTTTAGTCAAAGGATCCCACACTATGCTTCGATAGTTTAGGTCTCACAGGCGTATTGTAGACTAATAATTTCACGTTAATGGGTGTATTCTTTAGTTTGTGTGTCACATAACCAAGCTTTCTAGAAGCAGCAGATGTAATTTTATCTATGTGTCTTGACCAGTTCAAACTCTTGTCGATTGTCAACCCAAGATACTCGCAGTGACCTAACTCAGCGAAGTTATAATTAAAGAAAGAGGCTTCTTTGTATTCGTGATTCTAAGAGAGAGTTTTTTCAAGATCTAAGGGCATCTTCCAATGGTCGCACCAATCCTGTATATAATGTAATCTCGTATTCAGTTCAATTTCATCATCATTACATGTTATATCCTTAAATATTACGAAATCGCCCGCAAATAGTTGCATGCTCACGCCCGGGACAACAGTAGAAGTAATATAATTGACGTAGATTAAAAACAATAGCGGCTCCAGGGCACTTCCTCGAGGTACCACAGAAGTCACATCTAGCATCTCTGGGCAGCCAGTGCCAACTTCGATATATTGTTTACGGCCATACAAATGTGAGTCGATCCATTTTTATATGGCTGGGTCAAGACTGATACTTTACTATTTATATAGCAACCCCCCGTATGGTACTCTATCGATAGCTTGGCTTAAGTCAAGAAATACAACATCTGGCCGGATTTATTCAAAACAGGAGGGAGTATCCTGTACTGCGGTAACCAGCTAAGTCGCTGTCGAATATCCTTTTCAAAATCGACGTTGAAACTCTGTGATCAAATTATTTTACTGAGAAAGTAACTGATCATAATATAAATATCATGTTCCAACAGCTTACACGATGTATGTACATGTCAGTGAAATTGACCTGTAGCTGCTTGGAGACAAGCGGTCACACTTTGTGAACAGCGGCACAACTCGTGCGAGGAGCCAATCATTCGGCAGAACACCGGAAAAAGTTAACTAAGCACTCCGCGAAACGACGGAAGAAGGCATTTTAAACCCTATCAAGACCAAGAGTTTTTTTTGTTTTTCTTAAGTTCAATAGTATTGAAAAAATTTCAGTTAGATATAAAATCAGCGTTCAGGAATGGCGAGAGACAGTTTTCAGGTTCATGTTTCAGTGTAAGAAAATACAGACTGAAAGTAACCAATAAAATGACGTGCGATCGCTGTGATATCAGCAACCACCGTAATGTCAACGTGAATTTGGTTTTGGTTTTCTTCTTTTCTCAAATAGCTCCGAAACTTCGGAGGGTCGTTCTTAACGAAATTAGTCAGCGTATTAGCAAAATAAGAGCCACGGGCTTGTTGAACATGTCTTCCTAACTCGTCCCGCATGTTCTCAAAGCGACCATTGTCCAGAAAGTACTAACAAATAAAGAACTATTAAATAAACACGACACATTAATGCAAAAAATTCTGGAAATAAAACGTGGACTTCCGAAACGAGCTGATGACGACGTTTCGGCGATGGAACTGTCTTTTCCGGGACAGGAGGTTTTGATGGTGGCGCTACCCACTCCTATATACTAGAAACATCAGGTTTCCTATTGCTAAGTTTGACGACTGTCTTTTTTTTTATTAATCCGGTTTTTGTTTTGTCAATGCAGTGAAAATCAATCAAGAGTGGACGTGAGAGAGGTGAAGGAAAAAGTAAAGACGAAGCTTGAAAATATGCCCCGAACGTAAGTATGACCGAAATTCGTAGCACAACTCAAGGGGTACTAAGGTGGGTTTTGAGATCATATTTTTTTAGCGCGAACTCAACCCGTGCGCCATAAACATTCTATAAAACCCAACATTACTATCACGCGGGGCCTTTTTAGCACTTAAAAACGCAATAAAACACCGCGACACACACGTTTTTCTGAGATACCTCAGAGAAAAAAGTGTGCCGCGGTATTTGGTGGCGTTTTTAAGGCCGAAAAAGGCCAGGTGGGATTGTTGCTTTGGTTTTTTGTTTTTTTTGGATGCTTAGGATGGTGCACTGAGTTCGCGCCATAAAAGAACGATCTCGAAATCCATCTTATGGCCCAGACCTGCCAATCCTACGATGTTGAAAATACTACAGGGGACGCCCCGAAAAACACTAGAATTTTGTGAAGAAATACGAAAACTGTTTTATTCTTCAAAACTTAGTCACAAAACGTGACTATAAGGAATAAAGCTTGGCATCATTCTCATTGTCTTTGCTCGCGTCAGTCGCGACCGAGAACGGCACACTCCTGAAACTACTAACAACATCGCCGATCTCTTTTTTTCAGCCATTCCCTTCATTATCGACGCTGTCTTGGTTCGAGCACAAGCGTAGTTAGTAGCTTCCCTTTGAGCCTGGGAACTATTCCTGAAAGAGGTCTCCGGTGTGATCAGCCGCCGTGAACGGCCCGTATTGTTCAACAAAAATGCCGTAAAAAGGCATTCTGCTCGGATAGTTTTGTGATCCGTTGATCAACTAAAGTACCCTCCAAGCTTCTCGTTGGTTTCAACTAGTTTTGCCGAGTCCTTGTGCTTTTTCGTACTGAGATGACACAGAATGTCCCGGCGACCAGCGTGCGAAATGTTGACATCGCAGCAGCACAAACTACAAAATGCGTACCTCTCGCCCTTGAGCAACGTCTTGATAAATAGAAAGTCGGTCGAATAGCTGGGAATGAACACTAGAAAGTTGTTTTTCCCCGACATCTTGTTGTAAAGGTGGTTTCAAGGGATCGTGCGCAAAAGTTCCAGGAACACAGTGCACGACGTGCGCCACAACCAAAATTGCCACAAGGAAGATTTCCTAAGCAGAAAGTTATTTTGGATTCGGATGGGTGGATGGGTGTTAGCGGCTATACCCCTTATAACGAGCAATAGCTTGCACCCCCTAGCATAAGAGTCGATGTATCAGTGTGGCTATTGTAACTTCGCCTCGGTGGGCGTCGACCGGGATCCAGAGAACAGACAGCCGGCTTCGATCGCACCCGCGTTCCAACTGTCACGGGGCGTTTATTTTAGAGACAAAGAAGAAAAAGACAAAACACGCGACGCCCTCCTAGCGGAGGTAAATCATTCAGTCACTACATTTCCCCACACTAATTCAAAACACACGTTACACAGTACAACAGCAACACTTCAGCTTGGTCTGCCAACCAGATAATAAGTAAGCCTGTCGGGCTGCCTACTTATTCGCGTGCTGTGCCTTACAGAAGGAGCGGGCACACCAGGTTCGTCATCGTCATGACTATTGAAGTGGTTCTCAGGCTCCGAGTCCGAGTCATCTGAATCCGTGGATGCTTCCGGCTCACCGTGGTCCACCGGCGAGCTCCGTTCAGTATCAAATCCATTTTGGGATCTTGGCCTCAGGTGATCACAGTGCACAAAATGAATCCTACTAAAGACTCGCACCAAGTATATAAGAGCACTAATTTTCTTCGTCACCTTTCCTCTTGCCCATCCCGTTTCCTCCCCTCTCACATTTCGCACCCACACATTGTCTCCGACATTAAACTCTCTCGGCTTTGCCTGTTGGGTGTCAACGGCCTCCTTGGCTTCATTTTGTTTTTCTCGCCGAAAAGAAGCAGAACCGGGTTTCAACAAGGCAAGACGTGTCCGTGGCAAGCGCCCAAGAAAGAGCTCTGCCGGCGTCTTTCCAGTTACCACGTGGGGAGTTGTTCTGTACTGGAACAAAAAGTTTGACAGCTTCAGCTGCATGCTCCTCTTTCCACCCCGCTCCCTGTCCTCCAGCACCTGTTTCAGAAGGGACTTCTTCACCGTCTGAACTGCGCGTTCGGCAAGTCCATTGGATGCCGGGTGGTAAGGAGGAGTTGTCGTGTGCAAGATTCCGTTTTCACGTATGAAGGATCTGAAATCTTCAGACACCAGCTGTGGTCCATTATCTGTGACCACTTCTTCTGGCAACCCGAATTGCGAGAATATCATCTGCAGCTTTTCGATGGTGTGCCAAGATGTCGTAGACGACATTAGAATGGCTTCCAGCCATTTTGAGTGGTCATCAACTAGGATCAGTATGTTCGATTGGTCTTTCTGTGCGAAGTCTAAGTGCACGCGTTCGAAGACCCTAGTAGTCAACGGCCAATGTTGGACCGGAGCACGGGGAGAGTTGTTCTGCGTTGCTTGACAGACGTCGCACGTTCGCACCAGATTCTCAATGGCAGCGTCTAATCCATTCCACCAGACATGCTGTCTCGCCAGCATCTTCATTTTAGATGCTCCTGGGTGCCCTTCGTGTAGAAGACGGATGATGACGTCATGCAATGCTTTTGGGATGACCACTCTCGTGCCCCATACCAAGCAATCCTGGTCGGTAGACAACGCTTCTCTTCTCTGGAAAAAGGGAATTAAGTCCGGATCGTCTACTTTCTTAGGCCATCCTCGTTTCGTGAGTTCGATGATCCGAGGTAGTAGGGGATCCTTTTTAGTCTCTTCCTGCACTGTCCAGCTTGTGATTGGAACCTGATCGAGCGGCGAAAAGTAGTTAACCTGGTCACAGTCTTCTCTTTTCGCGGGAAGGGGGAGCCTTGAAAGGGCGTCGGCGTGACTAATGCTGGTACCCTTCGCAAAAACGATCACAAAGTCGTACTCAGCTAACAGAAGTCGCCATCTCTGTATACGTGCTGCTGCCATGCCGGTTGACTTCTGCCCTTGCTTCAAAAGTGTGGTGAGAGGGTAGTGGTCAGTGACCAGTGTGAATCTTCTACCAAAAAGGTACTTATGAAACTTCTTGACGGCGAATACGATGGCAAGCGCTTCCTTTTCTACTTGCGAGTAGTTTTGTTCGGCCGTCGTCAATGTCCTTGAAGCGTACTCAACCGGTCTGTAAACTCCCTTGCTCACTTCATGAGCCAAAACTGCTCCTACAACATAATTAGAAGCATCGCAGGTCAACCTAACAGGCTTACTTGTACAGTACAAGGTTAAAACATCAGCACTACATAGAAGCTCTTTAGCTTTCCTTACACATTCATCACATTCTTTTGACCACAACCATTCAGCCCCTTTTTCTAGCAAGTCGTACAGAGGCCGCAGCAATACTGCCAAGTCTGGCAGAAACTTCGCGTAGAAGTTTAACATTCCTAGAAAACTGCGGAGCTCATGTACATTTGTAGGAGGCGGAGCGCTTTTGACCGCTTCCACCTTGTCGGGGCAAGGCCGGAGCCCGTGTTTGTCAAGCATATACCCAAGGTACTTCACTTCGCCCACAAAAAACGTGCTCTTTTCCAGGTTCAAGCTAATGCAATGCTGGGCAAGGCGTTCTAACACGCGTTTCACATTGTCAAAACATTCATCATGGTTCCTACCTCCAATCAACAGATCGTCAATGTAACATGCAACCTTCGGCAACCCAAGCAAAATCTTATCCATGGTAGCCTGAAAAATAGCTGGAGCGCTCGACACGCCGTACGGCAACCGCGAAAATTCGAAAAGACCGAGGTGAGTGTTTACTGTCAGCGCTTTCCTTGCGTTGCTATCAAGTTTCAGTTGCAAATACGCAGCGCGCAGGTCAAGAACCGTGAACACGCGGCGTTCCGTGAACGTTGCGAACAACTCGTCCACCATTGGCAAGGGGTAGTGTTCCGTGCGCAAGTTCGGATTTACTGAGACACTGTAATCGCCACAGATACGAATCTTTCCGCTGGGCTTCGGAACGATGACTAGCGGAGTTGCCCAGTCACTCGTCTTCACAGGAGACAAGATACCATCGTCAATCATTCTCCTGAGCTCGCAATCAACAGCGTCCTTAAACGCAAAAGGAACGGTACGATGCTTGCAGAACACTGGCTGAGCATTATCTTTGAAAACAAGGCTTGCCGTGAATCCTGTTATGGCTCCGGATTCTTTCTTAAACACCGACAGAAACAACACTTTCAATGTTTCAAGAGATTTCTCTTCTGCTGTAACTGCGAAAACTGACCTCCAGTCCAGCTTTACTTGCTGCAGCCAGTTTCTACCAAGCAGCGTTGGAAGCCGCACATTGCCGTTTCTCACCACCACTAAAGGCAGCACATGTTTCCCATGACCGCTAGCTACCTCGACGTCGGACACACCGACAACGTTAACCTGTTCCCCGGTGTACGTACGCAAGCTGAGGTCACACCGTTTTAGCACTCCTCGAGGTAGAATCTTTCGATACGCCTCTTCTGGCATAAGGGTAACTGCAGAGCCCGTATCAACCTCCAACTCCACCTCGTGACCTGCTATTTCCAACGTAGTCGTAACTGGTGGCACCCCCGCGACTACGTTACAACGCACAACGCACACGTCTCCGGGACCCACATTAGGCCGGCTCTTTGGCTTACCCCTGGTCTGTTCTCCTCTGCACAATCTTTTGATATGTCCTTCTTTTCCGCACTTGAAGCACTTCGCTTTAAGGAATGGACACTTACAAGGTTCATGCGCAGAAGAACCACATCGAGAGCAGCCAGTTCCTGGCTGTCGCTGCTGTTCCTGATCTTGTCTGTCCCACAACCGATGCACGTCGGTGGCGTCTGGACCACTCTGTCTCTGCAGCTCTTTACTCTGCTCTGTAGCCAGTTCCCTTGCTAGTGCCACCTTGTAGATGTCCCCGAATTTGGAACTGCCATCCATCTCGAGAAGCGGTCGCTGAATCTCGGCATCGAGGCAACCCGCGACGAACCGGTCTCGAAGGGCAGTGTCGAGGAATTCACCAAAGTCACAAGTCATGGCCAGCTTCTTGAGGGCAATCACAAAGTCTGCCAGGCTTTCGCCGTCCTTCTGGTACCTCCGGTGGAATTTCGTCCGCTCCGCTATGGTAGACTTGGCCGGCGAGAAGTGGTTCTTGAGTACACATGTCAATTCTGACAAGCTCTTCGAAATCGGAAGCGCGGGCACCAGCAATTCTTTAAGAGTGCGATATGCATTTGTCCCGAGGAAGTTCAAAAACGTTGCCGCCTCATCCTCTGGTTTCACAGCATTCACTTGCACAAAAATCTGGAAGCGTTCCAGGTAGTCGTCGAACGTTTCCTCGTCCGGGCGGAACTCGTGGAACTTCGGCATGCTGTCTGTTCATCGCATCGTCGTCGCCAGTTATTGTAACTTCGCCTCGGTGGGCGTCGACCGGGATCCAGAGAACAGACAGCCGGCTTCGATCGCACCCGCGTTCCAACTGTCACGGGGCGTTTATTTTAGAGACAAAGAAGAAAAAGACAAAACACGCGACGCCCTCCTAGCGGAGGTAAATCATTCAGTCACTACAGTGGCCAACACCGAATTGCAAACTGGCGAGATGCAGCTAAAAAAAAAAAAAAAATTACTTTTTTTTTTACAATGGATTTTACAAAAATTGTACAAATATTGTTGTCAATACGATAACCGTAAGAAAGCGATGGAAAGCGGGCACTTTACGATAAAACCGTAAAACTTGGCAGGTGGCCCCTTTAAGCTACATCTATCTTCAATCGACACCTTTGCGTAGCGCGTAAACTCCCAAGTTACACAATTGCGAAGTTACCTTTTCCGTAACAACGTAATGGCTTCTTTCTTTTTTCGTAAAAAGAAATGGCAGCGACTTTTACTTTAAATGCATGGAATGCAGTATTAGGCGAGCAATTGTTTCAATTGTTCGGTAGACATTTAACAGTCGTTCCGGCAGTGAAGACTGCATACGTTTACGCACGTGGCACGTGTTATCTGGATATATTCCGGCATCCTAAGTTCTCGTGCACCCTCGGTAGTACCTTTTTTATTCTTATTTTTGCATTGGGAGGCCACGTCTTTATATATCTTTATATATCGGTCGCGCCTGATTGGCTGCAAACTGCTTGAAAACAGCATTGATTCTTGAGATAAACAGGCCGTCTTCCAGCAGCAAAGAGTGTCTGCTTCCTCGGCAACCGTTCCGTCGTCGAATCGCCCAAAATGTAACAAGACCCTGTATTTTTTTATCAATTGTGGGACCAGGGAGGGAGGGGGTACTCTAGGGAGGTGAGGGGAGTGTTTAGAGAAGGAGGGAGAGGGAAGGGAGGACAGAGGAATGGAGAAATTGAGTTCGTGTAACATGACCAAGAAAGAGGCAGGGAGAGAGAGGAAGGGGGGAGAAAGGGCACAGTAGGAGAGTGGGAGAAAGATGGGAATAGAGGGGGAGGGGAGGAAGGAAAAAGGGAAGGATAGGGAGGACAGCCTAGGAGGGAGAAGTGGGAGAGGAAATGGGGAAGAGGGGTTTGGTGCCACGTGAAGTATTTTTCCCCGTTAAATTTAGCGGCGTAACTAAATTGTTGTATAGGTCACGTGACGTCGCTTTTCCGGCTGTATTTAGCGGGGAAAGTTAATTGTTGCATATTTCATGTGACGTCCATTTCTCCGCTAAATTTAGCTGGGAAACTGGATCGGTGTTTAGGTCAGTCAATCTCCCCGCTAAATTTAGCGGGGAACTCAATTGATGCACGGGTCACGTGACGTCAATTTCCATGCTTAATTTAGTGCAAAATGCACGGACGTTTTTCTCATGCTTGTCATTGCCTCAAGCCCTGCTGCGGTTTCGTTACGATTCAGAAGCACCGCGGGAGAGGAACATAACAAAAGCGTAGACGGACAGTTGAACGAGCGTGTCGCCGGAGACCAGTAAGATGTTCCGTTCTCTTGTCCGTACAGCAGTCATTTAGGAAGGCCTCAAGTTTGGAAGTTGATTACTCCTCAAACTGGAAAGGAAATGTCACCATTTCATGGACGCGGAAAAGTGCACATACATTTCGACGACAAAATTCATATCCGTCTAATGTATTTGAGCTAAGCGAGTAGCGAAAAAGGTATTTATATGGAGTAGCCTGTACACATTTTAGATCAGATTCACTCGAATTCTTGTAATGTACGTGCCAGACATATTACAATAACCTTTCTCTGTGAGGGAGATGTGATTATTAAAACCAGCAATCGATATCTCGTAGTTTTTGTGTGTTTTTTTTAAAGACCAGTATCTGTGTTGTTGTTTTTTTAAGGGGGGGGCGGGTTGGTTTTAATATAAATGCTCGTTCGTACTGATTCATCTGCCTGCATGCCTGGCCCTACAATGCTACTAGTGTCAATTTTATTTACTGTCGCAGGCATGCCGAAGTCCTGTCCACGTTTCTTTTCGGCCTCTGTCTTCTGCTGTGGGCGACCAGAAGACCTGTCTTCATACATGGATGGTCTGACCTCCTGGACCTGAACGAGTCAGTTCTTACTCTCATGACGTTCGGAGCGTTCAATCTAGTGCCCTCGCTTCATCCCCTTGCCTACGCCACATGTTTCCCCCTCTTTGCCAACGTATCTCTTTTTGTGCAGCAACGATTGTTTATAAGCAAACCTACCACTAAAATTCAAAAGTAATTTGTTATTTGAGTAAACAGTTACTTGGAAAAAGTAATTGAAAGTAAACTACTAATCACCGAAATCAAAATGTAATTGAAAATGACTAAACTACTCAGAAATGTAGTTAAACTACAGTAACTTGACGGGGGGGGGGGGGGGGGGGGGGTTGAACTACGCACAAGTCTTGCGGGAGAACACTCGCTCGGCTGTTGAGGTAACGAACAGGAGATTGGAAGTGTGGTGGCAGGACACGCAACGGGGAGCGGAAGGCACGGTGGAACGTACTCGAGTCGCACAACAGCAGACATACACGTGTGTGTGTGTGTAGGCGCTGTAGATGAAGATTGGGGGGTGGGGGGGGAGAGAGTGTCAATTGTGTACGCGCACAAGGCGCGTTTGTCACTGGCTCTGGAGCAGACGGAAGAGACAGCGAAAGGGGAAGTGGCAGAGGTGACCACTGGCTAGATCCAGAATCCAAAGTTTCTGTGATCATCCGATACGAAGGGAAAGCCGAAGAATTCAATCCGATTTTTTTTTTTTCGGGCGCTTAAAACAAAAAATGGCGCATCGTTGTGTTTTGTGCGTTCGCTGGTTCACTCTCGCACGGCCCATGGTTCCACGCGTGAAAGAAGCTGAAGAAACTTTGCCCGGCTGATGCGACACAGGTTTCGGTACTCCTTCTGTTTCCTATCAAGAAGCTTCCGACAAAACTCGTTTAGCACGCCACGATAATTCTCGCAGGTCCAATCAGCCTTTCACCGAGCCCTTTCTTGTGGCTGTGGGGGTACTGAAGTGTTGTGCACGAACGCAGAGCGCGTAAACGCGTCTCCAAATGCCTTACTGCGAGCCAAGAACTTTGTCGCTTCTACGCCGAGCCTTTTCGAGCAGGACCATGCCTGTGTCACTGTCATACCTTGGGTTAGTAAAGCTAGTGGCGCTTCGCGCGAATGCCTATCACGGTGTTCTGTCTCGAACTGCACGTAACTGCGGCGCGCGGTTGCAAACGTTGATTTCTCTCTTGAACAACGGTGCCACGGTGCAATGCTGGAATTTCCCGGCATTGTGCGGTGGCGAGCAGGTTTAGTTTATTGTCTAGTTTATTGCGCCTCAAAGGCATTTAAATGAAATGCATAGTTAGAGGCGGGGTTTAAGCCGCACGTCCGGAGGCTTCCTGACTCGTGACGACGACCATTCTCCGAAGTGAAGAACCCAGGGGTCCAGTGGAGGTGGGAGAATTGGTAACGTAACGAACGGTTTAATTACATGGTTGCAATACAGTCGTCAAATCCGAGAGAACAACGGAGCAGCCTCACGCTCCGCCTTATATAGGGGTCCGTTTTCTCTCTCACTCTCCGCCAGGGCAGCAGGTGCGACGTAGCAAACCGCCGCCAAGTGCGTTGCAGCAAAGTCCGCCGCGTCGTAGCCAGAGGTGCGTCGTAGCCATGGTTCTCCGCAGTTAGGCCATGCCTCTCTCCCCTTCCGGAGCGCACGAACCCACACGCACACCACACACACACTCGTCCCGTTGACGTCACGGACGCGTTGAGACTCGTTTTGGGCAGGCCCCGACAGGTGGCCGACGGTCCTGAACACGTCGTGACTCGTTTCGGGCAGGCCCCAACAGGCGGACGACAGTCCCGGACAGATCGTGACTCGTTTCCGCAGCGTTGAAACTCGGAAGAAGGTCGCCGAAGGTTCCATTCTTAACAGCCCCTCCGGGGCCAGGGAAACCTCGAATGGCCGGTGATACTATCGCTGGCCTGAAGAGGTGGGCTTGGAGTAGGCCTTGAGAAGACTCTGCAAGCACCAAACAAACTCCCAAACCTATTACAATGGAGGCATTAGCGGAAACGTCCCCCACAACACCACGCCACACCGCAGTCAAACGCTCGGAATTCGCCAGAGACCCGCCAGACTGGATTACGGATTACCATAATTTGACAAAACAATGCAAATTGACCCGCTGTCGCCAAAACAAAACTCATTTTTCCAAAAAGGTCACAATGAACAAAATACAAAGACAAAAACTCTTCGCAATTTGTGAGGTCATTTTGGGGTATTAACGAAGTGCCCCCACTTAGATCCTCATTCCCGTGGATGACGAAGACCTCTGAGATCATCCCTACTGTTTTTCGTGATGTCAGAAAAATCTGCTCAACCCATCGGCATTGCCGTTAAATTTGCCTTTCCTTTTTCTTACGCTGAAGGCATAGTGATCAATTTTCACTTGATTTCTAGACGTGAAAATGCGGTCCTTATAGCGCCGATAAAACAATCCGCCTTTTTCATTTCTCGTCACATTGGTCCTAGCAATCTCCTGAGCTGTACCGCGAAACCCTGACACACTAGGGTCGCTCTTCTGTTCGACTGTCAAAGACACTCTGTCTACTCGTAGCAGAGGACCAAAGTTACGTGACGCCGGAGCTACGAGAGATCTTTCACTGCTCCCGTCTTCCTCCGCCTTTTCCGCCGGCGCGTTGGGACGGCGTACGCTTTCTAGTGCTACGAGATCAGGCTGTTCTACAACCTGGTCCCTCTCATCCCGGTTTTCTGCCTCTAACTCTGGGAGTGCTTGCTCCCCGTCAGCTGCCTCTGGCTCTGGATCACTCGTCAACAAAGGGGCGACCTGACGCGATTTGGACCCCGTACACGACTGAACTAGCCCTTCTCCCAGTTGTTGACCCCTTTCGCGCAGCAGGAAATCTGTCCGGTTCGAAAACAAATAAGTATACTCCAACGGGACTGTTTGCGAGACAGCCGCCTCAGTTACTAGCTCTCCGAACGGGCCAGTTATCTTTACTGCCGCCATAGGCAGACAGACACTTTGCTGTTCGAGCAGCTGCTTGATCCAAACTACCTTTCCGGTAAAATCGGATGTCGTTACATACGACGGATGAACGTCCATCGTCGCTGCACTGTCCCGAAGCACCCTGCACGGCTTTCCGTTTACCTGGAGCTCGTGAAGGTAGGGACGAAGAAGCTTCAGGTCCCTGTCACTACGTTCACGTTCGAGAACACTACCCGCGGTTTCTTACATCTGGCCGCTGTGTGTCCCGGCTCCTGACAGTTGTAGCACAGGAACGGCTTCCTTGCCTCGGAACTGCCCTGTTGGGCTTTTCTGCGCCTCGTCTCCGTTCGAGTGTTCTGCGCTCTTTTCTGGGACCTTTTGTCCTTCTTCGGGCTTCTCGGGCCCGTTTTCTCGCGAGCCGTTTCCCTGTCGGAAGGTCTTGCGCTGATTGCTCCGGACGGGTTCGCTTTCCTCTCCGCTCAGCTTTCTACGCGTTGCGTACTCTTTGGCTAGCTCAGCGGCCCTTTCGACAGAGTCGACTCCCACCCTATCCTGCACCCAGACCTTGACTGACTGCGGAATGCTACGAAAGAACTGTTCGAGGCACACACACTCGACTACATTGTCTCGGCTTTCGTACACTTCCTCGCTCTTCAACCATTCTATCAAGTTGGTTTTAAGCCCGTACGCGAATTCCGAGTAGCCCTCGCTGCTCTTTTTGGATGCGTTTCTAAACCTTTGACGGAACGCCTCGGCAGAAAGGCGGTACAGCTTCAAAAGGCTGGACTTCACCTTGTCGTAGTCGTCCGCGTCTCCAGTATTAAGGCGCGCGACAACCTCTGCAGCCTCACAGGGCAACAAAGTCAAAAGCCGTTGCGGCCACGTTTCTGGGGCGAAGCTCAACTTCTCACATGTCTTCTCAAAGTTAACTAAGAATAGGCCCACGTCTTCCCCAACTTTAAACGGCTGCAGGAGCTTCTTCATTTGATACGACTCGGTCTCACTTGCTCGTACCGGATCCCCAACTCTACTGTTCTGCGAGTTTAATCGCTGTTGTTCAATTTCGAGCTCTAGCCTTTTCAGCGCTCGCTCCTCTGTCGCAGCCTGCGCTCGTTCCTCTCTTGCTGCAGCCTCGCTCTTAGCGTTCTGGAGCAGTTCCCACGCAATTTTAATTTCCTCTGCTTCCGCGCTCTCTGAAATCGCTTTACTGATCTCAGATTTCTTCGTCTTTTGCTCCACCTCCACACCCAATTCTTCACATAAACAGAGTAAATCTGTTCTCAGTAACCTCATTAGATCCATGATCGCTGCTCTTTATCTTTGGGTTTGTTCAAAAACTTGTCGCGAGGTTGTACCAAAACCTAGCGCACGAGTCAAAACCTAAGGATTCCCAGCAGTTCAAAATTAATTACCCATAATCTGAAGCCTGGCGAATCTCAAAGCAAAGTCTAAACGCTCACCCACAGATGTAGCACGATGTCGCATGGTCCGATCCCAACCGCTGCCAAGCAGTTGTTAGAGGCGGGGTGTAAGCCGCACGTCCGGAGGCTTCCTGGCTCGTGACGACGACCATTCCCCGAAGTGAAGAACCCAGGGGTCCAGTGGAGGTGGGAGAATTGGTAACGTAACGAACGGTTTAATTACATGGTTGCGATACAGTCGTCAAATCCGAGAGAACAACGGAGCAGCCTCACGCTCCGCCTTATATAGGGTCCGTTTTCTCCCTCACTCTCCGCCAGGGCAGCAGGTGCGACGTAGCAAACCGCCGCCAAGTGCGTTGCAGCAAAGTCCGCCGCGTCGTAGCCAGAAGTGCGTCGTAGCCATGGTTCTCCGCAGTTAGGCCATGCCTCTCTCCCCTTCCGGAGCGAACGAACCCACACGCACACACACACGTCGCGTTGACGTTTTGGACGCGTTGAGACTCGTTTTGGGCAGGCCCCGACAGGTGGGCGACGGTCCTGAACACGTCGGGACTCGTTTCGGGCAGGCCCCAACAGGCGGACGACAGTCCCGGTCAGATCGTGACAGTTTCCGCAGCGTTGAAACTCGGAAGAAGGTCGCCGAAGGTTCCATTCTTAACAGCATTACATGAGGGGGGATTCGGTTCGTCCTCGCTGGCGTCTACTGGCCATCTCCCTCGTGTGGATGCGCTTGGGAGACGGGCGAACCGCAGACATGTCGTCTCGTGATCAATCCGTCTGCGGACCAGTCCGCATGTGAATTGACTATTAGTGACGCTTCCAGTACGGAGCGGTTGACGATCCCGTGCTCAACTTCATGCGCATTGCGACTACATCCAACTGTGTAAAAATAATGCGTTTGCATTCAATGTATTTCTGGATAGGTCTTTTGGGTGACGTTTATATTTTGAAGTGCGGAAAATTAAGCGGGTGGTTCATTCATGAAAAGAATGCTCATAGGGTACTTAGTATATAGACTATTGCAAAACAGGGCATCTGGCTGCCGCTATGCTGCTCCTCGTGTGAGGAAGCACGTGCAGTTCCCGGCCTGCGAAGGCTGTCTTCACGTGCATGCTGCACGTGCTTGCATGCATGGGGCGCCAGACGCAGTCGACGCTAGCAGGCGATGGGACCAAGCAAGCAGCGTCAAAAACACAATTCACTAGGCAATTTTTGTATATCATTGGTTCAGCGATGATAGAACATGTACAAAAACATGACAAGCACCATGATGGTACGCTTTGACGCTGTTTGATTGGACTTTAGGTGAAACGAAGTATAGAACCTAATATCAAAACTAATCACAAAAAAGAAACTTATTGGCCTCCAGATCGACCTAGAGGTGGCGCTACAGTCCTCGCTATCATCATCATCAAAGGGGGATAGAAGCACGGCCGCCCCATAGGATCTCCACGTTCGCGCGCGAGACGGCGTGGAATCTTGCGTTTATTTTGTCGCATAGTATCAGTGGGCAAACAATTCCAGCGAAATATGGTGCGGTACTGTTCAGTGCTTCAGTGAAGGTCGAATCGTGTTACCAGCGTACGGCCTAAAATTAAAGGAGCGGTGCAACGATATTCAATTGGAATGCTTTCACTTTACACGAGCTTACTGGCATTAGTGGGACTCAAGGATACTCGCGCGCAACGCCACTGATCAAGAAACTCCTTTGTTGCGCTGTAATTTCGAGGACAAAACCGAGTGTTTTCATTCAATCTCTCCTTCGCAAAGCCTGATGACGTAGCTGGGCGGTAGCAGTACCGCCCAGTGACGATATTTGAATGCGGCTCATAGATTGGACCCGAGCATGGCGTGGACACTCATTTTGGGCTCGTGATAATCGATAGCTCGAGAAGCATTCGGGTAGTGCCCTGTGTCCAATCGCTGCAACGACGACAATAGCCGAGCCATAACAATGTCTGGAACTCAGCGCGTGTCCTGTGCCTTGCCAACCCCAGCGCGTGGCTATGATCAACATTGGCGGCATATAATTCGCTCCAGATCACGTGGCCGCTTGTTCTGGCTGCGAGTTGAGGGGGTGAACTCTGCTCGTTTTTCTTAATTTTTTTCTGCGACTTCGATTGCCTGTGGTGATAAACGAACGGGTATTTCACAGGTCATTAACGTCAGGGATCCGTTCTAAGCGGTATTTGCGCAAAATACGAAAATCGTTGCATCGCCCCTTTAAATAATTGCTCGTGTAGATGCATCGTCTGCTCTGGGCAGACGTTGAGAAGCATAGATCACCACGACGGATGCCTATCTCCAGCTGAACTGCATTATTTATGTTAAATACTCGTTTCCCCTAAAATGGAAGTATCGGTTCATCAGCGTGGAAATTCAACAAAACAATAAACCCCAACCCGGATAACATAATACTGGTACTGTTTTCTGTAAAATTGCAGGCTCTATGCATTTTTCTTAATTTTTACTTTTAGCTTTTTTAACAATCTAAATATTTAGAATGAAGAGAAGTTAGTGCTGCATCGGAAATTACCGTGCTATTGAGTTCCTCTGCAGCCAATGTTTCCCTTTACTGCGCCATGGTGTGGGCAAGTTTTTTGCAGTCTGAACAATTCTACCGCGTTGCGATGAGGAGAGAACGCCTCTTCTAGTTACGATCCGCTAACTGCACGGTTGGCAGGACAACTGAAACAAGTGAAACATGCCGCGAGTGTAATAAACGAGTGTAACCGAGCAACGCAGCAATGTTCGTGTTATTAAATGCTCTTCTCCGTGGTGTGGGTTAACCCGCTTCACCTTTCTTGTTTTGGGACGCGGGTGTAAAGAGGCGTTGTTGTTATTAAGTGTTTAATGGCGCCAAACGCAACATAGGCCATGCTGCGCCAAAGAAATAATTAAAAGAGTCTATAGTAAAAGAAAGGAATTGCTATGCAGAAGATCTATAACTGATGCAGGCAGCCATTTGTATAGGAAAATCTAAAATGTGACCAACAGAAACTAAAGGTTTATCTCCCAGCAAGAGGGCTGAATGAAATGAAAGATCCGGAAAGTGAAGGGAACCTTGTTCGACGTTCATGATTAGAGAATTTGCAGTGCCATAAAATATGCAGTATAGTTAGCAATTAACCCCAATGCGCACAGACTGGGGTGTCCTCACCACAAAGAAGATGTCGATGGGTCACACGTGAATGCCCAATTCTCAAACGACATATTAAAACTTCATGGCGACGGTCTCTATGGTGCGAGCTCTCCCATACGTTCAAACGTGGTTTAACGACATGCAGCTTATTATCTATTTCTTTTCCCCAGTCTAGCTGCCAGGCATAATAAATTGTTTTTTTAAGAACTGGTATAAAATTGTCTTGAGGCAGCCCAAGGGGTGTTTCCAGGGCATCCTTGACGGAGGCTGCTAGCCTACCCCCTTTTCATTACCTGAAAATCCCACATGGCTTGGTACCCAGCACAGCTTGATAATGTATCCCGTTTGGGAGGCCAGGTTTAACTCTACACGTACTTCTTGCACAAGCCGATTCTTAGAATCCCTGAGGGAACAGAGAGAGAGGAGAGCACTCTTGGAGTCCAGAAACAAAATATCTTTCCTGATATTGCTGATATTGTTGCCTAAAATATATTCAATAACCAT
This sequence comes from Ixodes persulcatus, assembly GCA_013358835.2. Lineage (NCBI taxonomy): Eukaryota > Metazoa > Arthropoda > Arachnida > Ixodida > Ixodidae > Ixodes > Ixodes persulcatus. The sequence continues at coordinate 170,398 of JABSTQ010009837.1, read as the reverse complement.
GAGCACACCATAAAGCTCTGCACTAAAAATACTGCCAACAGAGTCAAGCCGTCGAGCTTTCACAAAGTGTTCTGAATATACAGCCGAACCGACAAAGTGTGGAGTTTTTTCACCATCAGTGAAGAATTGTGCATAATCCTTATACTTAGTTTGCAAGGTCATAACCTCTTGCTGAAGGACTAGTATTTATTGTATTTTATTGTATTTCGCCAGCGACCAGTCACAGCTATAGTGCATCGCCTTCCAAGGAGTAATGCTTCAAACTCTCGTCATCAAGCTACGCTCAGGAAGTGCAAGCTGCAGGGATGCAGACATGCTTTGAATGCGGAGGCTTAAAGGCCGTACTATACTTGGCTTATTCTCAAAAAGACGTAAAAAAGGAGATGCCTGCAAACAGCGGAAGGATCGGTGTTCAGGGTCAGATTTTGACTTTATAACTATTAGCCCCGTGCGCGACCGAAAGCGTCGCTGTGGTCGGCCTTCCACGATTGGCCGAACGCTGACTATGACGTCGGAAAGGGGATTATCATCGACGGAAATAAGAGGAATGAAAGAACTTTAATTTTGACGGTGTTGGCAGTGTTCCTTTGAGAGCGCAATGATTTCAAGCTTCCACCATGCTAATAACAAACACCATCGAACTTGTTTTTTGCAAGGTAATGACGTCACAACGGGGAACCACAGGAGGGCGCCACCAAAACTTCTCGCCGCTAATAGCATATGCTGAGGTACTGTCTTCGATTTTCAAGTGGCATTTGGTACGTCTCTGCATACAAACTCGGGACAGGCGACGTTCGGAAGGCCCCCGTGGCAAGTCGAAGTCTAAGGTGATGGACAGGATCTAGCATTTTTTAAAGATGGCGGTCGTGCCGCGCCATATACAACCGCACCATAGTCGAGACGGGAACGAACCAGCGAGTTGTAGAGTCGCAAGAGGCACCTTCTGTCAGAACTCCAGGACATGTGTGCAAGTACCTTGAGAACATTAGCAGTTTTAAGACACTTTCGCTTCAGTTCCTTTAGATGGGTCTGAAAAGTGAGCTTCTTATCAAAAATAACACCCAAGAACTTGTGTTGATACCTAACGGTTATGTCAGTGCCATTCATCTGCAAGCTGGGATCTAGGGACAACCCCCGAGGTAATGAAAAAGGCACGCACACCGTTTTTTCTGATGCAAACCGGAAACTATTTCCATCGGCCTACTTACTCATCCTTCTAACTGCTACCTGCAATCGGTTTTCACAAATTGACAAGTTGCATGAGGAGAAAGCGATCTGGACATCGTCTGCGTACAATGAATAAAAAACTGATGGTGGTATAACTGCAGCGAGGCTGTTGATCTTAATTGCGAACAAGGTAACACTCAAGACACCTCCCTGTCGGACGCAGTTCTTCTGTGTAAAAACATCTGAGAGCGTGGATCCCAGGCGGCCCTGAAAAGACAGTCTGTCAAGAAGTCCCTTATGCAATGCAGCATGCGACCACGAACACCGCACCCATACAGGTCCCGAAGCATTCCGTACCGCCACGCCGTATCGTTAGCTTTCTGTAAATAAAAAACAGCAACAGAAAGGCAATGCTGCCGGTTCGCAAAAGCCTCACGCACGAAAGTCTCCCACCGGACAAGGTGATCAAGGTTGAGCGACCTCTTCTAAAACCACACTGGTTTTTGTCAAAAAATTTCTTTTGTTCTAGAGTGTATACTAGCCTTCTGTTTATGAGCCTTTCATAAGTTTTTCTTAGACAACTAGTCAGTGCTAAAGGCCGATGACTTGTTGGTATACGAAAGGGTCTTTGCCAGGCTTCAAGATGGGAATGATGTGGGCTCGCTTGCAGGACTGTGGAAAACAAGAAGCTTCCCATAAATGATTAAAGAAAGACAACAAATGCACCAAGGATTCAGCTGACAAGTTCCCCAGCAGTTCATAATGAATCATATCTGAACCAGGTGCTGGCTACTTCCTTACTGCAAGGGCCATTCCAAGCTCACACATTGTGAACGGCCGGTTGTAACCAGTATCACTTCCAGAGAAATCAATTGGATGTTTTTCTGCCAAGGACCTATATTTTTTAATTTAGTAGTGTAGTTTGAGGAACTGGAGACCTCTGGAAAATGATCAGCAAGAATGTCAGCCTGATCTTTTAGTGATGGGGATGATGAGGGAAAAAAGGGAATGCTGAAGGAGCGGTAATACCCCAAATTTTCCTAACGCGATCCCATACCTCTTTTGCAGGAACAAAACTGTTTATAGAGGATACATATTTCACCCATGAAGTCCTCTTGGCCAGTTATCGTGTCCAGCGAGCTTTTGCTTTACACTGTTTGAATTTGATCTTGTTCTGTACAGTCGGGTACCGCCGAAACGTTCCCCAAGCCTTATTCTGAGCTTTTATGCTGGTCGTACAGTCCTTGTTCCACCAAGGCTTGCATTTCTTGGGAATAGTTCCAGAAGTTCGGGGAACTGACACAGAAGCGGCATTTATAATTGTTTCAGTAAGGTAAAGAGTCGCTTCCTCAGGAGTCACAGCTAAGAAAACATTAGGATTGACCACTGCCTCCAGAGAAAATAAAGCCCCGTCAGCTTTATCTATCTTCCACCTGGGAACACAAGCTCGAACAGAAGGAAGTGATACTGAACTTTCTAAAATGACAGGAAAAGGGTCACTACCAAAAGGATTTTCTAAAAACTTCCAAGAAAAACAAGGAAGTAAAATAGGTGATGATATGGAAAGATCAATGGAAGTAAAGGTGTTATGAGGTGCACTAAAAAAAGTTGGTTTTCATTTGTTCAAAAGGCAAGGGCCAGATGACAGTAAAAAACGTTCTATGACACCGCCACGGGAGTCTTGACGAGCACTGCCCCTCATGGGGTGGTGTGCATTAAAATCTCCTAAGATTAAAAAAGGCTGTGGAAGTTGGCCCACAAGTCCTTGCAGGTCATGTAAACGCTCTGGAAGTTTTGGTGGAAGGTAAAGTGAAACAATTGTAATTACGCGGTCAAGCAGAACACGAACCACTACTGCCTCTAAGGTGGTTGCGAGAGGGACAGGAGCACAGGCAATACCACTCTGCACAACTACAGCTACTCCAATAGAAGAGGTGTTGCAAAAAACACTGTCTTTTCTAAAAACCTGATGTCGCCGTAGTACCTGTGTATGAGTTTCATTAAGATGAGTCTCCTGTAAACAAATGGCAACAGGCTGGAGCTCATCGAAATTAAAGTTGACATCCTCAATATTACGAAAAAGACCACTGCAGTTCCACTTCATAACACCTATTTTTAACCATTTAAAACAAAATAAGTATAATATAAAAATTATATTAAAAAGCTATGTTCCTTAGGGTTTAAAATCTATTTTCACACGCGGCGCACATTGTTTTTTAGGGGGTCTTTCTGTTTCTGATTAGAGTCTCCGGAGGCAGAAGGGGTGGACTCTGATCTCGAGAAGAGAGCATCTTCATCAGATCTCGGCCCACCCTCGTCCATGGGCTCGTCTGCAGCTTCTGGCAGCTGGTCCTTGGAGGTCGACTGCCTTGACACTTCCCCAGGCTTCCTCCGGGGAGCAGAGGTGAGGGGAAGTAGGCCCCGGCCCCGAGAGGTCGAAGCAGCTAGTTGAGCAGGAGACGTCATCTCCTGTTCTGGGGTGGATGCTGGCAAAGCAGCATTCACCTTGCGGTTCGGAGGCGGTGCCACTGGCGTCGCTCCTAGGGGTTTGGAAGGGGACCGTGACGGCAGATGCAGGTCGTCCGGAGACGTCTGCGTTCCCATCGAAACCACTGGCCGCGCTGGTCCCCTGCGCACGGCCTCGGCATAAGAGCCTTTTGCTACAAAGGCAAAACGCTTCTTAGCCTCAGTGTAGGTGATGTTATAGTAACGTTTAATGTAAGGACTTCTTTCTCGTCTTTCCACAAAGGACAAGATCGGGAGTATGCCGGATGGGGGCCACTACAGTTCGCACAATGAGGCTCATTATCGCATGCATCTGCGACATGCTCCTTGCTGGAGCACTTTGCACAGGTGTCCCTTCCTCGACAGTTCCGTGACCCTTGACCGAACAGCTGGCACTTAAAGCACCGTTGAGGGTTTGGCACATAAGGTCGGACCCGGCACTGAAGGTAACCTGCCTTTACAGTCTGTGGCAGAGTGGTTGAATCGAAAGTCAAAATGATGTGACTTCTGTTCTACACCATCACGGAGGATAGTGATTTGTCGTGCAGCTATAACTCCTTGACTAGAGAGACCCTCAATTATCTCTGGTTCAGGTGAGTCAAGCAAGTCATCCTCAGAAATGACCCCTTGAACACTGTTCAGTTTGTGGTGAGGACTGACGCTTACTTTGCAGTCGGAGAAAAGGCAGAGTTTAAGTAGGGCATCACTTTGCTGCTTTGTGTTGACCTCGACAAGGAGATCATGAGATCGCATCGTCTTTGCATTGTAATTGGCGCCAATAACACCCTCAAGAACTTTGGAGACCAGAAAGCGGGACAGTTTGCCAAGTGGCTTGTCACCTTCCGAGTGCATTACAAGAAACTTCGGGAATTTCTGCAGTACAAAGGATTGTTTCGTTGTGTTCAGTGCTTCAATGCGGACCCTTTTGGGGGGCCGATCAAAAAGTTTAAGCTTGGAACCCATATGAATGGGGAGGGTTTTCAGAAACTGTGGTGCACCGCCCACCACCGCGCTCAACAAGGGAATAGGTAACGCCCCATAACAAGAAAGGCTTGGCTGAAGACGTTACTCTATTAGTGCTGCCCAGTCTCTATAACCAAGTGTAGTTTTGGACAAGGCCTCTGTGGACACCCAAGGTCAGCCCTTGGCACCTGAGAGGGTGAAAAAAGGAAGGAAGAGAGTGTAAAAGAAAGGAAAAGAGGTAGGGGAGAAAGTGAAAGAAGGAAGAATAGGGTAGAAGAGGCGACTTACTGAATCATCCTGGTCGGGCCAAGCCAGGACGCCCGTCTACGAGAAGCAGCAGCCGAAGCGGTGTATTGCCTCGCCCGGGGGGCCCCGAAGGGTCCAAACGTACCCCGGGCTCAGCTCAACTACCAGAGTCCCCTTTTCCCCGGACACGGGTTAAGCCACGCACAGCCAGGTGTGGGTGGGTAAACCCACATAGCTCAGGGTTCACGGTGGCGCCGCTCACCAAGCACCTACCAAGGCAGGTACCCCTGCGTGCGGGTATGGCGGCCCACGTTGCTGGGGTCTGTGGTGGCGATACTCACCAAGCACCTAACGGGGCCCTATGAAAACGCCGAAAATCAAGAGGCCGAATTATGAAAAGGCCGAACGTCAGTACGCCGAAAAATTGAAATGCCGAAAAATCAAAATGCCGAATAATCACAATGCCGAAAAGACATAAAGCCGAAAACCACGTAAAAATGAAATGACGTGATTTGTGACTACCACTTGTTTGTTTTCCGCCAGATCACTTTCCACTGACACGGGCCCTATTTAACTCGTTCTGCAAAGGCACCAGTATCAGTAGTTTAAACTGACTCTCAGAACGGATTCCAAGGGGCAACAACGCCGTTGAGGCATGGCACCGAAGATGGGAGATTATGGTTGGCGGAAACCACCTAAGCGTCTGCCGGCTCATCACCACCATGAAAAGGGAGCAAGCTAGAGTCGAAGACGACATCGAGGGAGCGATCAGAGGATACCCGCCGCTCACAAAGCAAGAAGCGAAATTTGCGCTAAAATCGTTTGGCAGCTGCTCTGGGCAACCGGGACAATGTCGACGTTCTAAGCTTTTTTCGACGAATTGCACACAACTTATCTTTCTGAAATGCAATAAACAAGGAATCGGTCTGCTATGCGACGAGATATTCAGAAATATATTTTTCCTTTTTCGAAGGCTTGAACATTGCGAAGGGAAGCTATACTCGGGGACAAACCGTCATGGCTATTAGAAAAGAGGACGAAGGCGCGTGCACATACGCCGGCGGAACCTCTCCCCTAACTTCGATCACATTGCCAAGAAACTTTATCTTGCCAAAAAAACTTTATCTTCCACTATAACTAGGTGATGCCAGATTTTAGATGTTTCGGCATTTTCATGTTTCGATATTTTGCACTTTTCGGCTTTTTGAATTTTTGGCTTTTTGTACTTTCCGGCTTTTTGAATTTCGGTGTTTTAAAATTCGGCATTCCGATAATTCGGCATTTTGATTTTCGGCGTTTTGAATGCCACCCGCACCTAGCACCAAAGGTGCAGGCGCCCCCCTGCGGGGCTCGGGGTCCGTGGAGACGCCACTCTCCAAACACCTGCTTTCACAGGTGCCCCCTGCGGGGGTGTAAAGAGGCGAATATTATGAATTTCTGTCTAAATAATCTTCTATTCGAACAGAGTAGACTCTGCAACTCCAACAAACGACACACACCACGACACAAACAACATCGCCTCAGCGATACTTTTTTACTGATGAGGGATAGAGACTCTCACGAGACTTTCTGACCACCCTCCGCCCGCACCCAACGTATATCGGGACAGGGCAGTTAATCAATTAACCTTCAGATTATTCAAGGGATGCTTTCATTGCGATTTTCTTGTCGTTTAGTCGGAATCTTGTGCTGGAGAAAATGAACAAAAGCAGAAAACGCCGGCTTTATAATTTTTTACGTCTATATTCTTATATGACACAGGCTTGCACGGTAAACCACTTCATCGTGCTTGTCATTGTCACGAGGGTGATTATACTGTTTAAAGAATAACTTAAAAATTACGTCACTACAAAAGGCTTCCCGTGTTCACATTTCTGTAGGCGTGACAATGTGAAGTTTAAAATGGAATGCAATATGCCATTTATGACATAGTAAAACTAATAAAAAAATATGTAGTTTTAACGTCTTCCATGCCAAATTACCGGCGAAAAATCAACTAACGGATTTAACAATTGATTAGTCTATTAAAGGGTAGCGATCAGTCCGGTTAATTTTCTAATAAAACCACGGGTCATATCAACATTCAATATTTTATGAAAGCTATGGTTTCTGCAAGATAACAAAAGTACGTGGGACCAGCGGTTGTATCCAAATAAACGGTCGCTTTGCAGGCTTCGCCGACCAATTCCATCAGCCCAAACTGCCTCATCGCAGTAATCTCAGTGACGCTCTTCGATGCGACTCCACGAAACTTGGACGCTCGCCCTTCGATATGACGCGACACTCGCGGCAATGGACAACCCGATCTCACGCCCGATTTGCCGGCAACAGAGTGAGACAACGGATCTCACTTTCCTAGTCTACGAATCTCCCGGTGGCAGACGCCGAGAGCTTGCTCGGAAGGGTCTGTTCGCGCGCACCGACGGTTCCACCACTGACGGCCGCAGGAGCAGCGCCTACCGCATACGCGGACGAGAGCGTGAACCTCCTCTCCCTCCTGTATCGCCCTTTCTCACCCTCTCTCTTTCTCTCTTTTTTTATTTTTCTCCGCTTCTTTCGTTCCTCCTCTCCCTACATCTCTTTCACGCATTTCACTTCACTCGCCCATTCTCTTCGCTACCGCGTGACCCTCGAATATAGCCCAGTTTTCTACATTAGAGCCAGTAAAGATGCTACTCATCACTGTAGTAGGTGTAGTGGTAGCAGTAGTAATAGTGAAAAATATTTGTATAATGAAAAGCGATACAGAGCTTACTGGCCCGTAAAAGCAGACCGTAGAGTCAGACAAACCTGCGAAACACCTTAACGATCAATAATTAGTCTCTTAACACCGTTCAAGTGTTTTCACCTATGTAAATAAAACGGAACATATCCAACAAAGGCGCTTGATTGTCAAATAAAGGGTGGAAGTTACAAAAAGTTCAACACAAAGCAATACGGCGCTCAAGTTCGTCTGCTCCTTGCACAGGGGTTGCGTGATTCCAGAACGCCGAGCTCTTATTGGCTGATTGACACAAATAGTGGGCAGACCTCAAGGCATCTAGCATTGAGGTCTACCCACTATCATTTCAATCAAAGCCAATCAGAGCTCGGCGTCGCTCTGACGTCAACGCAACTTCTGAGCAAGAAGCAGACGACTTGCTCTCCGCATAGAAGGTCTTGATCGCGTGCTCCGATCCTGATCAGAGTGTGTGATTGAGTAATGAATCGAGTCTCGATAAATGCTCGATCACGTACTCTGATCATGTATCGGACACGAGGTTTTCGCCGGTGTTCGGCATGAACTAGGCTCAGAACGTATTGAAAACGGGTGTGACGTCAGCGTTCGGACAGGACTCGGATCCAATGACACGCTTCTTGTCCAAGCAATGGCGACCACCAAAGTTGCTCGATGAACTTTTGCAGAGGGTCGATTAAGGATCCAGATCCAGGGAAGAGGTTCAGACGAATGTGTCGCGCGGTGTTTCCTTTCCACCAGTTTCTTCTTCTTTTTTAGCATTTGATTTTGTAATGTATTGAAAGAGGAAGGAACATAGCTGCTTTTTTATTTTACTTTTTTAGCTAATAAATATTCTAAGAAACCCTCTGCCAGCTCCTCCCGCCCCGATTCTATTTGATCGCAGAGGGACTCCATTTTTAACTCTTTGAGCGAAGCCTTAGATTGCAATTTCAATGTACGCCGGAAACCTGAAGATACTCTTCATCCCATTTCTATATTTACATTCACGGATCTCGAAAGAAAGTGGCGTTGTATTTGAAGGGGCACGCTAGGCTACAGTATCTTATTCCGAAGCAGACTGTATAATCAAGTTTCATGAGATACGCGGAAGTTCCTTCGTTCGATGCGAGGCGACGCAAGAGGGTTCAAAAGAAGGTCTGTATACTCAGCCGTCCACTCATCACGCGACTGGCATGAATTGAAAACCCTTCTGATAGGGAGTCTTGCGGATTCAATCAGGAGCCGACTCAAGGTCCCCGCCCCTGCTTTCAGTCACTCCCTGGACAAACTCTTCGGATCTGTCGTATTCTTGGACCTATGCTTTCGAATGACTCTGCCTGTGCGCCCCATTTTTCTTTTCTTTTTTTTTTTTTTTTTTGCTACATGAAAAAGACCGTTGCATAACAATTTCTTCTTTTTTTTTACAGTTTGTGGTTCGTGGTAACGACTTCGCAACAGATTCTGACCGCGTTTCCGTTCGAGTTAACAATATGTGCATAATAAAATTTACAATTGCATGCTTAATCTTTTTTTTTTTTTTTCCCAATTCTTTACTTTTGCTTGCAATTGCAGAATGTACTCTATAGGCAGCCGGCAATGGCCAGGCGGCGCCACGAGAGTACTGCATTCAGCGCCACAAGCGGAGGCGTCTCTGTTAATGGGGCGGCCAGTCTGCCCGTCGGGCCGTTGCGATCGGCGGCGACCCCGATTTCAGCAGTCCCCGTGTGCACCTGCGGCTCATGTCCCTGGTTCTTTTATGCGTTTTTTAAAGACCATTGGGAGCCTTGATAGGTCCAAGTGCTGAGAAAATATTCTAGTCATCATTTCGACACCAGTTTGAGTTGTCTTCGCTACTTGTGGCCGCCCGATCGGTCTGTGCTTCGCTCGTCTCCCAGGAAGTGACACAACACAACGAGAAGGCAGCGAATGGGTTTATTGTACATCCCGGTTGCCCGTCTTCGAGAGCCGGCAGTCCGGACCCGCCGACCCTAGTTGTCGCCCGTCGTTCAGAGCTCACAGTCGGAGCCCGTGTCCAGGCCTGCGGATCGTCCTTCCCACGCCAGTGCTGCGTAGGCTAGCTGTTCCGGGCTATCACAGCCAGAGTCTCGCTGCGGAACCACTCCGGGATCGTCATAGACTAGGCCGGTATGGTCAGGGTTCGCCGCTTCCGCCGGTCCTGATCCGTACCTCGCTGGTGGAATTCTCCGGGGTTCGCCATGGGCCAGACCAGCCAGAACGGATCTATCGTTCCGGCCCCAGCCTCGTGCAGCACGCTCTTCCTCTTTCCTCGCCAACTGGTCCCCGCTCGCGCCTCGCTCGGCCGTCCTCTCCTCCCGACGCCCACACACACTAGAATAAAATTTGGGTAATTAGAACCAAACTCTGCATGCTACAGAACCGTACGCACATTGCAAAGCCTGGTGTAAAAAGGCGACAGGCAACAAAGTGTACGTGTAAGAAGGATATTTACGCTTCGCACGAGCTTTTTCTAAAGAAAAACTTTAGCATCCTGCTTTCTGCACGCCGTCACATTTGTTACCAGACTCAGCATTAAATTTGGTTGCTGAAACAAACAAAACTTTGTGCTACGAAAATCCACTATTTGAAAACTCGCAGGTTTGGAAGGTTTTGGTTGCGACCACGCGTGCCGAACGGCATTAGGAGTGCCGGAACGGGCCGACGGGCCTTTCGCTTGAAGACCTGATCGCCCGATTCTCGACGTCACAGCGAAGCAACAATCGGCCCGATTGTTCCTATCGTATTTCTCCTATGAGGCTGTCAAAGCGACTCGTAATACAACTTGTATAAATATGTTATTTTGCTGAGTAGTCTGCAAAACGAGCTCGTCCGACCACTTTCCAAGCCTGCACATATATTTTCGTTCACATCCCCCCAACAGTTTCTGTAAAATTCACTTACTTGATGCGTCGCACTGCAGTAATCCACTTCTGTCGCCGTGTCGCTTCCCAAGATCTCGAAGGAGCTGGTGAGTTTGACGCTTGAGTCACCTTCGCGACTGCTGCCGTCTTTCACGCAGCAGTAGCAACGTTTATTTCTTGGGGAACTCTAGGAGTAGGCGAGATGTTACAGGAACCCGGTGAGGTCATAGAGACGTGAATGTTGGGACTTACTTTTACGAAAAACGGTTCCCAAAAAGCTCACGCCGATCCGAAATGAACGTTCACACGTGGTTTCTGGATGCGCCCGCCCGCAGCCCCCGCGACCCGCGCAGGCCTTGGCCTACCCAGTTTCTTTATTTTGCAACCGCTAGATGGCGCAACGTGTAGCGCCAAACTGCATTGCAGGTTGCCTATTGCAAAATGCGAGTGTTCCAAAAAACTAATCCAGTTTTTTGTTTTTTCTTTCCAGTTCTTCTAATAATTGTATAGTAACGATACTGAAACTTGTACAAACAACTGTAAACCTGCGGTGCCTCAATTGCATGCGTGTGTCCTGATTTATTCTTACTGTTTCGTTATTTGTTTCTAGAGAATGTATACATTGTATGCAAACCCTTCCTTGCGTAATACCCGGAGACGGGCCCTCAGGACGGCTAAACAAATATCGCACGACGCTTCAAGGAACTCGACACACGTATATTACAAACGCTTTGAACCATGATTAAGCGCTAAAAAAGACGAGCACAAGAGAGAAGGCAAACACGTGCGCTCTTTACAATTTTATTTTAAGAAAGAAGATAGAAGTTTTCTTGAATTACAGTTGTGAGTTACGCCCGTGTTTGTCCTCTTAGTTGTGTTCATCATTTTAGTGCTTTGAAACATGGTTCAAAAGGTTCATCAACAAGTAGACAAACAACGAGTACCTTTATATATTACAAAAAGACGAACGACCGTAGCTCGAAAACGTCTGTAGGGCCGCATTTACTTTATTCGTAATTTAAATATTTCTGAAGATCACGTACAAAAAGCACAGTCGATCAACAAACAAAACAGTTGAGACAAAAAACCGCGCGTGCTTCGGAAACACTAACAAAGTTCGTTGTGGCAACAAAGTGAAAATAGAGTATATTTTAACTTTGTTGCCATAACGAACTTTGTTAGTGTTTCCGGAGCACGCGCGGTTTCTTGTCTCAAATTTGTCTCAAAACGTGACAACTCTGTGCGCCTCGGGCAACAGGGTGCGCGCTCTCCGTGGTGAAGGAATGTTTTTTTTTTTTTTTTTTCTTCGGCCCACTGGCTTTGCGTGAAAAAGCGGCATGGCAAATGAAGCAACGCGGCTCTGTTTCCCGCCGCCGGCTGGGAAAATAACATTGCTAGTTAGCTTGCTACGTATGAAACCTGAAAACAAAGAGCTCTCATTATGATGTCTCTGGAAGTCCCCACTAAACTCGCATCAAAAAGATGCCCTCAAGGGGAACCTAATGCGGTGCTGTCCCAATTTTGCATGGAAGCATAAGGTGACATGGTGTTAGTGGATGCCTCAATAACATAAAAAGGTTTTCAAAAAACGCGTCTGCGGACCAAAGTTTTTGAGCAAAAATCGCGACTCTGAGCGCTCCAACCCGTTTTTATGTCCTGTCTTCAATAGGCTCATGTACCCAATGCCTCCAAAGGATAAGGATATACTGTAAAACCCTCAATGTTCGCGAGCCCTTAATTTTCGCGAATATCGCGAATTGAAAAATTCGCGAAATTTAAGGGCACGCGAAAAGTTCGGTCCTTAATAGTTTCAATGCAGGCGTATGGAACTCGCGAAATTTAATGGTCGCGATTATGTCCTCTGTGACCAATTCGCGAAATATAGGGGCAGCGAAAATAAAGGGTTTTACAGTAAGGTTTATTTCCGAAACAAATACAAAGTGTAACCAGAACAAGCGAGGTCACGTATTTAAAATACTTCTAAATCACCATGTTTCGCGCGTAAAACTCAATCTGTAGACTAAAACAAAGTAACATGACTGCTTAAAAAAATGCCGGGTATTATTTACATTAGCAGTATAACCTAAGAACGTGAAAAGGAAAATCGCGGATTTCATATTCCTAACTGATCAATGCACGTAACAAATTGATCTGGAACATACTGTATCTCTGCCCAGTGTTGAACATCGCACACTCGTTTTGTATGCCACGTATAAATTAATTTATTACAGCGGAGCTGTTAAGGTGCAACCCCACCGTGCATGACGTTTTGGTGCTTTTTTGACGGTTTATAACTTTCTTTCTATGCCTCCTACAATTATAAATTTAATGTCAAATTAAAGAACTGTGTTTCAGCAATATTTTAATGTCTCGATATTACAATAATTTTTTAGGTGTTAGTTTATTTTTAGCTTTTAATAGACCACAGTCTCTAATATTGAAAAAAACAATTTCTTGAGTTATAACGTCCCACCGTCCACGATATTTTACGTGAGCGTTCGGTTGGATATAATAAATTAAAAAAGTAAGGAGCGAACTGTAAAGATAATGTATATTTTAAAATAAAAAAATAGTTTTTTAAATGCGACTATTTTATGATGCTATAACAACGAAATCATGACAACTAATCAAAATTACGAGATATTAAATTACGAAGAATCCTTCGATCTTACATTTTCCAGAACTTCCTTATTGATATATTACACGTTAGGAATGTTATTAGACCTCAAACTTTTCCCATTCAGTTACGGCAAATTACAGTTACTTAATATAAAATACAGATGGCGACAAGTGTTCAAGAACAGCTAGATGTGCATTTGCAGTCGTGTGCCGCTGGGAACGCCATGTGAAAGACAGAAAAAGCGACAGATTCAGGTGTCAGATGCCTGGATCCCGCAGTGAGCGAGCCAGAGATTGTCAGAACAACAAGCGCGAGGCTTCGGGTGCACCACAGCTGCTTTTGTGCGCGTTCTTACTTCGCGTCAGTACACATGCTTGACGCGATCCAATGAAGTGGGCGCCATAAAAAGGACTCCGTCATTTGGGTTTCGCAACGTATGCGAAAACCACTCGATGTTTTTATCACTTGGAAAGATCATTTTCGCAATCAAACTATGTGTGTCGGAAGAGATCGACTATATTTCTTTCAAAAACCACCTCAGGCTCTTAAGTTGCAATGGTATTAAAACAAAACACAAAACATTAAAACGTCTCAGTGTCCTGAGCCAACGCGCTGGCACATAAATTTCTATTTGTTCGGGTTTAAAAAGGCGGCCGCACTCCCAGAAAAAAAAAAAAAGAAAGGTATATTCTTACACCCGTGTCCCTCATACGGCACCTCACAACTTCAGTTTGACGTACACCGCACTGACGGTCGAACAGGCGGGTTCCAACTTCTACGAGGGACTTGAGAACGGTGATATATACCTCATTAAACAGCTAAAGTACACAATGCGAGACACTGTGCGCACGAACCGCATCGGCGCATTTTCGCATTTTACTTCTAAATAGTATTAGCGAGCACGAATTTATGCGCTTACATTATAGAAACTAAATGAGCTCTTTCCGCAGGAATAATACTTGGATGACATCCCTTGGTCTCAATGAGAAAACTGGAAAAACCGGCGATCGCTTGTTCGTGCTAACAGTGTGGCGCTTTGTACGGATCATCATCGTCAACATCATAATGCCTTTATTTGTGCCAATCAACAAACCAACATAGGTCTGCAATGTGGCACAGTGAAAAAATTGTACAGCTGTACAACATGCTCAACTGATAAAACTATCATACAACAAAACACGACAGTATATCTTTAGCGACGGAAAATAATCTCATCTAATTGTCTACTGAGATTTACATAGCTATTAAAGATATCAACATTTTCATGCCCAAGATGTTCACACTTGTCTGCATTCTTGTTGTTGGTGGAATCATGTGTGATTGTGGGGACAAAAAGTCGAGAACTCCTTTTTGAGCGGGTTGGTACGTTCAAATTCACTGTGAACAAAAGTGTTGATGTCAATATCTCCGTGAACCTATTTATACAAGAAGGCTACATCGCGCGATAATCTTCTGAAGGATAGACACTGTAGGCCAAATTTGTCGAGCAGGAGTTCATAGTTGTAAAAATACCTTCGGCCAAGGTATTCTGTCATATATTATGCGCACAAGGCGTCTCTGAACTGACTCTATTTTAGCTGCATCACGTAGTGTCAGTGACTTAAACACCACAGAGCCAAAGTCTAGTCTCGATCTGATAATAGAACAAACTAAACGAAGGAAACAAGCATAGTTCGCAAATTTTCTAGTTTAATCGAGTAATCGTTCCAAGTAATCTAAACGCAGAAGAACAGGCAGTTTGGGCGACATGGACGCCAAACGATCCAGCCGTGCCAAAGTACACTCCGAGATCACGAAGCGATGATACTCTCAAAATGCACTTATCATCATTTGAGTAATGAATACTGTATAATTTCACGTTTTTTACTGAAAGACATGACCTAGTTGTTTCTGGATTAATGATTAAAGATTTTTCCCGACACCAGTTTAAAATATGCGATGCGTCACTCTGAAGAAGGTCACAGTCGTCGATCAAACTAATACTCAAAAAGAGCTTGATGTCGTCTGCGAGTAACAGCACGCTTGAGTTTACTACGCAAGTTGATATCTCATTGAAAAAGATCAAAAACAAAAGTGGACCCAAATTGGAGCCCTGTGGTACTCCGGATGACGGATAAAAATGATCAGAGAAGTTATTTAAAGTGCACACGACACAACGACGGTCAGTCAGGTAGCTTTCAGGCCATAATAAAAGCACAGGAGAAACACCATGACGCGACAATTTGTGCAGCAGCAAAGCGTGGTTCACCTTATCAAAGGCTTTAGAGAGGTCAAAATATACAACGTCAATTTGACCACGAGTACAAACAAAAGGTACTGAATAATCAAGGAAGGTACAGCAGTTTGTATCGACTGAGCGCCCCTTGATAAAACTATGCTGAAAAGAACTGATACGTCGCTTGAAATAAAAAGACAGACGGGTATGCATCACCATCTCAAATACCTTTGAAAAAGACAATAGCAATGATACAGGGCGATAGTTCCCAACTTGCGAAGTATCCCCCGTCTTATGAATATGAACAACAATAGACTCTTTACACACAGATGGAAATATACCCTTACTCAATGAAATATTAGATATATGCTCTAAGGTAGGAGCAAAAAAGGTTCGAGACACCTTTAACAATAAAGTTAGGCACATAATCTGTACCAGATGTTAGTTTCGGCTTCAATTTCCTAATAGCCGCCAATATCTCGCTAACAGTGACTTTGTCTACTGCACAAATATCAGAGTAGACAGGATCGTCAAGAAATGCACTATCTTTAGGAACATCAGAGGAAAAACAACCACTGAAATGACCTGCAAAAAAGTTAGTGATATCCTTCGCGTTAGAAAGATAATCAGAATTTCTTCTTAGACAGATACCGTGTGTACTACCTTTGTATGTTGTCAAGCAAATTTCCAAAACTTATTTGGTGTGTGGAAAAGACTATTTTCTACTGAGTTTAAATGCACACACTCGTCATGAATAAATAACTTGTTAACAAGAGACCGATAAATGCTGAACTTAATCAAAGGCTATAGAAAAGAAAACACTGAGGTTTAGCAGTAAAGCCAAGGAAACCCAAGCTACCTTTCTTGTTGTAAGTAACACGTACATTGGCTATTTTAATGGGTTGTACCACTCGACTATCAAGCCGCTCGTGAAAGTTGACACCGTCGGTTCGACGTCAGCGCGCTGTAGGTTCGAACTGAACGTTTGGGGTGTCGTATATGGGACAAGGGGCGTGAAAACATACCCTCTTTTTTCTGAGAGTGCGTGGTGCCCGCAATCTGCCGGAGGCCCATCTGAGATTTCGGTTGCACGTCAATAGATCTCCAGTTAGTCAAAACAAACCCGCAATTTTTTTTTTTATTGGGGCGTGTTGTGTGATGTTTGTTGGTTTGGCTATTAAAACCCGAAGACCTAAATATTTGCTTTGCTCTACATTAGTTCGGAGCGCAGACAACGCTACGGGCTGATGAAGCCACTGAAGCAGGGCCAAGAGCGCAAGGTCAGGCAGTTTGTTTTCTTTCTGTGCCTGTGCGGTCGGGCTAAACTAAAGCCATTAAATAAGCTGCGCTTCACATACATCTTAGTGCGTAAAATGATGGTTGTCAGTGTTGTGGTAGGTGTCGCTACCCTATGGGTTGTACATATATGAGGCAAGGTAGACGAAGTTACTCGTTTCGTTCCACCCGGAACAGGCGCGTGTGTGTGTTCGTTCCTCCCTGACCTTGACGGTCGCCGGTCTCTACATGGTGAATTTGGTGAATTTCTAAGTGAGAGCAAAAATAAATAAAAATAAAATTTGTCTCTCTACCTGCACCACCAAACGGTATAACAGGTTTAAACCGATTAAAAATAAATAAATAAGGTCTGATAAGGGGCATTCACACGAGGGAGAAATCCCGTGGACACCCGCCCGGCACGCGCACCCCGCGACGAAAACGCCAGGCTCCGCGATGTGCAAAAGCCCCGCGCCCCCACCCCGCGACTCGCGCGCGCCGGAAAGAAATCCCGGGGACCCCCCCCCCCCCCCCCGCCCCCCCTGGCGTGAACACCCCTATATGACCAAAAACGAAATTTTTATTAAAAAGCCAATCAACAAAGAAAAACAGGGAGGCAGCGAAACCACTAGTTCGGGAACGGGCTTATGCTTTGTCAGCAGGCTTTGATCGGGTATAAGATTAGGGTAATAATTATGTAGCTTAAAATATTGTCCATTTAGTTTTGCGCCTCTTGATTATGCTTCTTAGTTCAGACGACGACGAGGTTCCTTTACTGGCTTCTTCTGCTTGTTTTTTCTTCTTCTTTTAACTGTAACATATAAGAGAACAAATATATAATGTTGGGTTTCTTATAAAACGAATGTTCCTTTATTTTAGTACTTTAGGTTTAATCAAAATTACTGATCCAAAATGTTTTTTTTTTCTCCTCTTTCTTTCCCTTTTTCCGCTCTCTCGCCCCCCACCCTTTTTTTTTTTTAAAATAGACCGTCCAGGAAGGATCATAATTTTAGTGCTATCTATTTTCCGCTATGTACCCAACACCCCGTGCCACCGACGCCGCTGCCGCGAGTTGCCCAGCATAGCCCCACCCCCCGTTCGCACGCTCTATTGCGTAAACCAGGCGCGAGGCAAGGCAAAGGGACAGTAGCCCGAACTCCGCGGCTCACCTAAGCGAATGATTTTTTTTTTCGATCAATGACTTGTTTCTTATCGTTCTCTTTACGGATATACCGTCTAGACATATGGACAAATGAATCTAAGTAAATTAGGTAAGTTACATTTTTTAATTTTTTTTTTCTTTTCTCCTTTTTCTTACTTCATTTTTATGTTTTCGTTCTATTTGGCAGGACATCATTCATTCTTAAAAAGAGAATTGCATGTAATATGTTGTACATTATAAATGAACACATGGTGTCATTTATCTACATCTACATGGTGTCAGAAGTGAGCGGCTAGCGCGTTTTCTCTTTTCAACCGCCAGCACCATCCTCGAAGGAGACCGCCATGGCCGAAGAGGAGGGCGCCGCCGCCGGTCCGGGAGCGTTGAAAGTCGGTGCGCTCAATCTACGAGCACCGCCCCATTTTGACTTAAGCAACCCCGGAAAATAGAAACAGTGGCATCAGCAGTTCGATGACTACGTTTACGCGTCAGGACTCTACGCCGCCAGCGACAAACTACGTGTTCGGACCCTACTATACTCCATGAGGCCGCAAGCGCGGGACGTCCTGACATCGCTACACGTCGGCGACTCAGACTTCGACAACTACGATCTCATTGCTGAGTTCAACGCGTACTTTGTTCACCCAGTCAATGAGCTCTACGAGAGCGCACGCTTCCACAGACGGTTGCAGCAAGCGGGTGTGTCAGCTGACTCCTTTTTTACGACGCTCAGCAACAAGGCAAAAAAATGTAACTACCCGTCGCGACAAGTGGAGGAGCGGCCGTTTTGTGGTGGGCTTGCGAGACACAAAGCTGTCGGACAGACTGTGCCGAAACACGAAGCTTACGTTGGACGAAGCGCTCATTCAAGTTCGCCAGTACGAGGACGCAGAGAGGGAACGGAAGCTGCGGGACTCGTCGGCATCCACAGCCATGGCAGCTTCAGCAGAAGCAAAAGCGTTAAACATTGACGCGGCAAACGTTGTGAAGAACCGCCTGCCAAGACCGAAGCAAGCAAGCGGCAACGCAGCGAGTGCATCTTCATGTGGCTTTTGCGGACGTTCTCCGCATCCGCGCTCAGAGTGCCCTGCTAACCGTGCGCAATGCAACAAGTGCCACAAGAAAGGCTACTTCGCAGCTGTCTGCCGCTCCAAGAACAAGTTGGCTTCGCTGGAGCTTGGTGCCGTCCGTTCTCCGCCCAAGGCTAGAGCGAAGTTTGTAGACGTGAAGGTCAAAGACGTACTGCTGAGCTTCAAGGTTGACAGCAGAGTGGAGGTCACCGTCGACCCCAGTACGTTTTCGGGGATACCAGCTCGCCTGGAGCCCCGAGAAGGGGAGTTGACAGGACCCGCCGGTCAACCGTTGGATGTGCAAGGAACGTTCATCGCGGCCTTGGAATGGAAAACCAAGCGCGTCAAGCAGAAGCACTACGTGGTGCGTTCGCAAGTTGTTCCCTTGCTGGGATTTCCGGCAATTCAGGTGTTGGGCGTGGTCAAGTTTGTGGATCACCTTCTGGAGTTTTCTACCGAAAGCTGTCCTGTGAGCTCGACGGGACTTTGTCGACACAGCTCTTTCAGGGTCCCGGAGAACTTCGGGAGCAGTGCACAATTCGTCTTCAGCCGAACGCGGTAACATACTCGCTGCACGTTCCGCGAAGGGTCCCCATCCCGCTACGCGATGTCGTGAAGTCTGAACTAGACAAGATGGAGGCCCAACGCGTAATCCGAAGAGTAACCAAACCGACACCGTGGTGCGCAGGCATGGTAGTGGTGCCGAAATCTTCGGGAAGCTACCCCATATGCGTGGTCCTGACTCGACTGAACCGGGCAGTGCTGCGTGAACGTCACATCCTGTCGACAGTGGATCAAGTGCTTGGACTTCTGGGCGAGGCGCGAGTCTTCTCCAAGCTCGACGCCACGTCGACTTTTCACCAAGTGAAGCTGTCAAGTGAGTCCCAAGAACTCACAACGTTCATTACCCTGTTCGGTCGGTTCTGCTTTTGTCGGTTGCCTTTCGGGATTACCTCTACGCCAGAATATTTTCAACGCCAGATGTCGTACATCCTGGAGGGCCAAAATGGAGTAGTCAATATGATTGATGACATTCTCGTTTTGGCCGAGATCGTGTGGAACACGACAAGCGTCTCACAGAGGTTTTCGAACGCTTAAAGAAAGCAGGTCTGACTCTGAACAGGTCCAAGTGCAAGATTGGCGTCACCAGTGTAAAGTTCCTTGGCGTGGTCGTCAGCCAGAATGGTATTATGCTAGACCCCGAGAAGGTCGAAGCTGTGCAGCACATGGAACCACCGGTCGACGTTGAGGTGCCCGTAGACTGTTATGCACGGTCAACCATGTAGGTAGGTTTTTGCCAACGTTACTAGATTACCTCAGTTGTGGAACTCCCGCGGAGGGGGGTACCCCCCCTCACTCACCTCAATCCGCCTAGAGTCGTTCGAAGCGCCATCTATATTTTCGTTTCATAACTGTGCATTCTAAAGAGCACAGCTGAAGCGCCAAATGGCGATCATAACGCCGCCATTTCTCCCGCAGCGGTCACTCGAGGAACTGCACGTGACATCTATTTTTGGCTTCAATCAGGTTACAGGGGTTCCACCCCGTCTCCCTTGCGGACGCGCCGCGAAATACCCCCCACAGTTAAAATGCGCCTAGGTCGGGACGCGCTACCTGAAATCCCCGCTGAGGCATGGTTGTATAAAAACAATATTAATTGTGCTGCAAAACCTTGAAAACTAAAAATTTTAGAAAACATCACCCGCCCCCATTTTGTACTAATCTCCAATAAAAGTTACTACAAAAAGAGTTTTTTTCGTTGGTTTTTACGTTTCTAGTGACGTTGAAACGAACGTATCCCGATTCAGTTACCAAAGCAGCCGTCCGGCGGCGCGTCGAGCGAATCTGGGCGAGTCGTGGTGAGTGAGGGGGGATACTGTTCGTGCATGCAGCGTCTATGAACAGTTCCGTAACTGAGCTAATCTAATAACGTTGGTTTTTGCCACATCTGTCGGACGTCACAGCACCTATTCAAGAACTGCTGAGCAAGAAGAGTGCGTGGGTCTGGGAACCAAGCCAGCAGCCTGCCTTCCTCAAGTTGAAGACTATGCTCTCTTCAGACATTTGTATGGCTTGCTACAATCCGGAGCACCCAACCATAGTGTCTGCTGACTCCAGCTCTTTCGGTCTAGGGGCAGTCCTGCTCCAGGACCAACCGTCAGGCGAGCATCGGGCGGTGGCCTTTGCATCACGGTCACTTACTGCAACCGAGCAGAGGTACAGCCAGACCGAAAAGGAGACTTTGGTAGTGACATGGGCCGTGTGTCGCTTCGATGAGTACGTCCGGGGACTGCGGTTTACAATGGAAACCGATCACCAGCCCTCGACTGCGTTGCTTGGGGACATGGACGTAGACCTTCTTCCTCCATGAGTTCAGCGACTGAGCGTAAAGCTGATGTGGCATTAGCACCAGATCTCATACGTTCCTGGGACTCTCCTGGTAACGGCCGACACCCTGTCCCGAGCGCCGTTGAGCCAAGCAGCTTGATCAACCTGCGACAGCCTAAAGCTGTACGTCCAGAGCGTGGTTCACACCATCCAAGAAGGTGCGCCCGTCAGCCTCGAGGTGGTCCGTCGACAACAGTCAACAGATGGCGAGTGCGCAGCACTGGCAAAGTTCTGCGACCAAGGATGGCCTCAGAAGACCAAGGTTTCACGGCACCTAATGAAGTAGTGAAACTACCGCCGAGAACTAACCGTTTGTGACTGTGTGCTTCTGAAAGGAGGACGCCTCGTGATTCCTGCATCGCTGCTACCTGAGGTCCTGGCAGGCCATTCACGAGGGACACCAAGGAGTGAACCGATGCAAGGCACGGTGTGGCCCAGTATCGGCGATCAAAACAAAACGATGGTTGAGAAGTGCGAGCGCTGCGCATGTACGAGGGTACTGCGGGCTAAACCTCTCATGGCGTCGCCTCCAACAGAGCTACCTTGGCAACAGGTAGGAGTCAATTTATTCCACTTGAAAGGCCAAGATTTTCTACTGTTGGTGGACTATCACTCACGTTATCCCGAAGTAATGACACTACGAAGCACGTCAAGTCAAGCCGTGATCTCTGCACTAAAAAGTTTCATGGCGCTTTTTGGGATCCCGGAGGTACTTCGAAGAGACAACAGACCACAGTTTGCCTCTCACGACTTCGCCAGATTCGCGGAAGACTACAGATTTAAGCACGTCACTAGCAGTCCTGGATTTCCGCAGTCCAGCGGAGAGTACAGTTCGGACAGTGAAGGAACTCTTGGTTAGAGGCGACAATCCGTTCTTGTCACTTCTCGTCTATAGAGATACTCCAGGCATCTTGGGTTTAGCCCTGCTCAGCTGCTAATAGGTCGACAGCTCCGGAGTCAAGTACCCAAGGCTGCCGAAAAACTCCAGCCAGCATGGCCGAAGTAACAGGTCTTTCTGGAGCGGGACAGCGTGGTGAAGCGACGCCAAGCTTCCGACTTCAACCGTCATCACGGAGTGCGCGAGCTCAGGGAACTTTCACCTGGCGAAGATGTGTGGGTGACCGACGCACAGTTCCCTGCTCAAGTGCTTAGCCGAGCGCAACGCCCACGCTCTTACGTCGTCGAAACTCCGCTGGGTGTGTTGCAGAGAAATCGGCGAAACCTAGTTCCTTTCGAGAGCCAACCTACGGAGCCAGTTCCGTCCTGCCAGCTCCGGTTCTGCCGGTTCCTGCCGCCGATGGAGCCAATGGCCTGCAACCCCAAGATTATGAACAAAGACTGGTTACAGCTCCCTCTCCGCAGCCTTCTGCCGAGGAAGCTCCCGCAGAGCCAAGGGTAAAGCCTGGTTCACACAGTTGCGTTTGACTGCGTTTGACTGCGTTGCGGCAGGGAGACACCAGGACATCCCAGCTGCTTATATTGCGTGCCAAGAAGATTCCTTGTATTGGATTCCATGCATCATACGAAGCACAGATGTGCCAGTGACTCGCTTTCGGTTCTCGCCGCAACGCAGTCAAACGCACTCAAACGCAAGTGTCTGAACCGGCCTTAAGTGCGAGAGCTGATGCAAGTCAGGCACCAGCGAATGTGTGGATCCACACTTCTCGACGCACAAGATCTGGCCGTCGAGTAGTAGCTCCAAAGAGACTGAATTTGTAGTAAGGTCGTGCATTGTGATTTGTTCATCCACGAACGATCTCTCTGAGAAAGGGGGATGTTGTGTTAGGTGTCGCAACCATTAGGTTTTACATATACGAGGCAGTAAAGAGGTAGACGAAGTTACTCGTTTCGTTCCACCCGGACCAGGCGCGTGCGTGTATTCGTTCCTCCCTGACCTTGACGGCCGCCAGTCTCTACAGTCAGTTATCTCAAGCTTTATCTGAAATGACAAGAAACGCTTTTCCGTCCTCCACAAATGTTTAAATAGTTCGCGACAAAACAAGTCAATATTGCGTGAGCAGCTTCCTAACACCGGAAGTAATGGTGAGGAAGTCGCACTTTTGAATCATGACGATCAGTAGTTGCGTTTGCTTTGTACTAACCGCCAAGGTGGCGGCGACCACAACAATATCGGGGAAAAGAGTGCCGATACTCTAAGCGTAGCTCATTTGGCTTAGCTCACTAGGATAAATTAGGGTGCCTTTATGTACGCTTTGCTTAGGGTGGAGCACGGTCGGTGGAGACATCTGGCCATTTTGTCCCACACTTTTATTTTTCTTTTTTTTTTGTCCAGAAGCGCGTGAAAGAGGGTGTCCCTGCGCGTGTTTGTGGAGTGGACTGTGCTATGGCGACATTTTGTTTTCGTCGATTTTTTTGTATTTTACCCGTGAGCGCGTGCTGTCGGCATCGGGTACTACAAAGGGTAGTATCACCCTAAACAGACGGACATTGAGGTACCCTAGGCTAAACCAAGAGCGGTGGGGGATCGTTGGCCGAGCGTGCTGCGGCACTGGCACCGCAGATCAGAGCACGTGGAAAAATGCTGGAGCGCGAGCTGCGTTCAGAGCACGGAGCTCACGCTGCAGAACCTGTAGGGACTTAATCCCCTCGATGTGTTTGCGTTGGTCTTTCAAGTAACGACCAATGTGCCAGTGCACGAGGCTCGTGTTTCGAGCGGCCCTTGGAGGCAAATGGCGGCGGAGCACTAAAATGACTGGCTCTCGGAAGCGAATGGCGGTTGATCACCCGCTCGTGGCACGTGTCTTGCGCGTTTTCGTAACAATGGTTGGCGGTACTTGTAAAAAACGCCTTTATCAAGGGGCTTTAGCAGGAACCCCGGGTTCTGTCGCCCATCTGCATCCTACCGTCGTGCGATCGTGTATCATATTATAGACTGCGTCATGCACATTAGAGATCCCGAGCTAACAGTTGTAGTGCAGTAGGGTACGTTGTTGGGCTAGTTGGTTCATCTTAGTTAAACATAAAAATAGCGCAAAAAAGACAAGGACAAGAAGTATACAGGACAAGCGCTAACGTAGAACATAAAAAAGGGCCCACTGTAGAAGAAATATAGTTTAGTAGCGTACGTTGTTGGGCTAGTTGGTTGATCTTAGTTAAACATAAAAATAGCGCAAAAAAGACAAGGACAAGAAGTATACAGGACAAGCGCTAACGTAGAACATAAAAAAGGGCCCACTGTAGAAGAAATATAGTTGAGTAAGGTACGTTGTTGGGCTAGTTGGTTCATCTTAGTTAAACATAAGTGGTTCATCTTAGTTAATCAGTGGGCCCTTTTTATGTTATACGTTAGCGCTTGTCCTGTATACTTCTTGTCCTTGTCTTTTTTGCGCTATTTTTATGTTTAACTAAGTTGTAGTGCACTGGCTAAATTTATAATCTACAACGGGTAACAATGTCGCCCTACGGAACTCCTGCTTTCTAAAAAACTAACGACTAATTTTGCATGCGCCGTTACATTGCATTTTTAATATATTTTCGCGTGTTCGCGTTCTTTTCTTTTTTCGTCTATATCTTTGATTATGCGGCTCTTACTTATGATAAAATAGACTATAGTTGTCGGACTTCTGGAAAATATTATATAACTAAGAAAATAACAAGCAAATAAAAAAGAAAAACGTAGGCGCACTCAATAAAAAAATAGAATTGATGACAATTGTCTTTTAAAAGGTTTGAGCGCAACAGAAGCTATAAAAGCGAGCTCCACGCTTTGAACGGTGCGCTTGTTCACTGACTCAGAATCGTTGCCTGGCCAGTCATTGCATTTAGCACGAAACTCGTATTAAAATTAATTCTTATCATTTATTGCTGCGAGTTAATTTTTAACCTTGCCATACTTTTATTATGACTCCCGCACCAGTCTTACCTTGGGTTTACCAAACTCAATATCTAAACCTGAGTGTCATTTTTCTGTTTTCAAATCTCGTGGTTTTGGTCAAAATAAACACCCAGCTACCTAAATGAGACACCTGACACCCAAATATAGTTTTTTCTTAGGTATTTAATTCCTCAAGCTAGAATTTCGGAAATCCAAGTCTATCACGTCATCACGTTTTCCTGGAAATCCAGGAACAGCCAAACACATGCACAACAAAAGGGCCGGCCCGTGACCCGTCATATAAATTTGATCACATTAAAATATGTGTAATTGGCCTCCGAAACCCCCGCGGGGTGCTAACGCCGCAAAGGCAATTTTATATTTTTCAACGCGTCGGTTGTTTTGTTGTGCATGTGTCTCGCCATTTGACTCAAAACGCTTTTCGCGCTTTGTTCTGACCACATTTGCTGGAAACGTGAGTTGAAGCGAAGGCAACTGGCCCCCTTGCACGACAACTGGCGCAGCCGTGCGCATTCTAAAGAAAGCTCGCGCAGAAAAGAACAAGCGAAGGACCAGGGATGTCAATTTCAGTATATAGAAAAATACACCACTGTATCGAAGCGCCACCACACACAATAGACCTATTAGCCCCGTGCGCGACCGAAAGCGTCGCTGTGGTCGGCCTTCCACGATTGGCCGAACGCTGACTATGACGTCGGAAAGGGGATCTTCGTCGACGGAAATAAGAGGAATGAAAGAACTTTAATTTTGACGGTGTTGGCAGTGTTCCTTTAAAAGCGCAATGATTTCAAGCTTCCACCATGCTAATAACAAACACCATCGAACTTGTTGTTTGCAAGGTAATGACGTCACAAGGGGGAACCACAGGAGGGCGCCACCAAAACTTCTCGCCGCTAATTGCTATATTACCCAAGCATCAAGGAGAATGCAGGGATCGGTGTTCCACGCGCCGCACGTGCTGGCCTCAGCAGTAGTAAATTTTCCAAAGCAAAAACCTAAAACAAATTGTATCTTGCACGCGCGTTCGTCAACGCTTTATTTTGGTTATTTACTTCGAATATTTTATACGGGGAAGACGTGCGCGTGTGGCGCGTGGAACACCAATCCCTGCATTCTCCTTGATGCTTGGGTAATACAGCAAATGGTCTATTTCTCCCATTGATGTACAGGTCTGGAAGGCGATCCCACCGCCATCTGTTGGTTCAGAATCACACTAACCAAGGGTGGGGTTGCACCTTAAGGGCTAGTTTCCCCAGTATCGTGTCCGTCAGCAAACAAATGATGACACCAAACTCTGGACAGCTACTGCCATCTATGAGCGACGGCAGCAACCAAGCAACCGGCTTGTCGGTTGTCTGGTTGCCGCCGTCGCCCATAAATGGCGGCAACCTTTCCAAACTTTCTCCTCTGGCTTGCCAACTGGCGGCCGGCCATTACTTCATTGCCACCATAACACAGCTTCGCTGGTATTCCTTCTTCACCAGAAAGAAAAGGCTGATTTTTTTTTTTTTTATAAGAATGACTTGTTAGCCTGGATGGAGATGGGATTTGGGTAGGAAGTTATGTTCACCTCATTATGTTGGCCTCGCAAGCCACCCGCCACAGTGTAAGGAGCCTCTTCTTGTGCGTCTTAGGTGAATGTTACTAGATTACCTCGGTTGTGGAACTCCGGCAAAGGGGGATACCCCCTCACTCCCTTCAGTCCGCCTCCCGTAGGGACCTTAGCCAACACCTCCTAGACTAGGAAGGCCTCAGCGCTTGCGAGTCGGGATGCAAAGATGGCGGACGGTTGAGGCCATAGCCTTTACGGCGGGCGGCGGTGGCCGGCGACGCTCACGGCGGCGAATTTCGTGCGCCCAGCGGTTGCCTAGCAACGGTGGCGGCGGTGGCGCGCGGAGCGCCGCCAACCCGCTGACTGCGCATGCGTGGCTGTTCAAATCGGAGGAGCCGTCGGAACTGTTGACCTTGTTGCTTTGTTTTTTTCCACCCGTCGCCACCCCCGCTTGCCCTGCCTTGTTTTAAAACGTACGCGCGCGAGTGTTTGTTCGGCGGATCGGCATGCGGAACAAGTGTTGTGCTACGGGATGTCGCGGCAACTACAAAAATACCGAAAAGGTCCATGTGTTCAAGTTTCCTCAAGACGGTGGTGCGGCAAGCGTGGATAAGAGCCATCCCGCGGGAGAATCTTCTTGTGTCTGAACACAGCAGGGTAAGAGCTAGCAACTCTGGCCCATCCCGTCACATCCTATCAGAGATTTTGTAGGGAAAATACTACGCACCTACGAAATTTACGAGTTCCACGCCTGCTGAAATGAACACAGAAGTCAACCAGTCACCTGTACTGTGAATTTTGTTATGGTTTCGTGTTAACATTTTGTTTCAGAATATCGTTCAACGCAGTTCTTAGGATGAATCTTCTCATCAACATTGACTTCTCGACGTTTGTGAAAGATGTACACAGGTGTGTTCACGTGCCGGGATATGTAGTACATTTGAATCAAAACATTTGTGCCATCCTTGAACTGTTACGTTTGTGCTTCAACACCAAGTCTACCCGCCGCGCATATGATGTGTGAGGAACGTTCTGTATGGATACACAGGATTTCATCCGCAGCATTCATAGGTGAGATATAGCATAATTTCAGCTTGATTTGTAGTGTAGATGCCAGTAGCTCTTGACAAAAAGCTATCTGAGCCGCTTGCATTCACAAAGAACATTGATTTTTAAGGTTGCATTGTTGCCCAGACTTACTTAAACCAGATGCCATTAAAGATCACTCTGTTTTGTACTATGTCTTGTAGAAATGTTTAGTCTTTGTCGAACGGATTGCTGCCAGACACAGATAAGTTGATGTGATGTGACTTGTATATAGCAAACAAAGAGAATAAATTTTGAACACCAATCTATCGACAACCCAGTTGTCATGACTACATTACTGCCTTATCAGAAAGCTCAATACTTTGTTGCAGGCATGAGATGAACGACCCTGTAATTTTATCCTGTTAATGCTGTTGTGTAAGCTCAAAAACTTTTATTAGAAGATAAATCTCGGAACCTTAAATTGGAAGATTAATGAACAGATTTCAGGTAGTTCTAGCTGCAAAAAGAGGTAAAGCTATACTTAAGAATAAATTAAAATCCTTGTATAAATTCATTGCCCAAATAACAACTGTACGTCAAAAGGAACACCAGAGCACAACTTTTTGCTTTTAAATAAACCGCTTTGTTTTAGGCACAAATTCATTTATTATACTTGTGTTTACTACGTCAACCTTGTTAGTATTGTGATGTGTAATGCCATTTTATCACTCTCTATCATGTAATTTTCGGCAAGTAATATTTATCAATAATTTAACTTGCGGGCATAATTACGTCATTCACAATTACGTGCTTCGAAGTAAACTCTATCTAGCTGGAGACCCCGATACACACCTACCCTGTTCTTACATTTTACATAAATGATTTTATGCAACAATAATTTGCTAGTTTAAGAAAATCTGCTTCCTAACCCAAATGATGTGCACAGTTGGCATTTAAGGATATGAAGAAACTTGCGTCATCAATAATAACTCATTGCCATGACGGTAAACCACCGCGCGTTGCCTTCTCTTCCGCGGTTCCAATGGCCTCTTCTTTCGGCCATGGGGAAAGAGCGCTGAGGCCTTCCTAGTCTAGGAGGTGTTGCCTTAGCCCCCCGTCGTATGAACGCCATAGAGACTTCCGTTTCAAAACTGTATGTTCTATAGAGCTGAGCTGTATATTTAAAAAGTTTGGCTACTTTATGATCTCGCCACAGTAAAGCTTTTTCCTCAGTGAGCCAATCAGCCCGCGGCGCAGAGTGAGAAACGCGAGCGCATGCGCGTGAACTCCCGGCTGCTCCAAGCTGTGTGGGCAGGGCCGCCATTTTTATTCTTTCGCCCGGTGGAATACAAGGAAACGACATCCGGATTTCGCTTCTTTCCTTTTATTTCGCTGGCTCTGGCAAGAAAATGATATAGTGTTATTCCTCGGTGGGTTTAAAAGCTTACGAATGAACCTTTAACCACGTTTAACAGCAATCGTTCATTCAGGCAAAAAAGAAGTCGACCCGTAGCAGACGACGCGTAGCCTCAACAGTGCTCTGCGCCGTAGGCGTGTTGCGTCAAAATGGCGGTCGTTTCCCCTTTGCTCCCTTTTTCCTCTCTTGCTCCTTCGGCGCCCTCCCCCCTTTCTTTCACTTTTCTCCTCTCTAGCGCCTTCGCCACACTTACTGGCCAGACTCTCCCATTATACGGCTCTGCCATAGAGAATGGTGAAGCGCCATCTAGACGCTGCACTTCGAGACATACGTAATCCATGGAATACACTGCAGTTACAGCATCTGTCCCCCAGAAACGCTGGCACGTCAAACGAGGGGGGGAGGGGGGGGGGGAGAGAGGCGGGTACCGCTCGTGCAAGCTGCTATGGGCAGTTACATAACTGATGCTAATCTAATAAAGTTGTCTTAGGCGAAATCCAGAGTTTATAGGACGTACTTTGCGGTGACAGGTGCTGCGCGCGTAAGCTAAAAATTGTGACATCCGGGATACGCTAAATCGCTCCACTACTGTAGAAATCCATGACTGTAGCCAGTAGTCCTTATTGGTTTACAAAATATATGCACAAAGTTTTGTCTGCCACAGCCTCCTGCTTTGCGAACTGAACTTGAATTTGTTCACGAGAAGCTGAATTTCACTAGATTAATTCAGTCGTATTGGATATGGTCCCACACCCTAACCTACCACCCTGATGGTCTATTGCAGCTAAGCGGTTTTTTCTCGGAGGCCCTTGATCTCGTGGGTTCCATCAACTTGGGGTTGTCAAGCAACATGATGGTTGCCGTGCTCCTCAGCTCACTCATCACCGAGTTCACAAACGCCGAAATGACTGTACAAGGCATTCTCGCACTGGCGGAGAAAAAAGTGAGCTAGCTTCTTTAGTTGACTTGCCTACAATACACGCATACGTGCGGCGTATCGAAATGGACGGTAAACAAATGGACAAATACAGCTAGCCTTAGCACCTACCCACTATCACTCCGATCAGAGTTGGGCGCTCTGATGTCACCGCAGGCTCTTCTCTCCTCCTACATGTTTCACCTTTGTTTCATGTAGCCCGCGCTGCGAGCTGATGGGGCCAACCATACAGCGTCAAAAACCACCATCATGGTGTTTGTCACGTCTCTGCACGTGTTCTAGCATCGCTAAACCAATCATAAGCAAAACAAATTGGAGGACGATTAAGCTTCGCCTTTGCGCGATAGCGTTATCGGGCCCCCGTTCGCATCGCCTTCTCATTCACTTCTCATGCTCTTCCTGCCAGTGGGCAGGAAGTGCGGCGGACATGGCCTGGTAGTAGCGTGTCTAGATCGCAACCGAATGGTCGTGGTTTCGAAAATCGGCTAAAATTCTTCAAAACTTTTAAGGCAAATGAATTACTCTATAAAGTGAAAACATTTGAGACGTGCGGCGACCTTTAATTCGCATTACATGTCATGTTTTTTAATCACTTTCATCCACGCGTGAGCGTTGTGGGTTGTTTGAAATTCCTGCCAGAGGCGGCGTGACGTCATGACCCTATCGAACAATCAGTATTTTCCCGTCACGCTACTGACATCTGATTTCTTACGACACGAGCTCCTTAACGCTCTCGCGTTAAAAAGAGGTGGTGTACGAAAGCACCAGACGTCAAATGTCCCGCGGCAAACGCTTCGTCCTTTTTGCCCCGCTTTCAAAAGTCCCTGTTTCAGAAGCCCATAAGGCCAATCCCCCATGTCAGGTGGCCGGGCCTTTAGCGTGAGGGCGGCGGGAGCATTCTGCTTTTAACGACAGCAAGTATGCACGCGAGCTTGTGTAACGTAATCAGGCCTACCCCGGACACAAGTAAGGAATAATTGGATAAAGCATCCCGTTGAGGCGCGTGCTATACACATGAGGCAATAAAAGTGAAAACAAACAAAACATATCAGACACAGGTAAAAGCATGTAGAGTGTTTATGAATAAGCATTGACCCAAAGCTTTCGTCGACTTGGAAGCCAGCGCGGATTCACAGTTCCGACGAAGTGGGTTTTGTGAAAACTGTTAACCCGCAGCTCATGGCGCATTATTATTACGTGCAGCATTTCAGTTCCATTCTTCTGACGTCGTTCTAAAAAAATTGTATTCATCTAGATAGATAAGGTTTATAATTCTACGTCTGAGTTTACCTCTATGACAGCGAAGTGCATCGCTAGTTATGAAGATTTATGCAACTGGCCACTAGTACATCATTTTAAGTTTTTGTACGGTTCAAGTTAACCTTATTTTGTTGTTCCTTTCACTTAAAATACTTGAAGCGCAAAGACGGTGGGTCGGGGCAGTGAGGACGGGGCTTTTGACACGTGATGAATACGGGACGGGTTAATGCGCAATATGCAAAATATCAGCGGCCTTAGCGGTTCAGGTGCACTCTGATAGCAAAAGACTCAACGTATAGACCTTTCCAGCGGCAGTCTCGAACGAAGCGATTTACAGCGGACGTCCCTGGTTTTGAATGGGTACGTCAGTGTTGCCCGACTGCGCTGAGCTATGGGTTTTCTAGTCAGTAGGCTGTGGCATTCTGCGTAGGCGCGATTCCGGGCGCTGGTGGAGGCTAAATTGCTGCGTTATATTTTTTTATTTTGTGTTCTATGGCGAATAGAATTTCTCGGGGCTTTTAAGAATGCATTGTACTATTTTTTTGGGATCAAAAACAAAGAATAGAAAGCTGTTTTGGTGAGTCCGTGCGCGATAAAACAAATGCAACTGGAAAATTTGTTTCATTTTATGTTGATCTTTTTACGGCACCGTACACTAAGCCGTGTCAATTTACAAAGGTCTTAGCCGTCGAAAATATTTGACCACACAGGATATCTGAACTGCATGAAATTCAACCAGTATCATCAATCGAACAACATATATTGTACGTACCCCACGGTGCCACGTTATCCGAACAGGACTTGAGAAAGGTCTCAAAGAACACAGCATGTCTGATATACAGTGTCGACGATCGACGATAGTCACCTCACTACAATCGGATGGAATCCGGTGTGTTTTGGAGAACATCTAGAAGAAAGCTGCTTTTTTGCACAGCTTCAAAGGAAATGAACGAACGTGTCTATTCCGTCCCCACACCCCGGACCCGACCCTATCAGCTATTTTTCGCGAAGACCCGGAACATAGCCGGGGAGGCTTTTTGGAGATTGTATAAACGGAAATAATCCTCAAAGATCGTTGAAATGCCTGCGTCGCGGGCTGCTTGACGTTTGCGCTCTTCATTCGTTTCCTGCGAAGGCCGAGCAGGCTACGAGCCCTGCTTTTCCCTGGTTCTCAGAGTGGAAGATAACACACAAAGGGTAAGCATCCTAAACAGGCAAATAAAGCAAAAACTTCCAATAAAAGCCGGCAAACTCCGAATGCACACTGCAGGTGGGGAGTCACGCTGACCGGGTTTCCACAGCTCAGGCGGGTGCCAGATATTTCTGGCTGATAGGGGTCGCTCGATTCGCAAAATGGTGGCGGCCAGAACGCTCTTTTTGGAAAGGTCTATAGGTACGGTTTCGGATCCACTGGGTTTTGCAACTGCCGTCTGCTATCGTTTTTGCACTACCGTTGCTCTCGTCGTCGTGGATTGCTGCATACTTGAGCGCGACGCAGTAGGTACCCTCTTCTTCTTGTCGCTACATATCATACACAGTGAATAACGAAACAACTACGATTGCGCTGGCGCGGGGAGCGAGCGAAAATGCCGCAACGGCGAAGTGAACACAGATCGACGTATACCGAACGACGTGCCAGCACACTGCATGTATTTGCTTGCAACGCCGAGAACAGTCACTGAGACTAGTACCCCAGTTTTATAACACCCTTGCTTCGCCAATCACTATTTTGAATCAGGTTAACGCGGTACATGATAAACCTCGCTGTACGAGTATCCGCTCAAGCGCAAACGCGCACCTCTTGCTACGTCGCTGTGAGGAAACTGGCCACGGGAACGAGCGTGTTATAACAATGGATCACTAGTCTGAATGGCTGTTCTCGAGGCTAGAAACAAATGAAAAAGTGAGCTGGCAAGGCATTTGGTGTACGTCGATCTGCGTTCATTTGACTTCGCCGTTGCGGCACTTTCGCACGCTCCCCATGCCAGCAAAATCGTAATTGTTTAGTTATTCGCTGTGTCTGATATGTAGCGACGAGCAGAAAAGTGCACTTACTGAAACGAGCGTAAGTGTGGAGCAATCTACGACCAAGTGAGCATGGCGGTGCAGATACGATAAAAGATGGCAAATGCACAACCCATTGAAACCAAAACCAAAGCTACAGGTTGACAGTCTCCTGCTGCCAGAGTGCACCTAAACCGCTAGGGACGCTGAACGTTTTCAAATTGCCCATTGAACGCGGGGTTTTTCGAAGCTGAAGACGGCGAGCTTTTTCAACTGGGAATCTGCATTCGGGGCAATCGTGCTATACCCGCAAAAAGAACCCAGTGATTTGCGCTGTTGACGCACGAAACGTCGGCTTAGAATGATCACGACAAAACAAAGCAGGATGTTTATGAGTAAGCGCTCGCGTTCCGGGGTTTTTTCGGTCCACAATTCTGATTGGGAGCGTGTCGGTCTTCTTTGCAGCAGCGGGCAAGTTTGACAAGCCCCCTGTATTATGCTTTACCAATGGGACTGGCAAATAATTTCGCCTTTATCTTGCCGTCATCGGAGGCTTGGAATGCTATTGTGTTTGAAATTGGAGGGCTCTCCGTCGTCGACATGGTCAGTAGAACGTTACCCGAATTCATTGGCTATCTTTATATCTATTGCACTTGCCGAGCGCGTTAGAATCCGAAAGTCAAACGACAGACGCCGGCGTTCCTAGTTCTAATGCGTTCAACGAGTGCAGTGGAGACAAAGGTAGTTAGCTTTAGCTCTGCCCACTAATCATTCGAACCAGAGCTGGGCGTATTGACGTCCCCGCGCGCTTTTGTCTCCTCCTCTCACTCACTTTCTCGGCGCATAGTCTCTCGACAGCGCAATTACATTTGTTTAACTTTTAGTCCGCGTGTGAGGCTCTACACATAGTCATCACATCATCCTGCTCTCCCAATAGTGATGATGATTTTCGCGCGACGTTGCACGCGCAGTTTTGAGGAAAATACCACTATGTGAGAGAGGTTTGTGCTTTTTTTTTCAATACAGATCGTGCCCGGAGTGTTCATGAAGGCAATGTCGCTCCTGCTCAGCATGGTCGCGTTCTCGACCACTGGGATGCTCCTCTTTCAAATCAGCACGGATGTCACAATGAACAGTACCCTATAGTCAACGCCGGGGCCAATCGCCAGTTTTTATCCCATCGCCGTCCTGGCGCAGGAACTCGAGGACTTCCCACGATGACGAAGATGATGCACTGAAAGGCTCCTTACGTATTCGATGTCACGAGTGACGTTTCTCAACGCAGAGACCATGGGCTCCCGTATATAGCGTTTGAACAATATTATACATATTCGGAATAAGCTAGGTATAGTACATACACATATGCTTCAAAGTGTTCCTGACAGTAGTGTAGCATCAGAAGCGAATCAATTCCATGTGACAAACCGCACAATATGTTACTTGGCTGTTAATAAAATGTCGTGAGTGGAAACAGTGAAAAACACACGAGAAAACACGCGATTTGAAAAAAGTGCTTATTTTATTCATACATGTCATTAAATTATGCTGTATACAGGATCTACAGTGATCACTCGATATGCATTTAGGTTGATGAATTGATTGGTTGATTGGGTTTTAGTGGCGCAAAAGCATCTAAGGCTATAATGCGCGAAGTACATACACTATTGCTGGGAGAGGTTTAAGGAGAAGAAAGAGCTTTAGTAGCAGATGATAGGATAAAACAATGGACATGATCTATGTATAAGTGTAAAAGGTATGTACATGAGTTCAAAAACAGTAAAATCACACTCGGTGTAGACGGCCGATTGCTTTGGGGAAGTTAAACACACAAGAGTGTGGTATGAGAGGTTCACGCTATTGAAAATTCTTATTCGTATGAGAAATTTCTCGTGCCCAATAAACACATATGAATCATACAAGACATATAAGAACCATTTAAGAACCATATAAGCACTATATAAGAACTATATAAGATATATAAGAACATACAAGCACCACATAAGAAACTAGAGACAAGTTTCTTATATGTTTCTTATATGGTTCTTATATATCAAATAGTTCTTATATAGTTATTATGTAGTTCTTATGGGGTTCTTATATGTTCCTATATCTTGTATGATTCAAATCTGTTTATTGGACACGAGAAATTTCTCATACAAATGACTTTTTTTACTAGGGCATCGCCAAGAAAAATCATCAGATGTAGGGGAGTATGCTCTTTGTAAAGTTGTGAAAAGTAATTACGGCGTTCTAGGCCATACGCATTGCATTCAACTAGAATATGAATTATAGTCAAAGGGCAATGGCAATGATCGCACTGTGGGGCATCCTCACCGCGCAAAAGGTGCCCATGTGTGAGCCGTGTATGGCCAATCCTTAGACGGCAGAGTACTACCTCGTAGAATCGTTCACGGTGCCGGGCATTCTCCCATTCCTTCAAGAGTTGTTTCACCATATGCGGCTTATTGTTTATCTCAGTATCCCACTCATGTTGCCATCTATGCAGTATGCAGTGTCTAACCACCTTGTGATAATCCTTGTGGGGAATTTCGTTAAGGTGCACAATTTGTGTGGCAGCAGAGTGCGCAGTCCTGACTGCCTCCTCATTACCGGGATGCCAGCGTGCTTGGCTCCCAATAAGCTTAAAGATTTTGTGTATAATACGGAGCGACGAAACTTCTTCTCAATGATATATTCAACAGCAAGAAGTAGACCATGCAACTCTGCCATTAAAATTGTGGCAAAGGGGTTCAGTCTTTTTATCTTCCAAACAGATGGTCCAATTCTTGCATGGCCTACAAAGGCTTCAGGTATAGTACCATTTGTATAAAGGCTTGTGTGGTGCTGATAGTGGCTCTGTAGTTAAAAAACCTCTTGCCTTAGCACTTCATCCGGAGTGTCTTTCTTGCTGTGTTTTGTCAGTGTAAAGTCACAATGGATGAGGGAGTGACCCCAAGGAGCTACAGTGCTTCTGTGCTGTGTCACGCAGGGTTTGGGCTCCAGACCAGAGTTCTGCTGCCGTAGTATTTCTCAAGGCAAAGGAGGAACAAAACTGGGCTTATTTTGGAACGTCCCTTGAAACCTAATTTTTACAACAAAGTCATGAGCAGGATGGAGAGGAACAGGCCTTACTCGGAGTGAATACATAAATCCTAGAGCAAAGCGTCTTTTCTCAAGAGAAACCTCAGTGGCCTCCTCATAAAGGCTGGGAACCGGGGAAGCGCGGAAAGCTCCGACAGACAGCCGTAGCCCCTGATT
Organism: Ixodes persulcatus; assembly: GCA_013358835.2. Lineage (NCBI taxonomy): Eukaryota > Metazoa > Arthropoda > Arachnida > Ixodida > Ixodidae > Ixodes > Ixodes persulcatus. The sequence continues at coordinate 133,876 of JABSTQ010009837.1, read as the reverse complement.
ATGAATAGGGTCTAACATCTTCAATACTGATGCTTTAGCTGAGCCATACACAAAGCTACCATAATCCAGAAGGGAGCGGACCACTGAACGATAAATGCGTAAGAGGCACAGTCTATCAGAACCCCAAGATTGATGAGACAATACTTTTAGAATATTAAGTGATTTTGTGCATTTCAGCTTCAACTGCTTAATGTGAGAAACAAAAGATCATTTTGAATCGAACAGAAGACCTAAAAACGTATGTTAACTCTTCACAGCTATAGGCAGTCCATAAATGGTTAATGAAGGATCTTCGAAAATTCCTCGCCGGCGAGAAAAGCATACACACACTGTTTTTTCTGTGGAAAACCTGAACCCGTTGGTATCAGCCCAGTTTGTCAATTTGTTGATTGCCAGTTGAACTCTCTTTTCCCATATAGAACGGTTACATGATGATACTGATACTTGGATGTCATCACTATAGATAGGGTATTGAACTGAAGGAGGTATTACTCATGACAATGGAGTTTCTTTTTATGATGAAAAGAGTGACACTAAGTACACCACCTTGGGGAACACCATTTTCCTGTAAACAATCTCGAGAGAAAGTTGTACCAAGTTTCACACGAAATGAGCGGCACTCTAAATAGCTTTTAATGACGCCGAACATGCTCCCGCAAATACTGATGTTGACCAGATCTTGCAGTATTCCAATTCGCCAGGCAGTATCATAAGCTTTCTCCAGATAAAAAAAAAAAACAGAAAGGCAGTGCTGCTTGTTCACAAATGCCTCTCTCACAGCTGTCTCGAAGCGAAAGAGATGGTCCACTGTGGATCGTGCCGACCGAAATCCGCACTGATACCTGTCTAGAATTTTATGAGTTTCCAGATAATTCATAAGCCTTCTGTTAATTATTCGTTCCAGAGTTTTTGATAGACAGCTAGTCAATACAATAGACCTATAACTAGAGGCACTAGAAGGAACCTTTCCCGGTTTAAGCAAGGGTACTACAAAGGCCACCTTCCAAGAAGTTGGAAAGTGGCCTTCAGACCAAATTCTATTGAAAATACATAAAATGAGTTGAACAGTTGAGGGATGAAGATGTTGAAGCATAATGTAATGAATTCCATCTAGACCAGGTGCAGTCTGCTTAGGGGAATGAAGAACCAATTCAAGCTCATGCAATGTGAGTGGAGCATTATATGGGTCTTGATAGCCACTCGAACTATTGACAGACCTTTTTTCTACCTGTGCTTTGTGTCAAAGGAAAGTAGCTGCGTGTAGTTCCTTGAGCTGGGGACAAACTCGAAATGTTCACCAAGAATGTCTGCCGGTTCTTTGAGGCTTTCAGGGCATATTCCATTTTTTGTCAAGAGAGAAATGGAAAAAGCATGGTAAGAGCCATTTATTTTGTAGACTCGATCCCACACCTCCTTTGGTGTTGCCTGACTATTTATAGATGACGAATACTTCTCCCAACAATGTCTTTAAGAATGCCTCGAACAAATGGCGCAGAAGCCTTCATTTTCATGAATGTAATAAGGTTGCTCGGTGTATGGTACCGTCTGAAAATGCCCCATGCTTTGTTTCGTTTCTTTTTAGCCTTTCGGCAATCTTCATTCCACCATGGCTTTGGTCGTTTGGGAAGGTGAGTTGATGTCATGGGAATTGCGAACATAGCAGCCTCCAATATGTGCTTTGTGATAAGGTCTACTGCCTCTTCAATAGAGAGTTGATGGAGAGATGTAATAGCTAAAACAGAGGATTGCTTGAAAAGAGTCCAATCGGCTTTGTCAATCTTCCACCTAGGTGTCCGAGTTGGAAGTGTGGCAGGGTGATTGTGAAAGTCTAAAATGATGGGAAAATGATTACTGCCATGTGGATTAGGAATGACTTTCCATGTCAGACAAGAAAATAATGTGGTATGCACAATTGAAGGATCAATTGATGTGAATGTACGTGTTCCTGACGAAAAAATATGTAGGTTCTTTCGAGTTGAGCAAAAATATTCCTGATGACAGTAAAAAACGCTCAATAAGTGCTCCTCGTGTATCTTTTCGCCCACTTCCCCAGAGAGGATTGTGAGCATTAAAATCAACCACAAGCACAAAAGGAGAAGGAAGCTGATCACAAAGTAATTTAGTTTCCTCATACTTAAGCTGGTAGTTTGGAGGTATATATGCTGAACAAATAGTAATCAATCGGTTAGTCAGTATACGTGTAGCAACTGCCTCTAGTTCTGTGTTTAGGGGTACTTCCAAACATGGTACAGAGCGCTGCAAAACGACAGCAGAACCTCCAGGTGGATGGCTTGAATGCTTCCGAACTTTCCGAAAAACTTGGAAATGCTTGAAGACGTTTGAGTGACTCTCTTTTAGGTGAGTCCCTCGCAAACAAAGGGCAATGGGACTGTGCTCCTCTGGTAAATCAGTAATATCGTCATAGTTAGCAAGAAGACCCCGACAGTTCCATTGAAGGAGAAGTGGAGGCATTAATATCAGAAGTAGATAAAGGTATATGGAACACAGTCAATTAATCCAATCCAGGAATGTAGTTCCCACAAAAAACTACTTTAATGAAATTACTGGCATTTTTTTTTTTTTTTTTCTTAGATTTGGCTGTCTCCCACTCCATGTCGTCCTGGTCGGACGAAAGAGCGGAAGGTTCGGTGGCCTCGTCCCTCGCCTCCACCTTTTGAGACGAGGCTTGTTGTGTAGGTCTGGGCAATGTCGGGGCACGGGGCGAACTCCCCGGCCACGACCGCCCTCCCTCAGAAGGGCAGCAGTGGAGGTGCTGGGCTGAGCGTCGCCCAACTCCATCCGTCCCTGCCCCTCAGCTGCTGAAGGAGCGGCGCGATGCCGCTCCTTGGACAAGGCCCTCTCCCGTGAGTTGGGGCGAGACTCTTGCTCCTTCTCCCTGGGCATCAACTTCAATATGCATCAACTTCTTTGTTGGAGTAGAAGATGTGCACAGCCCCGGGTGCAAGGACCGCCGCCCTATCCGCCGTCACAAACCGACTCTGGATTAGCTCGACCTCTTGCGGTTCCAATCCGCCCGCCTCCGATCATGGTTGGGATAAAGGAGAACACGGCGTCCTTCTGGCGCATCACTTGACACAGAGGAAAGTACGACAGGTTATGCCACTTTACCTCGGAGCTAAAGATCTTGCGACAGCGAGCGCGCTTGAAGACTGCACTGGCCCGCACCGGTGGCAACTATCGCAGGTCGCCGCGCATGACGACGTCGAGGCCCCCGAACGGCTCGTCGTACTTGAACGTGATCTGCCGGAGACAAGAGTCGATGCGGTCAAAGGTATCCGCCGATAGCATACTGATCTCGTCCATGATCACGCACCTCACGTTCGTGAACGCGGCGCGGAACGTGTTCAGAACGCTGTCCCGGAACCCTTCGTCGTTGCGCCGTAACAACTTGAACGCCGCGTGGACGGTCGTCCCTCCGAGTGCCCCTGCCGCCTTCCCGTGCTGGCGCAGACGACGTAAGCGTTGTAGGAGCGGGAGGCGTCCGCACTGTCGTTGTAGTACCGGTTGTAAATGTCCGTGATCTGCCGCAGGACGTACGTCTTCCCACACCCGGCGGGGCCCATAGGGAAGACCCATAGCGGCTTGGACCCGGGTGTTCTGGAGTGGTGAATGATCTCTCTGAGGATTTCGTGCTACTCCGCGTTGGTCCTCCTCATGAAGTCGCGTAACACGTCGGTGTCGAAGATATCGTCGCGCGTGCGCACGGCGGCACATGGGGTACCTTCTTTACGCATCGCAGCAACGTACTCCGGGTCTTCCAGAATATCCATGTCCTCGTCGGCGTGCACGATGGTGGGAACGCGCGATCGGCGTCGACGGTCCTCTCCAGAGTCTTCACTCTAAGACAAAATGGAGGAAAGAGGTAGCAACGGTGCGTCTTCCTCCCTTCTACTGGCGCACCCACACCCTTACAAAAATATGTATGGACACTCCTTGGACGTTCTATAGAGCAACGTCCATAGGCAGACCATAAGGCATCTATAGGCAGACAACGACTGCTGTTGCCTTCGTGTAGTCGTCCTATGGCTGCCCTATAGAATATTGGCCAACGGACGTTCTATGGACGTCCTATTCTATAGACGATGTGAGGTCATCCTATACACTCTCTATAGTAAGACACCATATAAAGTCCATAGGGACTCTATAGGGTCTCTACACAGGGTCTTTACAGTGTATATAGGGTGTCTGCAGAGAACCCATACGAGGTCTACAAGAAGTCCCTAGGGGGTCCACAGGGAAGCCATACAGGGTCTACACAGGGTCCTCATGGGGTCTGCAGAAAAGCCATACAAGGTCTACAGGGAGTTCTTACAGGGTCCGTAGAGAAGCCACTCAGTCTGCAGGGGGTCCGCTACGGGGTCCACACCGACCAACGTTTCTAGAACAAGTCAGGTGGGAAACTGACAAAGAGCTTCCTCTGAAAAAGCGGCACCGATTCGAACTCGAAAACCAAACTAATTGCGATCGCAACGCCGCCATTTTTCCAGCAGCGGCCACTCGGAGAACTGCACAACCGCATGTATTGGTTTGGGAGTATCGATTTTCGACAGCGTGTGAGTGTTCTATTTTGGCTTTAATCGGCCGTTTTGGAGCCGAACATATACGGTAGAAGGAGTTTCAGGGATGCCAACCCCCGTCTCCCAGGCGGACGCGCCGCGAATTGCCACCGAAGTTAGGAAGCACCCAGGTCGGGACGCGCTACCTGAAGTACTCGGTGAGGCATGGCTGTATAAAAACAATATTAATTGTGCCGCAAAATCCTATAAGCTAAAAATTTATGCAAACATCACGCTCCTGTCATTTTGTACTAATCTCCAATAAAGGGTTCTACAAAAAGAGCTTTTTTCTATTTGTTTTTACGCAAAAACGTGCTTTTTAAAAGTTAGTTTTAAGAGTGATAGGGTCCTTAGGGGTCTGCAAAGAAGCCATACAAGGTCTATAGGGAGTACGTACGGGGTCTACAGGGAAGCCATACAGGGTCTACACAGGGTCCTCATGGGGTCTGTAGAGAAGCCATACAGGGTCTACAGGGTTCCCTAGCTCCTGGATGATTGGCCTCATAATAAAAGGGCTTGTCTACACTTTCCTGACGTGAAAAAAATAAAGTAAGGCTCTGATAGTGCTCGTATATATCATAACTAGAATTACTTAAGCGTCGCGCGCAGACCCAGCCTAGTACCGCTGTTCTACGACGATCATCCAGATGACCGCCATTTTGATAGGCACCAGTGCGCCCCCTATGGGTCGTGAAAGTTGCGAATATCTACGAGGGCCGCAGAGACCCACATACACCCTCCCAATGAGAAAGTAAAGGAATTATTCCGGCACATACTAAACACTTTTATCTCCACAATGAATATGCCCTGAGTTTGGATATGTCTCCAGACATCAATGTAACGTATTGATCCCCGGCGCTTAATTAACAAGTCTTTAACTCGGACACCTCGCTACATCTAAAGAAAACGTCTACCTGGAATTACTTTATTAATGTACCAATATATAGCTCACACCATAGAGACGCAATAGGATGTCCATAGACTCTCCAGGACCATAGAATGGAAATAGGAAGGAATGAAAAACTTTTTGTTTCGCGGAGATCCCTATAGCGTTCTTGTGGCCGTTCTATGGCAAACCAGCGGTACATAAACGGTCTAAGAACTGTCTACAGGAATCCATAGGATGGACAAAGGGGTAATAGAACGGCAAAAGCATGGACATAGGACGTCCATACACATTTTTGTAGGGGCAAGCGGACACGAGAAACACTGAGGAACGAAACGTTTTTCTCCTTCTCCAGGCAGACGGGAAAAAGCTTTCGCCCTCCCGACCCATCTTCTTTCGGTTTCGTTTTTCGAGCACGTCGCGCACGTTGTTTAATAAATGTTGTTGAGTTGATGAAGCTTCAGCGGCAGCGAAGGCCACCTGTAATTCCGTCTTCTAGTCCAAGCGTGGAGAACATTTCGGTTGCATTGACGTTTTTATCACTAATTTTATCAAATGAGCAAACGAAGCCGCTAGAAACAGCGAAGTTGGAGCAGGAGCCCAGCAGCGCTACGTACACTGGGTAAGATGGCCGTCTCCGGATTGCTGGACGGCTGCAAATTTTCGGCACGGATTTAATGTCCAGGGGGGGCGTGGGTAATGACGTCACGGACGTCAAAATAACAGCTTTTATTTTGACGTCTTAGTTATTTTGACGTCAACAACACGTTTTCTTTGGATGCCGCTGACTGCATTTTGAAATGTCGGTCGCTCGGCGGCTCGGCGGTGCCCGCGCTGGTGCGTGTTGTCGACGTTGCCGCCTGTACTCGTCGCGTTCTCAGGAACATCAAAATAAGCGTTCTCTATTTTCACACTTCGCCCGGTGCCGTCCGTCACTCCTGTTGCAAATCAAGATTACGTGTACCGGAGGCGACAGAACCCAGCCGGAGCAATTTTGTACGCAGTTTTCTGCAGCTGTACTTGTGTGTAATACGACGGATTATCACCCTTGCATAGAATAGCTGCGAAGGCCGTGCAAGTGGCGAGCGAGTATAGTAGCCTTGACTGGCGTGAGTGCACCCGCTGCAGGAGCGCTCGTGCCGCGTGATCCAAAGCAACTAGCTTGCGCTCTTAGCACTGTCGTCAACAACGAGGTAGAGGGGCTTAGAGTGATAAATCGGAAGTTCGGAAGTGGCACCCCCCCCCCCCCCCGGTTGCCACCATGTTGTACGCAAATGTGACCACTCGTCACGTGACCTCCCAAGAGCCGTGACGTCACCGGTAAGATGGCAGCGCCCAGAGCTGGCGGATGCGCGTTTGTTCGGTGCGCGGTAGCCGTGATGTGCAGCTGCATGCTTTCCGACGACTTCGGGTTTCTTCGTGCTCGCTGAAGCAGGTATAATGTGAAAATATGAAGGAATGAGTCTTTATACCTTTTTTTGCGCAAGGTCGCTCCGGATTATCTGGATATTAGCACCTGTGAGACAGCATCAGCCCTATCGCTGTACCGGTGCTCGGATTCCCGGATGTGTTCGAGGATCGATAGAACTTTGAGTGCTTTTAACATAATATTTTCGCATTCTCTTAGCTTTGTTTGAACGTGGGAATGTCTGAGAATCGACGCGAAATGTATGCGTCAGACGTAGGCCTAGGGGAATTTGTTTTAGCCCTAGGTAACTGCATAATCACAGCAACTTTTAGCGAGGAAGCTCCTGCGAAAGTTTAAGATAGTTGACTTCCATCCCTTTCAATCTTTTCAATAGACTTTTTTCAGAAGTGTGGGCCGCCTATACTTTGTTTCGCCGTAACTTGCAAAAGGGCAACCGCCACAGCCCCCTCAAGCCAATCAGAGAGACGGAGTGAAGGTATGCGACAAATCTGTGTAGATGAGCACTCTGATAATATGTTGTCATGTGCCTTTCTCCAACGTGCATACTGACTGACCGAGACTGTCGCCTTCGCTGTTTGCCAAATTGTGATAAAACGAATTACAGTAGCTACTACTTTAATTACCCAAGGGCTTCATACTTTGGGCATTTGTTCGCCAAGAATGTTATGTCGGCCATCACTGTGAACTTGGCTCAGCGCCTATTGTACCCGAATGCTGCATTAGCGTTCGACCTGAACTGGGGCCCAGTTCGTGTGCTTCACGCCGAAACCAATTGGTGACAGTTGTGTTGCTTGATGGGGTTTTACAAAGGGTCTATTGTGTCATACGTATAAGAAGTGTCCTGCTATATAACAATGCATCAACTAATACTATTAAACTAAATGCTCAGAGGAGTTTGTTTTTCCACTCAACAAGTTGCAACAATAATTATTTCTTACGTGTAACATTTATTTTCGGTAGCTGGGCCCGTTTTATGCTCATTACTGTCAGTGTGCTTTGATGTTATTATCATATGTGTAGTTTTAAGTGTCCTCTGTAATGCCTACAGAGGCCCTTGGAGGGAATAAATTAATAAACATCATTTTCACATCACTGGAGCTGGTTTTCGGATGCGCCCATTTTCAGGAGAAGTGGAAAGAGTGCAGCCCCAATGCACCCACTCTGCCAGTCTGTAATGTCCCATCAATTAATATTGAGGCGTCAAGAGGTGCGAAGTGTCCTCAAAAGGTCCAGCACGTGCGGTGAACACAATTCTTTGTGTAGAGACTCTGAAGGCGTAAGGCGAGCGTAAAACATATCTTTATTTGGTTAGTGTACCAAGTATATGTGAATTTTCCACTTGAGTTACATAATTATTGGGTTTTTTGGCAAATGGTGCCATAAACGAGTTCTTTCTGCGACGTCTCGGCCAGGCGATTCAGAGTCGTAGTAACCTGGCTCCTTGTGTTCGGAAGTGACGCTCCTGCGCACGTCGGGGTTCAGTTTGGTCGAGTGGCAGCAACTTGACCGACAGAATTCCGTCTTGTAAATCATACGTCATGTGCGGCCGACTGACATTGATGCACTGAAGCTGCAGAGCTGTCTACTAATCGCAACGTTCCTGTAGTTTTCCTGCCGTCAATGCAGCAATGCTCGGGCATGTATTGCTTACGTGGCTGTGCCTTTGCTGTACCGTTGACTTGGGTGTGCTGGCAACAGGCAACAGTGTTTTGTTTGGCTAGTCCAAGTAATTTTACGATCCATATTCGTAATGGCGACTTTTCGGCATCCCGCGACCACTGCGGACTTGTGTAAGTGGCGTGTGGCAAATGTTAAGTCGGGTGATGCTTGGTGTCCCTGTTGAGAACAACCAACCACTCTAGTTCTTCAAGTCGCTCAAGCGGCATTCTCCTCAAAGTTGGAAATTGTGTGCATTGGGGCTGACAGAAATAATTAGGTCAGCAAATTATTAGGTATGGTTCCTTGGACGACAACCAACACCAAATCAACTGTCCTTGAATTGCCGCTCACCTGCTTTGGTCGTGCTTAACGTCCCTCGAGGTGATGGGGGATCAGGAAGCTTCAGGGTATGTCGGCCACCATGGGACAAACGCCGCCGAAGATAATGCTCAATGTGCCGCAACACGCTCCTCATACTGGTTCAAAGGTCATGTTCGTCGCACGTAACTCTTGCAGGCCAATTCATTGGTACGGGCACCTCCAGTAGAGCATGGTCTAAGACCTCATGCAGTGGTAGCAGAGTGGCTTTGGTCGGCCATTCCGCAGCACCTCTGTTGTTCCTCGTGTACTTTTTCAGCACGAACCGACACTGGTTCTGCCCGATGTCTGGAATGCTTCGGCCAGTGGGTGTTGTTGATTGTCCTTGTATACCAACGGGTATCCGTGGCGGTCGTCGTGACTTTTTGGCATAGGGGGTGTCTTGTTGATTGGCATTGAATACAACGGGTAGCCGGTGGCGGTCGTCGTGACTTTGTGGCATAAGTCGCCCTCGGTTCGTCAGAGGCTGCTTCGCTCGAAGAAGTCTCCGGTTGAAATGCCTGTCGAACTTGTTCCGAACCAATCTTGGCAATCAAAAAGCCGGGCAACTGATGGCGGGAAGTAGCTTCCTGATCTCCCCCCGGACAACGTCGTGGATGTCGCAGGTGCCTGGCAGGCTGGCGTCGAAGTTTCAGCTGGACGACTCGAGTCTTGAGAAGCTGGGGAGTTCTTGATAGTGACAGGCTCGGGCCTGCAGTGTACATTCAATGTTGGAAGCCTCGATGATATGAACCCTTAGACTGTTGTCGTGGGGTTGCGAACAAGGCTGCCGAAGGTGTTGTCCCTCACAAGAGGGGAACGGGGTTCTTAGCTTCTCGTCTTCTGTAGCACCAGGGTTGGCTTGGGTGCTCGATGAGGCGCAATACATCCTCCACAAAGGCGGCGACGCTCTGGTTGGGGCCGTGTTCTAGACCGAATCAAGAATTCGGCTCTCTCTCGTCAATGATGGCTGATGAACGTGCATTTCAACTCGATCTTGCAAACTTCCAACGACGTTAAGGAGGATTAGTGGTTCTCAAACCAGTGCCTGGCAGGAGCTGGTTGTCTGTCAACCCACTGTGGCGGGCGACACGGTCATATTGTTCAATCCAGCCCTCGACGTCTTCATACACCATGCGTGAAAGGGCGTCGGAGTGTGAGGTGCGAGGGGCATGCAAACAATGGTGGGAGTGGAAGCGGTTTGCTGCTACAGGTTTGTCATTGTTGGCTTAGTCAGCTTCGGTTTTTCTGGCAAAGCACGAAATTCCGGTGGTTCTTGCTGGTAGCAGCGACTGACTCGGATTTCAGGTTCTTTGTGCTGTATTTCCGAGGTTCGTCCTTGTGGTACTCACTCATCTTACGGTTTTTCTGCCGGGCCCGGGATAGGACTCGGTTCATGGCTCGCCGGGGGTTTAAGACGCGGGATATTCTGCCACCCGTGTCCCGTTATCGGGCGACTCGGCTGAAGAGCCGCCAAGGTGAACACAGAGTGAAGGGCTATGGGTAAAGTACCCAGCACCTCCACCAGAACGTACTATGACAGCTGAGCATGGCCAGGAACTTTCCAGAATAGTAAAAATTGATAGTAGATAAGACTGGAGCAAGAATCCATGACAATATAACAAAACTGACAGAAGAGAGTCTATCCTGACCACCAAAGAAGCTGCAGTGCTTTAGTGTCATTCTGTCCGAATAAATCCTCTCCTTCGGGGTTTGGCGACTGCCGTAAACGAACTGAACTGAAATGGATGTGGGACAACTTTTCTGGTAATGAAGCGCTGCAGACTGTCCTCGCAAAGCGGCGTGAACGGGTGGACTAGGTAGGTAACACGCGCAATGAAATGTCCATACGGCTTGCGATTCGCGTAAGGAGTGTTGATGAAATTTTTGTGTCGACGAAACGTGCGACAGACCAGCGGAATCAATACCAACTGCAACACATGTGCTCCGTGAAAGTACACTTCTACGCCGGAACATTTTGGGAAGCAGCACAGCATTATTTAGCACGGCACGGGGACTACCAGCTTCATGGCAGCTCTCCGGTGCGCCGCACAAAGTGAGCCTTTGGTCATTTGAACAAAGCGGCACCACGATTGCACTCTGCCAAGCACAACTCGCGCAATTTCCGTCACCAAACTGTGTTTCCAAATATGCTGCACACGCTTCACTGCAGACCTCGAAGATTCCGGTAGTCAACGAGAAAACAGAAACGTCGCCTCAAATTTTATCCAGCGGTATCCGAACCAATCCGAGGTCCGAGTAAACTAGGGCAGGTTGTCTCTTCCGTGGCAATATCCCCGTCGGTCACGACTCACCAGCGAAAGGCACACCGTTCCTCCGTATTTTCACGTTATACCTACGTCAGACACCACGCTGAACTCTGAAGTTGCTTTCGACCGGTCTAACGATTTCCGCGTCTGAAACCAACTCACCGAGGCGAACGACAACGAACAAAGCATCAGACAAGCTCCGGCCCAGCTGGGGCCAGCCGCTGCCTGGGCGCTGCCATCTTTCCTGTGACGTCACGTATTTGGTTTGGTCACGTGACGAGTAGTCAAATTTGAGTACAATGGCAGCCGCCTTATGGGGGTCACTTTCGAGTGCAGACCGGAACTCCGGTTTATCGCTCTAAGCCCCTCTACCTCGTTGGTCGTCAACAACATTCTTTTTTTTTTCAGTGTTAATCGCAAAAAAAAGAAATCTCGTAAATATCGCCAAATGCCCCAACAAAATAAAATGCTCGAAAAAAGAAAGAAGAAAAGTAAGCCTCCACTGCGGAGGCTTACCTGCGGATCGAACCTACCACCTCTCTTGCGTAACAGGTAGACATCTTAACCGCTAAGCTACGCTACAGCTTGGGAAGCTTCATTTTGACAATTCGTTTTATACAAGACTTTCTTAAAGCGGAATACCGACGGTGGAGTACCGTCGGACGGCACTTGAATGCTCTGCAAAAGTGCCGTCGGACGGTACTAGTAGTCACTAAGAACCTTCTTTTGCAACAGGAGTGACCGACGGCACCGGTCGAACGAAATTGGAAAACACTGTTTCTGGATGTCGGCAATTGATACGCGATGAGTACAGGCGGCACGTCGACACACACCAGCGAGTACACCGCCGAGCCGCCGTGCACCCGACCACGCGCACACACTCGCCGACCAACCGACGTTTCATAATGCAGTCGGCGGCATCCAAAATGAAACGTGTTTACGTCAAAGAACACCAAATAAAACGTGTACGTCCGTGACGTCATTGGCCGCGCCCCCTGGACGTCAAATCCGTGCTGAAAATACGCGCCCTTGCGGGACCCACTGATCTCAATGACAATTGCCGGATCGCGCTTCCCCGCTTATTCGCTGCAGCGCGAGTGAAGCCACCGGACGGCCATCTTGCTCGGGTAGAATTTGCGGTTTTGTTGTTCGTCGTCATTCGCCGAATAAGTTTTTTAAGACTCTGTGTACCGTGGAGACTTGCCGTTGTGAACACGTGGAAAATTTTACGAAAGCGCAGTGTCGCAGAAAAAAAGCACAACTCGTCAAAGGCAAGATTCGAAGGTCTGGCGGCGTGTTCAAAGCTTCCTTGGTGCCCCGTAGTGCCGTGTCTCTGTGTCTTCGCACGCTTGAATACCGACCAAGATTTGACGCCGTGTGAATGTGCTTTGCGAGTGCAATGTGCGTGAAGCCGTATGTGCCTCTGGATCAGCGTCTTACTTTACTCTGACGTCTGTATACTTACGGCCCTCGCGGTTTAGGAACGAGCTTAATCCAGCGTCCACTAGCGACAGAAGGTGGGGGGAAGGTACGTCTTTTTTAAATCCTTAGACGATTCACACAATACCGTGCACAACACCTACTCATCACTGATCAGTGTTGGCTCATTATCAACCTACTTAATTGCACTTGACGTGTGAGCGCGGCTCGCCTAATTGTAATTGGTCAACAGATTGCACACGACCATATTGTCCGCGCTTCAAAGATTTTCATTCTCGCCGTCTTGTACTTTTGCTTTCGAAAACCCTCCTTGGTCCACAGCGTTGCTCTTCGTGCTCCCACGTAATCCATTAGACTAGATTTGGAACATAGCCATGGTTAATAGTACATAAGAGCACGTACAGATCACCCCCCCCCTCCCCCTTTTATTGATAGCTACTCACCGAAACAGTTGGACGATCCGGAACTCCGTGGCCGATATATATATGATCTAAAGACATCTACGCGCGACAAACCTTCAGAACTTAGGTGCGGCGTCGATTCTTTATCGGTATCCAAGCGTGCGACCGCACTAAGATGCAGCACTCGGCGTGTCAAGGAAGCTTTGATCCCACCGCGAGTCCGGCGAAACTTGCTTTCGACGAGTGGTGGATTTTCCTGCTGCACTGCGCTTTCGTAAAATTTTTCACGTGTTCACAACAGCAAGCCTAAACGGTACACAGAGTCTTAAACAACTTGTTCGGCGAATGACGACGAACGAGTAGAAAACGTGTCTACAGCACGCTGGAAAACCACAGCGAAACGCTAGCAAAACCGCAAATCTTACCCGAGCAAGATGGCCGTCCGATAGCTTCACTTGCGGGACCGGGAAGCGCGGTCCAGCAATTTTCATTGAGATCAGTGGCGGGACCCACGCCGAACTACAGTAGCGGAACCACGCGGAACTGCGTCGACGTTTTCGACGTTATGGAAATCGCAGGAACTGCGTCCAAGACAGGCAGGCAGGTTGCGCAGGTTTTGCTGTCGGCTGCCTGGGTGCCTTCCGTGCTGAGTTCGGTTCTGTTTTCCGATGCCGAGTGCCAACCGGCGTTCAACGTGGTTCTGTATTTCTGCGTGTCAGCAACATAGCAGCAACATCGTGATGGCAGTGTTGTGGGTTGTGAACAGAAGACTGGAATTATCGCCGATGTGACCGTGTGTTCGCGTATCAGTGGTGTAACAACAAGATGAGATGACGTAGACTGTCGGGCATTGATGCCGCTGGTCGGGCCGTGATCGGAGGGGGCGGGGTGTATCAGGTTGACATTCCGCTTTACATTAAAAAGTTTAAGACCACTTGAGGAATTAGGCACGTGAAAACGATCGACTTGCGGAGAGTCATGTTGGAACGCTGGTCTGAACAGTAAGCTCCTATCGTACAGTGGCCAATGTGACTGTCAGTTGTCTCCTCGCCGAGAGCGATTGCGCTCTGGGGAAAGGACTGAACAGTACAAAATTAAGCCGGAAAGTACGTATATTTACAGTGTGGAATTTTAGCATTAAAAAAGAATATTTTTCTTCATATCTTCATATCTACTTCACCGGAGATATTTTGGCGATTAATATCTCCACATTATAGGGATTGTGATGTATTCGAAATCGGTTGTAACTTAACGCATGACGAAAAAATAATTTCAAACGCATTTAATAAACATTTTAACTCGGTGTTAACTCAAGACAATGATGTGTCACCAAATTTTGACGCTGACTATCCGCCTTTGCCTGATATTGTAATTAGTGAATGTGGTATATTGAATATGCTTTCGAAATTGGATGTAAAAAATCCCCTGGGCCTGATGGTATCCCCAATGCATTTTTCTCCAGGTATGCTGAATGGGTCTCAACATATTTGTTTGTTATGTTTTCACGATCGCTGTCCGAAGGTCAGGTTCCAGACGACTGGAGAACGACCAGAGTCAAACAACGTGATAAGAACGGAAACAAGCAGTTCATTCAAAATTACCGTCCAATTTCATTTCCTTCAACTGCCTGTAAACTTCTTGAACATATAATATATAATCATTTATCAAAATTCCTAGACGAACACATCTTGACTAAAAATCAGCATGGATTCCGAAAAGGTTTTTCAACATGTACTCAATTAATTGAGACTGATCACGATTTCTACTGGGCAATAAACAATGGAAAACAAATTGATGCTATTTTTATGGATTTTTCGAAGGCGTTCGGTAAGGTCTCTCACAAAACGTTAGTATACAAATTGGAAAAAATATGTAAGAACGCACAGTTAGTCAAATGGATTTCAGAATACCTTTCACATCGTCGACAATTTGTAGTTTATGGTGAATATTGCTCTGACAGACTTTTTGTTGACTCTAGCGTTCCCCAGGGCTCTGTGCTCGGACCTCTCCTTTTCTTGTTGTTTAATAATGATATAGTAGAAGATCTTCCGGTAAAAATCAGGTTATACGCTGATGATTGTATAATTTACTCAGAAATAGCTAGTGCTTCCAATCAACTTTTGTTAAATAGAGCTTTTCAAAAAGTCACGGAATGGTGTACGAGGTGACAAATGACTATTAACTTTGAAAAAAAACGTTTCTTATGAGAACTACTCGCAAAAGAAATCCTTTGAAATTCGTTTACAATACTAATAATATTCTTCTATCAGAAGCAACACAATATAAATACCTTGGACTATGGATCACTCATAATCTTACTTGGACAAAACAGATTGATTGTGTAACATCAAATGCTCTTCGAAAGTTATTCTTCTTAGGAGGACGCTAAGACTTCCTACCCCTTTTTTGCGTCATCTAACATAGAAAGGATTAGTCTTCCCAACATTAGATTACGCGGCTATCCTTTGGGATCCCTTCAGCAAACTAAACATTAACAAGCTCGATCGTGTGCAGAAAAAGGCAGCTCGCTACATTTATAATAGCTTTGCACGTACCTCTATAACCGAACTTTTAACCAGAGCTAACTTAAAGTCATTATCTCTCAGAAATCGGCATTCTCGACTAATTTTTTGTTGTATCAATTAATAAATGAACATTATAGGATAGATCTGTCTCACTTAAACTTCTCATCAGGCTACGCTACTCGACAGAGGCATGCTCTAACAATAACTCCTTTTCGATCGCGTAATAACTGCTTCAAGAACTCTTTTTTTCCGCGAACGGTGACTGATTGGAATAACCTTTGTGAAAGTGTTGTTATGCAGCCATCATTGTCTTTATTTGAATCCCTTCTAAATGAGTTTTGTCCCTCTGTAAAATATTTGTTCTTTTGTTTCTGCGACTTGTTTGCTATTTTTATGCCTGCATGTCTTGTTAGTCAAATGTACCCACCTGCTGAAATCCCTTTCAGGGATTGCAGTATCAATAAATAAATAAATAAGAATAGTAGGTAAAATAAAAAAAGGTACCCTTTATTTTGCTGTTTAAATATACTACGGTTCCTCGAGAAACTGTCCTTTAAGTGGTGCGCTGGGACGAGCGCTAGAAGTTTTCGACCTCGCCCCGGCGTAGCTCCGTACACTTAACACCTTCCGCAAGTCGCGGCTTTGACTGCATTCAAGTTGATCGAAAAGCGATTTCTCTACCCGTGAAGCATCACTTCCAGCTGAGTGAATCTCCCCTCTACAAAGATTAATTCAAGACGGCAATTGCAGCCGTGCGCAAACAGCACAAATAGCGAAACAAGCACTACAATAGAAGTACAGGCTACAACGTGCCGTGCGGGGAAACAAACTCATGGCTTCGAACCGCATCGGAGCGGCTTGATTTATTGGCTTTCAAATAATTCCGGCATGATCGAGCGTTTACTTTTTAATAAGAGATTCTTCCCCTGAGCCATTCAAAATACTCTCAGAGGTATGACATTGCTGGAAAAAAATGAACATGCTGGGAATATTTTTTATTGCTTAGGGAGTCACCGAGAAATTCCGTACGTTCAAAATGACCAGTATAAAAGACGGAAATGCAGAGCTCGGGTGTAGTGTTCGGGTTAGTGTGCCGTTGTATTGATTTTTCTATTTGCCATATACGAGGGGCGTTCATAAAGTTCGTAATATTGTCACGAAGAAATAGAGGTTCAGCAATCAAACTAGAGTAGGAATTGAGACTTTCTCTACAAATTCGCTACCAAAAGTTACCCCCTTTTTCTAGCGATGCAGCACATGCCGGAGGCCGTTGTTATAGAACTAATCGTTTTTAGGGTTCAGGAATCGCTCCACTTCAGCAATCACTTTGTCGCCGTCCTTGAAATTGGCCACACTGGAAGCGTCTCCGCCATTTAACCAAAGTGTCATAAACTGGGACGTTGTCCCCGAAACACGCTCCCAGATTCAAATGAATATCCTTGGCATTGCTTCCCTTCAAATCGAGAAAACGGATCAGTGCATGTGCTTGGTACCGATGGGCGGTGCCATTTTGTTTCGACTCCCTCCCGGCATTCCGAGCTACTATAGCATGCGAGGTTTATACTGTGCGGAAACTAGAGAGACGCGCGCTCACTTTGACGCCTGTTTTGTTCCATTTTTTTTTCAATTCTTTGTGTCCATAATACGAACTTTATGAACGCCCCTCGTATTTGTATGTGCTCAATGTATGTTCACCTGATGCTTGTAGTATGCATAATGTGTCACATCTGTGTATAGCAGAGGTCGCAGAGGTTCCCGAAGATCCCGATGCGCAATGGTGGCCTGAGGAAATTAAAATATATTTTGTAGAACATGAATTGGGCGGTACCTTGAGTCACCTAGTCTAGCTACCTGCAATTGCTCTGCTTGACCGTGCCATCTGGTGGCCAGTTATTTCACCTTCGTTCACGCTACGCGATAAACAGCGGCTTCGAGTGCGTTCTTTTGAGAGCGGGTTTTGGTTTCGCGGATCGGTTTTCCATTCCTCCGTGATGTGCGCTTGACGAAGGAATTATGACTCGAAGAACAGCAAAGGCAAGACGTAAAGGGTGCGAAGTAACTGGATATCGGTTGTCTCCGTTTAACATCGCAGTACTGACGACAAGAAGACTGAGTAACTGCTTTCGAAACGGAAGTTTCTGTACCTGCGGGGGGAATCTCGCTTCGGAAATAAACACAGCTCGCGGAAAGCTCGTGTTACGCTTTTATTTGGTGCTCCTCTCGTCCCATACAAGAGACGTAGCGTCCTCGTTAAGCCTCACTGAGCTCGATCTGCTCGATTCAGGGCCGCCATAATGAGATGCAGGCGACGGAGGAACTATTTGCTCCCCTGCTTCAGGGACGAAAGTTCCTCCCGTCCTAAAGGAACATAGGACGTTACAAGACCGTTCCCGCCCTTAGGAAGGACTACCGATACCCTTTTTTCTAAAAGTGTTCCTCCTCGCTGACGATGCTCCTCGCCAGCTCCATGATGGCTTCGAAGTCCCTTACACAGTTATACTCCATTTGCCGCTCTAGGATAGCAGGTAGATTTTCCTCGTACATGATCTCGAACTTGTTGTGGTCGAGTACATCCACCTCCCGGCGAAACGGATGAAAGAGGAGGACTTGCTCTTTCTTATAATCCAACGTCTGCTCGGGTGAGTAGTGACGAAACCGGATGACGACCAATTGTTGCCTGGCAAGTTGCAACGTACTGTTTACTATGGCTATAGTATCTGTACTTCGCCACAAAGTCAGCCAGGCACACGTCATCAAGGTCGTGTGTGCGGTCTTCGTACTTTTCCACGATGTTGTGATTCCACACTTGCGTGGATGTCGCGTCCAATCCCTCCTCCGCCATCTGCTCTCGAGTTTTGCGCACCCGGACGCGCTATTCGGGCAAGCAGGTCAGGATGCAAATAACGTCCCGGCTCTTGGTCGACATGTCTTGTTTCAGGAGATACCACGCCGCTTCCTGCGACGACATCTACACCGCACGCAACATGTTGGCGGTGAGAACCTTCAGAACGTCGCGGTACTCCATCGCGGGGCTCTCCTCCATGATCTTCGGTACCGCCCTGTGGAGATCGGACACCCCTCTATCCGCTTTATTCATGTAGTCGACCATGTACGCCGCGCAGGCGTAGTGGTCAAGTATGCACTGAAGGTCCATGTTGGAATCCAAGAAGGACCATATCTCCACAGGTTGAAGGGATGCACCCACTTTTGGTCCACTCACCGCGTGTGCACCACGTGCGGCCGGGATGCGCCCGCCTTTAGGATGTCCAGGCACTGGGCTGCGGTCGTCACTCCAAACTTGTGACAGAACTCTTCGATGTCGTCCTAGTTCGTGTTCTCGAGAGCCACGGGCTTCTCCGTGTACCGCTCCTTCAGACGCCTGCGACGCTCGACCTCGTTCGGTCTGTCGGTAGGCGGAAACGGCAGGACGACGCACGTGGTCTTGCTGGGCATGAAGGGCGCACCAAACCGGCACTTGTCTTTGTTCTTCTTGTAGCACGTGAACGTGTGGCATTGGGTCTGCGTTCGCTCTCGCCGCAAGACCGACGTGTCTAACGACACCAGATGTTCAAGCATGTCGACCCTCTTGGGCATGTTCATACTCAATTCTTTCGACGGTGTGCCTTCCAGCCACACCAGGATGTGAACATGGGCGCTTCCGCGTTGCTGAACTTCTACCCTCTTAAAGTAGTCCGCCCTGTATTGCTTGAAGGGAGACAACCTCGCGTCCTTCAGAATGTTCAGGATGACGTTGAACAATTTGTTGGTATCAATTGCACACGCCAGAGGGTCGCTATTCACCACTTCGGCCCTGTCCTCGAGCTTCATGTTTTCGATCGCACGTTGTACGGATGGGCCGCGACGGGCTCCCATTCGCTCGAGGAGCTCGACTAGCCGATCCCATGTAGCTAGGAGGCGGACATAGTGAGAAACGCAGGGGGCCTCCCAAGTTGGCGGATCATGACGAAGACCTCGCGCTTACGCTCCATCCAGTAATGAATGGAATTCCGTATCCCTTGCATGAACGCCAGGTCCTGTTCGATGGCCCCGTGAACAAAGTCACCGTGTTCCAACTGTTGCCTGGTGATGCGGTCGACGGCGGGGAACCTGCGGAATGTGACTGTCTTTTCCACCGCAGAGTAGCGCATTACCTTCATCGCCATGTACAACACGTAGCTCGGCTCGACGCCGCGGCGATCAGTACGTCAGATCACCGCCTTCGCGAACGGTGTCGGGTGCGCGCTCGTAATCTTTCTCGCCTGCCCGAGGTATATCAGGGGGAACGACAGTTCCTCCGCGTGCTCGTCGTAGAGCAACGAGATCGGCGCTTTGTGTTCCCCCGGTGCGATGGCGAGGTAGTGCTTGCGCTGGGCCAGGTCGGCGCCGTCGTCGTACACCACCATCTGGGCCACAGTGTTCAGTGCAGTGGCACACTGCAAGGCGACGTCGGCGTCCGTCGCGCGCTCTCCTTCCTCGATGTCGCCGTCTTCATCTCTTTCCGTCTCTTATCCCTCGGCTGCGTCTTCGGGGAAGACCGGTACGGCGCGAAGGAGGGCCTCGTCCTCGCGCACGCCGTAATGTCGGTACAATTCGGTGTCGCACAGAAGGTGGAGCCATGCCTTCACGTTGGCCTTCTTCAGCAGGCCCTGTCGGTACGAGCGCTTGAAAAGCAGCCGGCGTTTAATGTGGACGTTCATCGCAAAGTCGTCCCTGATGTTGCGGGGTATGCTCTGAACCGTGTCTTGAACGTCGATGGGAACGTTAACCAATTGGCCTCGGACACCGTACTGTCCCCGGTTGTCGTTGTTATACCACGTCAACCGCCGAAGGATCATGAATGGTAGTCGAGGCGCTACTATAGTCGTTCCTCCACCACGTTCAACCTCGGTAGGTGTTCCGGTACGGGTGGGTACTTGTAGCCGTTCACGGTCGCGAACAGGGGCACCGCGCCTTTGAGCAGGGATTCTCGGCACGTTCCGCACGCCGGCTCTTTGTAGACGTCCGCCGACTCGACACACTGCCGCAACGCGCCCGCACCCGCCTCTTCTCGTCCGACACGCCGCCGATCGTGGATACCTCTCCAGCGAACCAGAGTTGGTCGCACACGGCGCACGTGACGCCGAACGGGTCCTCCACGAACTGGCTCCGGAACCTCGCCGTCGCACCCGGGAACTGTTCAGCCGGCGTGGCGTCCTGTCCTCGCCGGGCCTCGCGCTTGCGCTTGGCCTCCGTGGAACGATCGTCGTCCGTGGTGGCGTTGGCCTGCCGACGCCGGTCACATCACCGCTTCTGTTCTCGGCAGCGGCTTTCCAGGCGAGCGACCTGGGGGGCTATGTTGCGCTTTTTGGACTCCCAGGAGACTAGGGAGAGGGAAGTGACGTCTCAACGCAGCAAATGCAGATTGGATGTTGATTTTGTTTTCTTCTGTCAACATCCAATCTGCGTTTCTCTAGTCGTTGACGTCACTTCCCTCTTCCAAGTCTCCCGGGAGTCCAAAAAGCGCAACATAGCACCCCTGCTCTTCTTTCTCAGGGGAATCGGAAGCACTCGACGTAGTGGAACTCGAGGCGATAGCGGCTTCGCGGCGGTTGTGGAGCCATTCGCGCTGCTGCTCACGTCGCCGCTCCTGCTACCGTTCTGCTTCCTCCGAAGGAAGGGCCCGCGGCCGACCCCTCTTGAGTCCAAAATGCAACTGATAAAAACGTAGGAAACAGCGCGAAAAACAGACGAGGACAAAGAAGAAACACACGGGACGAGCGCAGCCCTCGTCACGTGCGTTTCTTCTTCGTCCACGTCTGATTTCGCACTGTTTCTAACGATGAATACCCACCAAAGAGCCCAACTATTCATTCTTCCATGATAAGAACGCTAGCGGGATCTCTACGTCACGAGACACAGGACATACACGATTGGTAGGTGAGACGATGACGTTTTATTCTAGTAGGGCAGCGCCAATCACGGGGCGTGCTCGATGGCACAAACGCAGGTGGGCGCTGACGCGGACGCCGGGGAAGAAGGGTTGGGGGAAAGACGGCACGGAGCACAATGGGCGACTCTCCTCGTCGTACGCGAGTAAGGGTGACGGTGAACTGGCTCGAGTTTTGTGTCGACAAGCCACTTGTCCGCGGAAAAGTAACGGCAGGCCGCAAGTCGGCAAGCCGGTCGTCTGCTTGCCGCCGTCGCTCATACATGGTGGCAGCTGTCTGGAGTTTTGTGTCGACATTCCGCTTGACCGCGGACACGATAATGGGGGAACTAGCCCTTAACAGCTTCGCTGTAAAAACAAACCTTAACATCGTCGACATAAAGACAATGGGAGACCGTGGGCGGAATCACTTGAGACAAATACGGTAAACAACTCAATTTTCGCGAGGACCTAATTTTGGCGAACTTCGCGAATCGTCTACGATTTGTGAAAAAATAGGTCCCGCTAGCAGTTCTGGTAAAATGTAAACACATTGGTATCTATATTGAGATCACACCGCGTCGCGAAAATTTGAACCCGCGAATTATTCAAAAACTTCAGCTTTGACCTAAATCACGAAATATTGAGCCCGCGAAAAATAAGCCGTTGACAGTAATTAATTTTTATATTGAACAAAGGGAGGCTCAAGACACAGCCCTGTAGCATGCCATTCGCCAGATGAAAAGGGTCTGAGAGCGTAGTTCCTAATCGTACCTGAAGTGTACGATCCTGAAGAACTTTCTGCATGATCGTGTACACTCACAAACTTCTTCTTTTAAAAAAAGAAAAGAAGAGGTAAAAAGATTGGCGAACAAACCGGGCTTTACATTTTAAACTCTATCTTTTTCTGAGGGGCATTTGGTTTTCCCCGTCCCGGGTCTTTCCGCCCCTTACCGCCAAATTCACAAACCTCACTCCAGTTAAGGCGCCCCTCCACTTCCTCAAGGAAGGCACTACACTCTTAAAAAAAAGCTAGTAGTATTTACTAGGTAAGAGCTAGTAACCGCTTGTCACATATGTTACTATAGGTACCTAGTAGCCTGAGGTAGTAACGGACACGCTAGTAACGGTTACTAGGTCACGAAGCTAGTAACTGTTACTAGCCTCAAAGTAGAATCCAGGTATTTTACTACCTCTAGCTAGTAACTAGCGCTACCTCCCGACGGAAGACCGGGAACGCAAATAGTCACGTGATTTCCGGTGGAAAAAAAAAGGTGTGGGGTTATGCCACTTACCACCAGGTGGCAGGCGCAACAAAAAATTGAAATTAAACTGGAAATGAGTAATCTAGGTGGCGCTAGTCACCGCCCAATTAAACGTACACAGAAAAGGAAGACGATTATTTACAGTTTATTTCAATTCTTCCACATTTGCAAGTATATACATATAAACAATCGACACAATGCATTCAAACAAACACACGCTTACTTGATCAATTTTATCGCTGGGGCAGTGGGGATCGAACCCAGATGGGTTCTCAGCGCAAGCTTTCTAGGTGAGACGCGTTAGCCCACTCGGCCACTTCCTCCCCACTCACTTCTTTGACTGCCATTAAGTCTTTTATACTTACCATTTGAGTGCGCAAACTTGTCGTCGTGTATCAGCACGTCAGTTATTCGCAGTCGATGGGTAAATTGCGCAACGAGGCTAACCGCATGAAAGCGATGGGAACAAGCGGCCAAGGCGATGAGGGACGTTTCCTAGAAATTAAAAAAACCGAGCGACGCGACGGGTGACCGTGAGAAATTGCCGTCGCTCGTCACTGTCCCCGTCGATCGCCTCGTCGCTTGTCGGCGAGGCGCTCGTCGGCGAGTGAGTGCTTTCTTGCCGTCTCCCGCGGCGAATAAAGGCTGTAATTGACGGAGAGTACGACGGCAGCTGCACTCCTTTCGCGTGGTGCGCTACAAAAATGCATGCAAAATTAATACCGCGTGCAGCTCGCGTCTTAATTTTTGTAGTACACCGACGAATGCTCGCGTTTTTGGGGCAAATTCAAAAAGACTCATAGAATGACAAAACAGTTTTTTTTTTCCATTAGTCCCAAAGCTACATACACTATTTACGACGCACATTAACGGTTGTGACAGTGTACTGTCACGACCGAAGACAGCTCAATCAGAATCATTCAACCACCGAGCACACACAAACCGTGAAGAAGTTCTCAGTGTCAAGTAGGAGGTGAAGAAAAAGCTTCTTGGACGACGAAATCCAACCCAGTGACAGCGGCACCGGCTCGTTAGAACTATCCTCGGAGCAGTCCAGGTCCACGCAGACACCCGCCCGTCGACCGCACGAACATTTACTATGCACTCCAACGCGGGAACACGAGAGCTGCACACGACACAAGGCAAAAACGGCAGTTTCACATCAAAGAAATTAGCGTCTTGCGAACACCGACTGGCCCCAACCGCGCCAACTTGCTTGTCGTACAATGTTGCCAAGCGTCTCGTGTGAGAGAAAAACATATGATTTAAAAAAATACAAATATAAAGAATATAAAAAATATTGAACTTTTCCTGTTTTCGGAAACGTTTTAGTACGTGGCTCTTTTCATCCCAGTTAAACCAAAATGAATATAAACACTCACAAACGAATTCAAACGAGAAGGAAAGAAGTAAGCCACATGGCCATTGCTTCAACAATGGCCGCTGCACTCGCTGCAGCGCTGGCTTCCACGTCATGCTGGTACGGAGGCTGAGATCGTTATAAAGTCAGCTCCAACTCTTAAACATGCCCCCTCATACAATATTTGACGCTACGATTGCGTGTGGATACCTCCCCCGGCGTTCAGAAACAACAAGTACGTCGCTAACGCTGGCAATCGGGTATGAAGCAAGCGCCGCCATCTTCTCCGCGCCTTTGCGGTAGTAAATAGCTAGCAAAAAGGTAGTAACGGTCAGAAAAAGGTAGTAATGGCTGCATTTGCTAGCTTTTTACTACCTATCGCGCGTTTGAGGTAGTAAATAGTTAGTGAAAGGTAGTAACGGTCAGAAATAGGTAGTATCTGCTGCAGTTACTAGCTTTTTACTAGCTTTTTTTTAAGAGTGTAGGGCCGACGCTGGCCAATCGCGACGACGGATAGGCGGCCTAGGCTGCTTATCCGTCGTCGCGATTGGCCGCGCCGGCCCTCGCGCCTTCCTTGAGGAAGTGGAGGGGCGCCTCAATTGGAGTGAAGTTGGTGAATTCGTCGGGTAGTGGTGTTGCTGAGGGCGGGGAGGACCCAAATTCCGAGGGAGGTCCATCCTCGTTGGATTTTGGCGCGCCCTCATCATTCGGCTCCTCCGTAGCAGTCGCCACTGCGGCTTTAGCTTTAAGCGGCCGAGACGGCTCGCCAGCTTTTCTCGGAAGTCCGTTAGGGTGGGGTGGGAAGGGGGGGGGGGGGGGGGGGGAGGGGCACACCTTGTCCCCCGAGAGATATGAGGGGCAGGAAGGGCGGAATGCCACTCTCTGTCCTTAGGAGGATTTGAACGAGCCAGCATCCCCCTTCGCTGTTGCAGCCGGTGCTTGAAGCCACGCTCTGGTTGAGGAGCGTTAGGACCGAGTAGGGGGACACAGATCGTCCTAGGACGTCTGTGTTCCCGCCGACGCCACTGACCATGCAGGTCCCCTGGACTCTAAGAAAAAAAAAAGGAAGGAAAAGGTAGCAACGGCGCGTTTTCCTCTCTTCTACTGACGCGCCCCCAAGCGGACACGAAAAGAAGGGAGGAAAGAGACTTTTTTCTAATCCAGGCAGACGGGAGAGAGGTTCCTCCTTCGCGCCTCATCTTTCGGTTTCTTTTTCCTAGCATGTCGCGAGCGGTGTTTCAATAAAAGATGTTGAGCTGATTGAGCTTCAACGTCTTCCAGTACAAACGTGCACAACATTTCGGTTGCATTGACAATTTTACCACTAATTTTATCAAACGAGCAAACGAAGCCGTTAGAAACAGCGACATTCTGGAGCAGTGCCAGCAGCGCTCCGTACACTGGGCTAAGAAGGTCGCCTCTGGATTGCGGAACGACGTTTCGACGTTGACGACGTTATGGAAACAGCGGAAACTGCGTCCAAGACAGGCAGGTTTTCCTGCCGGGTGCCTGGGTGCCTTCTGTGCTGAGTTGGGTTCTGTTTTCCGATGCCGAGTGCCAAACGGAAAAAAACTGCCGGGCATCGATGCTGCTGGTCGGGAGGGGATCGGAGGGGGCGAGGTGTCGCAGGTTGACATTCCGCTTTACACTAAATAATTTAAGACATCTTGAGGGGTTACGCTGCAATCGATCGACCTGCAGATAGTCATGTTGGAACGCTGGTCGGAACCGCAGCTCCTACCGTACAGTGGCCAATATGACTGCCCTCCGCGGTGGCCTGTTGTCTCCACCCCGAGAGTGATTGAGATCTGGGGAAAGGATTGAACAAGTATGGAAATACGACGGAAAGTAGGTATATTTATAGTTTGGAATTTTAGCATTAAAGAGACACTGACAGGGTAATTATGCTCGCCGAGGTTTTTACTCGTACACGACATATGACAGCCCAACTACCCAGAACCATATTTTCCCGCTCGAAATTCGGTTTCTTTCCGCCCGAAAACCGCCGATCAAGAACTGGCCGGTTTGGGTCGCGCTCCGTCTCTTCTCCGTGGTCACGGACCCTTTTCTAAAATTTAGACACAACCACCAAATATAATCAAAGTCGTAGGTCATCGAAGGCACGCGCACAATATTAAAAATAGAAAAGAACTATGATACCTATTTTCGGGGGCTTCTCAAAAGCTGTAAATACGTTGTTTGGTGGAAAAAAAGTACGCAGCCACGTGACTTCCGCCACCTTTCTCCACCGCTATATTTCTTCGTCCTCCCCATTCCAGTTTCGGTTTCGGGCAGCTGCGTTTTTTTTTTTGTTTGTATTTACTTTATTGAAAATATACGGGACGCTGCAACAAAATATCGATTGGGTAGTCTTCTGACATCATAATGAAACACCTGGCAAAAAAAAATTTTTTGGAGGGGGGGGGGGGCGGTGTCAGTGTCTCTTTAAAGTGCAATTCCACCGTGCATGACGTTTTGGTTCTTTTTTGACGGTTTATAAATTTCTTTCTATGTATCCTAAAATTATAAAGTTGATGTCAAATTGAAGAGCTGTTTCTCAACAATACTTTAATGTCTCGATATTACGATTATTTTTAATTGTTAGTTAGTTATTCAGCTTTTAATAGACAACAATCTTTAATATTGAAAAAAATATTTCTCGAGTTATAACGTCCAATCGTCCACGATATTTTACGTGAGCGTTCGGTTGGATATAATGAATTCAAAAAGTAAGCAACTTACTGTACAAATAATGCATATCTTAAAATAAAAAATTAAGTTTAAAATGGTGTTATTTTATAGTGCTATAAAAACGGAGGGGAATCACGTCAACTAATCAAAATTACGAGACATTAAATTATTAAGCATTCTTCAATATCACATTTTCCAGAACTTTCACATTGATATATTATATGTTAAGAATGTTATTAGACCTCAAACTTTTCCCATTTAGTTACGGCAAATTGCAGTTTCTTAATATAAAATACAGCTGGCGACACGTGTTCAAGAATAGCTTGATGTGAATGTTCCGTCGTGTGCAGCTGGAACGCCACACAAAAGGCAGAAAAAGTGCCGGGTGTCAGGGTGTCAGACGCCTGGATGCCCGCAGTAAGCGTGCCAGAGATGTCAGAACAACAAGCGCGAGGCTGCGGGTGCACCACAGCTGCTTTTGCGCGCGTTTTACTGTGCGTCGGTACACATGTTTGACGCGATCCAAATGAAATGGGCGCCATGAAAAGGATTCCGTCATTTGGGATTCTGCCACGTATGCGAAAACATTTGAATGTTTTTATCACTTGCAAAAATCATTTTCGTAATCAATCTATGCCTGTCGGAATGGTTCGACGAAGTGGCAAGGATAATAAAACAAAACACAAAACATTAAAATGTCTCTGTCTCTGAGCCAACGCGCTGGCCCATGAATTCATATTTGTTGGGTTTAAATATCGGCCGAAGTGCCCGCAATCTGACGGAGGCCAATCTGGGATTTCGGTTGCACGTCAAAAGATCTCCAGTACCTCAAAATAAACCCGCAATTTTTTTTTTCTTTGGAAAGGGGGGGGGGGGGGGGCGTGCTAAGGGGTTTTTTGTTGGTCTGGCTTGTAAAATCCTAAGATCTGCATATTTGTTTTGCTTTACCTTAGTTCGGAGGGCAGCAAACGCCACGGGCTGATGAAGCGACTGAAGCAGCGCCGAGAGTGCAAGACCAAGCAGTTTGTTCTGTTTCTGTGCCTGTGCGGTCGGGCTAAACTAGAACGACTAAATAAGGTATACGCTTCATACACATCTTGCGCTTAAAATGATGGTTGTCCGTTATCTGAAGTTTTATCTGAAATCACGGAAAACGCTTTTCCGCCCTCCACAAGTGTTTAACCAGTTCGCGACAAAGCAAAGCAATATATTACGTGAGCTTCCTAACACCGAAACTCATGCTGAGGAAGTCGCACTTTTAAATCATGACGATCCGCAGTTGCGTCTGCTCTGCATAAGCACCAAGATGGAGGCGCCCCCAACAATATCGGGGAAAAGAGTGCCGATACTCTAATCGTAGCTCATTTGGTTTAGCTCACAGGCTAAACCAAGTGCGGTGGGGGATCATTGGCCGAGTCTGTTGTGGCACCGCAGAGCAGAGCACGTGGAGAAATCGCGAGTACGAGCTCCGTTCAAAGCACGGAGCTCACGCTGCAGAACCTGTAGGGACTAAATCCCCTCGATGTGTTTGCGTTGGTCTTTCAAGTGACGTCAAATGTGCCAGTGCACGAGGCCCGTGTCTCGAGTGACCCTTGGAGGCAAATGGCGGCGCAGCACTGAATTGACTGGCCGTTGAAAGCGAATGGCGGCGGAGCACCCTCTCGTGGCACGTGTCTTGCGCGTTTCCACAACAATGGTTGGCGGTAATTGTAAAAAAACGCCTTTATCAAGGACCCTGGCTTCTGTTGCCCATCTGCATCCTACAGTCGTGCGATCGTGTATCACATATACTGTGTAATGCACGTTAAAGGTCCCGAGCTAACAGTTGTACTACAGTTGTACTGCACTTTTTATAATCTACAACGGGTAACAATGGCGCCCTACGAAACTCCTACTTTCTAAAAAAACTAACGACTAATTTTGAATGCGTCGTTACATTGCACGTTTTAGTGTGTGTTTGTGTGTTTGCGTTCTTTTTTTCCTTTTTTATGCGTTGTCTACATCTTTGATTATCGGGGCTCTTACTTATGATGTAACAGACTATAGTTGCCGGACTTCTGGAAAATAATGTATATCTAAAAAAATGGCACGTAAACGCAAAAACAAAACAAAACAAAACGTAGAAGCACCTAATAAAAAGAAATGAAATAATAGAATTGATTATAATTGTGTTTTAAAAAGTTTGAGCGCACCAAAAGCTTTGAAAGCGAGTTCCATGCTTTGAACGGTGCGCTTGTTCACTGGAAGAGTAGTTCAGGGCAGCATGCTCGCGCTTGTTTGTTCCGCTTCGCCCGCACGATAAAACCAAATACTTTACTGGTAATGAATTTAGTGAAACAAAGCTTACCTTCTGCATATGTGCATAGCCTTCAGTTTTCACGTGATTGCACAAGTGTTTATCATTATTGTTTTCGTTTCCCACTGCGATTCAGCTCGTGCTCTTTTGTGTGCTACGTGCATTAGAGACCAAGATAACCAAGGAACATTCTATTTCGCGGATTGTAAAATAGAATATAAAAACTATGCTACTTTCCACGTGTGCCACATTCAATACAAGATATTCTAAACGTCACATGTGGCCACATGCGTGAGAAAACAATGTTGTTTGTCAAGAACATTTGCGATTGTATAAAATGGCGCGGGAAAAACTCATACTTAGCACGCGACCGTTGGCATGCAGTGATTACTCATAATCGGCGCCTAGATGATTGGTAGCTGTCAGCAGGTGGAGTTTTTCTATCAACCCAAAGTCAGAATGTTTCCTTCTTTTTGTTGTAAGCAATCAGGAGACAACTTACACACTCTAAAAAAGCGGTGTAGTGGGTGCACCCACAGGGGGTGTAAGTGCTGCCACATATACTACACCCATAAAGGTGTACAAGTACACCTCAAGACGAGGTGCATACATACACCCTTTTTCAGGGTGCATATGTGCACCCTTTTAGACACCTTCAGCATTCAGGGGTGCACAGATACACCCCATATTAAGGTGTGTCACTACTCCTTTCTTACACCCTCTCTGTCGTTTCAGTGTGCAGGTACACCCCAATTTAAGGTGTACAAGTATTCCCTTCTTTACACCCACGCAATTTTTTGGGAGTAAAGATACACCCATCAACAGGGTTTACTATAACACCGTTGTTTACACCCACCCCGCTCATAGGGAACAGAGATACACCCGCCAACAGGGTTTACTATTACACCGTTTTTTACAGCCACCCCGCTTATAGGGAACATAGATACACCTCATTCAATGGTGTACTATTACACCTCTTTGTGCACCCACCTCAAGGAAACCCGTAAAAAAGGTACGCACCCAGGTGGTTGCAAAAAGGCAGGTAAGGAGTCGCAAGGGATTGTTTTCAAATCTCCTAGAAGTTTATTAGACAGCCTATTCCGTAAACAAGTACAAATGTGCAGGCGATCCGTGATATGTGAAGATGTACAACGAAGTTGTTACACAACTGAGAAGATTACTGAGCAAACAAGAACAGGGGTGATTCTTAGGTAGTGTCTATTCTTCCAGCAGCCGGCAAAATTATTTACCCGAAATTCTGCCGGCAGTCGCCGCTCACTGGTGATACAATCACTTCATAGAACGACGTTTCATCGACACGCGATGTTTCATAGACAGCTAAGCTTAGATTAGCTTTCCTATATTAGGTTCCCTTTTTTTTTGTAATGAGCCGCCCTACACTATATGCGCGAAGTGACATGTACGGGTGGCACAGATGGGGTAAAAGTTTTGTAATAGCCGCCGCACACTGTCGCCACGAAGCGACGTTAACGGGTGGGCTGCGTCGGTGAGCACGCGCCTCAGACACACACGCGCGAAGGAATGTTTCTTCAGGGTGCATTTCACGTAACGAGTGACTATGTAACGTTAGTGTCGACGAAACGTGTCTACAAAACGTGTATCAACGAAACGTTGTCCATGAAACGCGTTTTCACAAAACACCGGGAGAATAAGAAAGTCACTATTCTACCTGCAGTTATCACCTGATTGTAGACAGCTAATGGCAGGCGACTGCAGATAGAATATCGAGTAAATTATTCTCCTGGCTGCTAGGAAATAGACCTGCCTAATTATAGAGGTAATCCGGAACGGAACGGTCAATTGCTGCAAAGGAGTAGGTAGCAGCGCACTTACGATGAAAATACCGGACTTGAAATATGTAATCCGAGAAGTCGACACGGGCTCACTGCAGAACAACCACACAAACATAAAAACGAAAAGAAAGGGGTCTTCAAAGATTGAACACAATGTGGCAGAAGCAGTAATTTGCCAAACCAAGCACTAAACGCATCACATGAATTCCTTGGGCTTTTTTGAAGAAATCGCTTGTTGCCGATGTACGCGTAGGACTTTTCAAACACTGGAAGCCTTGGTGCACTCGAATACGTTGTCGCGGACGAAGTCTCCAGCAGCCCCGCTGGCCGCAGCACAGCACACAAGAAACTAGGCCGGGAATCAGACATTCCGGGATCGGAAAGAGCTACCTCGTCATCCGCGAAACCGTTACCACGTGATCATGCTCCTGCCATTCCCCGTGCCCAGTCAGCGGAGTAAAGGGATAAAAAAAGCCTCTGGTTCATTGGTCCGGCGACTGCGCAGCTTCTTCCACGCTTTCAGCTTAGAGAGAGAAAGAAAAGAGAGGAGTATACAAAAATAGCAGCGCCTTCAAGGCCAAAAGAGGATGTCCTCGCAAAGGCTTATCTTCAGGGTTATCCCAACAATGAACACGAGTGGATCTGTTCCTTATATCCTTTTGAAAATTCGACCTAAAGTTAATATTGCAGTGGATGCTACCCGTGGCCTTGGCCTTCAGGCAGGTGCCGTGCTCTGCCTTATCTCTAGCTTGGAGACTGTAGTCACCTGATCCTACCCGGAGACCCGATTGGCCTAAAACAAGCATAGCGTCCACTCTACTGTCAATACCGAGTGAACAGGACAGCTCCATACTTTCTAAGAAACTGCTCAACCCAAAAAGTGACCCCCATGGGGGAATCCAAGCACAAGGACATCGGGGTGCGTGGCTAAAAAAAGTCACATTTGGAAGTTTTACGTGCCAAACCAATGACGGGCATCTGGCACGCCCCAGCGGAGGACTGGGGATTAATTTGGACCACCTGGGGATCTTTTGACGTGCAACCGAAAGCTCGGTTACACGGCGCCTTTTCCGCAATAAGCCTCCGTAAGATTGCGGGCACCTCGGCCGGGATCCGAACCGCCACATGGGGTTCAGCAGGCCAGCGCTCTCGCCTCGGAGCCACCGAGGCGGCTAGGGGTGCGTGGCTAGCGTGGCGGTGCACTGATACACCTAGAGGTTATAAGGGAGATGAGAATGCTCATTTTCGGTGTACAAGTACACTGGCTGAACAACGGAGGTTGCATCTTTCAGAAAAAGGGGGCATGTGCACCTGATACACCCGACTACACCCTTTCTTCCTAGAGTGCACCAAATCTGAAAGTAATAAAGTACTATGGACATTCAAACTTTACGGCCTGAGCAGTATATGTGTACAAGTTTATCTTCCGATGCACCCTTCACTTTCGATATGCTCAACGCTTATGTAAAATATAGCGCTGTTTCAGCCCTAATCAGCGTACCTTGTGCGTACTATACAGCATATATTTTATACAACGTCAAACTCTACCCGTTTGCATTTTTGTTTTCATTTTTGCACACCACTATTTGCGCCCATAAATCACCAAATTAGGACTGCAAGTACATTGCATAAACTCAATGCAAAAGCTATCCACAGACCCAGAATTTTTGCCTGGCCAGTCATTGCATTTATCACTGAACTCGTATTAAAATTAATTATTGTCATTTATTGCTGCAAGTTAATTTTTAACCTCGGCATTTGTTTTTTATTATGACTGCCGCACCAGCCGGCTTTGGTTTTACCAAACTCAATATCTAAACCTTAGTGTCATTTTTTGTGTTTTCGAGTCTCGTGGTTTTGTCAAAATAAACACCCACCTACCATAAATAAGACACCTGACCGTCCAAGAAATAGTTCATTTTTTTTATATATTTGAGATATTTAATTCCTCAAGCTCGAATTTCGGAAACCCAAGTCTATCACGTCATCGCGTTTTCCTGAAAATCCACAAAGAGCCAAACGCATGCACGACAAAAGGGCCGGCGCGTCATATATATCTGATTACATTGATATATGCGTAATTGGCCTCTAAAATCCCCGCGGGGTGCTAACGGCGCACAGGCAATTTTATATTTTTCAACGCGTCGGTTGTTTTGTTGTGCATCTGTCTCGCCATTTGGCTCAGAACGACTTTCGCGTTTTGTTCTGCCCTCATTTACTGGAGACGTGAGCTCGGAGCGTAGGCAACTGGCCCCCTTGCACGAGAACTAGCGCTGCCGTGCGCGTTCCAAAAAAAGCTCATGCAGAGAAAAACAAGCGAAAGACCAGGGATATAAAATTCAGAATATAGATAAATACCTCACTGTATCGAAGCGCCACCACACGCTTTTTCTCGCATTGATGTACAGGCCTGAAAGGCGATCCCACCGACATCTGTTGGTTCAGAATCACACTAACCAAAGGTGGGGTTGCACTTTAAAGGCCCCAACGCACATTTCCTTTTGAGAGCGTTTGAGTGCGTTTGACTGCGTTGCGGCTGCGGGAAATCAAGATATCCGCGCCTTCCGCATGCCTTACCCAAGCAATTAAAAAACGCAGCACGCGTTCCTTCACAAGCGGCAAGCGCAAGGCAGTTGAAAGCTCCGGGTTTGACGTCACACCCAGCGGGTGATTTTTCGGTTTTTCTCGCGTCTAATGATACGTTCGGGTGAATTGCTCGTGATAGTGCCGCGAACGAAGGTGACCAGAAACGAACAGTGAACTGAAAATAAAGGTTTACTGGGCGAACTTGAGCCAAACAGAATAAGTAAAGCAAGAGTGTCGAGGCAGCAGAAAAGCAGGCGGCGATTCGGCGATGTAACAGAAAGCGAGAGCGAGACTGACTCGACAAGGTCGCGGGTAGCTGCTTATCTACAGTGCGTCGCCATCTCGAAAGTTCGGCAAAGAAGGTTCGAGCGTCGCGCTCTCGGGGCGACGATGAACTGGCACTTTCGAGAATAAGAAAGCAGGACGAAAGTTACAACCGGAATCAGAATAAACGCGAAGCTTCTAGAAGCCCGTGACCGAGCGATGCTTTCTCGGCCCTCCGGGCGGCAATATTATCGCGCGGAGGCTCCAAGTTCGCCATCGTAACACGGGAGCAGAGCTGTTTATACTGAGGTTTGGCCAATGGGTTGAGGTTGTTGCCCACTAGAACCAGCGGATTTCGCGATAAAACAAAATGCCGTTACATCTTTGTCGTGTTTATTCCTGGTAATCGCACAGAGTTCCTATCAGTCAGAGCCACAAAATGGCGGACGGAAGTAGTCATCCCCAGGTCGTCAGACTACGCTGCTGTGGTTGCCAGGCTGCCAAAATCTTCTTAAGAAGGCAAAACTTTCTCGCAGTATAAGCGGCTCTGCACGAGAGAACAATATGGCGGCATCTGTCGGGAAGTCGTGGAACTCTCCCAGTTCACTGATATTTCCTTCTTTCTTTTTTTTTTTTTTCACGCATCATACTTTTTTGGCTTGAAATAGTTTTGACAAAATTATGGAACAACGATTTCTTATAGATAGTATACATACGTTTGATCTCGACACTATCGCAAAACCTTCGCTCTAATGAAATGCAGACGCCGGACCATGGACGTCATTGATGGCGCCAGTGTGCCAGGGCGTGTTCTCTCTTCGGAAGAGATTCCAAGAGCCCGGTCCAAGGAAACGCAAGCGCGCGAACGGTCCTTCATAGTTTCCAAGTACGAACTTTTCTTGCACCCTTCGAGGAGTTTCTGTTTTTCGGGATCGACAAGCAAAATTTGTCGTACCATGGTTCAGCCGCAGCGCTAATGACACAAAGACCCAAGACGAAGAGCGTCGCTCCTTTTAGTACAGACATATTTGCGACTGATGTTGCTTCACGGCCTATCAATCCCCGAAAATTGGCTCAAGAAGTTTGACAAGCTCAAACGACTTTTTTATCTCGATGCTGGACACGAACAATATACCTATTGCTATATTACCCAAGCTTCAAGGAGAATGCAGAGATTGGTGTTCCACGCGCCGCACGTGCTGGCCTCAGCAGTAGTAACTTTTCTAAAGCAAATTCCTAAAACACATGGCATCTGGCACGCGCGTTAGTCAACACTTTATTCTGGTTATTTATTTCGAATCATTTATACGGGGAAGGCGTGCGCGTGTGGAACACCAATCCCTGCATTCTCCTTGATGCTTGGGTAATATAGCAAATGGCCTATTAGCAAAATTCACTTATTGTGACTAAAACAATCTGGGGGTGTTTTTTTATTCGCTCCTATCGATCGCGTTTCGACGTAAATAAATAAAAAAAACAAGTAAATAAAAATCCAATAAATTATTGAAGCCCCGATGCTAAATCGAATTCTTAGAACTCAGCAGATACATTGCTTTACGAGCGGAGGATGTTTTGTCTCCGACCTGTTTCACAGATTTAATAGTCTCGGCTTTTTTGCGTACGTACTTTTGTTGTGACGAGTTGTGACTGCATTTGCGAATTACGTTTCAGAAATTAATATATAAAAATTTAAACCCTGAAAGCGACTCGTCAATATCGTTAAAATTTCGAAGACTTGGCAATAAAATACTTTCTCATAGAAAAAAATATCCTCTCATTTTCCTTTATATCGCATAAAAAGCTTAAGAATCTAATTATGCAATGACGGGTTAATATCTTTTTTTATTACCGTACGAAGCACATTACTGAAACGGACATTTCAGCTCATCGCTGTTCTTAAAATTTTGAAACCTCACAGCCCATAATTTTCTCGTGCTCTAAGACACTGTTTAGTTGCTAGCGAACAAATAAAACCATGCGTTCTTGTTAAAAAAAAAAAAAGAAAAAAAAAAGCTTGGATATATAGTAGAACTGGGCGTCGATTAAATATTTTAACCCTATTAATTGCCTCCCTTTAATGGATTAATTAATCGATGTCGTTTGTTTCCAGGTAAAATACTTTTCTTAAGTCAGATGAACTCATATATATATATATATATATATATATCATCACATCTCAACTCAGGCACGGATTTAGGATCGAATTTTTAAGTTTGACGAAAAAAATATGTTTTGGGCAAATTCCTATAATAAAAGATGACGCAAACGGCAATGTCGTCGGATTTTTCGTTCTCAAGTTATGGACCGTTGAAGCGGTTAAGGTGGAAACTGACGTTTTTCCAGCTTATCGGAGGTGCCATATTTCACTCCATCCCTTTTCCATACTTTTTACGCCACATCAATATAACTTTTCGGGAACACTCTAGGCATAGCCTTTTTCATGCTAATTAGGCGCCTAGGTCATAACATTTTTAATGATTTTTGTTTTATTTGTCAAACCTAGTCTCTGCGACGATGTTTGACGAAGTTCAGCAAGCTGTGCTGTGTGACCTAATCAACATATTTTTATGATCGTTACATCACCGTAAAGCTCCAATTAAGTTCTTTCTTCTGAGTATATTTTCAATGTTTTGCGATAAGTATATAATGCGCTATTGTGCCTGAAAAACGAACATTTCGAAAAATAGCACGTTTGGAGTCGATTTTCTACAAACTCCCACTTTTTATTTCTTTTATTTTTTATTCACACTTAGTTAATATAGTAGTCTACCAGAAACTACAAACAGAAATTGTAATATATTGTTTGTATGGCCACTATAAAGACTCGAATCTCGTGCTACGAGCGTTTTAAACGGGACTTCGCACAGGCGCTCTGCTGAGCAGAATTGCGGCCTATGTGAGGTTTTCTATTTATCGTTAGCAGTTGCCTCAATATCCAACAATAAACATTAATAAAATTTGAAATAGTCTACTTAAAGAAAATTTACTTCGAAGTCCGTATCCACAAGTGCGGGCACAGCGCTTACTTCCTCCCAATACGGGGGAATGCAGATCGTTAGAGAATTCCTCTGGGGCCTTTTGCCCTTTTGCTTTCGGCTTTGAGTTTGAAATACCGAACTTGACATGTAATTTTCATATTTTCTTATGTCAAACAGATATTCAGTGCATATACATATGTACGATTTAGTATCTGACGCTTAGGAAGTACGGTTTATTTTGTGCACGTACGGACTCTTTCGTAAAATAACGAGCATTTCGTAGCGTGTAAAGCTTCAAACGTGTTAGTCATGTGTTTAGGTTTCATTTCTATTTTCAGTGATTCATGCGGGGTTACTTAGAAATTTTCTTCTTGACTTAGGTTTGTCCGTGTGTCTAGATGTTACGTATCTTCTCCGTCAATACATAGGGCGAAGCTCACACACCTTGCACAACACGCCAGTGCCAAGTACATAAATATTTTTAGGATAAATACTGTTGCTTTGCTGGCGTTTGCGCTCAGATATTGAGGTAAGTACTAACATTAAATAGAAAACGTTACATAGGTCAAAATTCTGCTCAGCTGAGCGTCTATGCGAAGTCCCGTTCAAAACTCTCACAGCACGAGATTCGAGTCCTAATAGCGGCCATACAAACAATATATTAAAATTTCTATTGGTAGGTCCTGACAGACTACTATATTACCTAGCTGTAAGTAAAAAAATGAAAGAAATAAAAGGTGGGGATTTTTAGAAAATCGACTTCAAACTTGCAAGTCTTTCTTTAGAAAAACTTGCAAGTTTGAAGTCCATTTTCTAAACAAAATCACCTTTTATTTCTTTCATTTTTTATTTACAGTTAGGTAATATAGTAGTCTGCCAGGACCTACCAACATAAATTTTAATATACTGTCTGTATGGCCGCTATTAGGACTCGAATCTCGTGCTGTGAGAGTTTTGAACGGGACTTCGCATAGAGGCTCAGCTGAGCAGAATTTTGACCTATGTAAGGTTTTCTATTTAATGTTAGTACTTACCTCAATATCTGAGCGTAAAAGCCAGCGAAGCAAATATATTTATCCTAACAATATTTATTTACTTGGCACTGGCGTGATTTGCAAGGTGTGTGAGCTTCGCCCTATGTATTGACGGAGAAGATAGTAACATCTAGACACCCGGACAAACCTAAGTCAACAAGAAAACGTCTAAGTAACCCCGCATGAATCACTGAAAATAGAAATGAAATCTAAACACATGACTAACACGTTTGAAGCTTTACACGCAACGAGATGCTCGTTAATTTACGAAAGAGTCCGTACGTGCACAAAATAAACCGTACTCCTAAGCGTCAGATACTAGACAGTTTTAGGGAACCGATTTTGCACACCCGATACGGTACGATGGGCCCTCCGGTACGAAATGCGCATGCGCTTGTGTTCCGCGATCTTACCGTAATGCGCTGCTCGAACCGTAAGGCACGACCGGCACGACCAATGGCCGACATGGACGGTCTCGCTTGGTTAGCAAAACGGCTATTTCGCTGGCGGAGAGAGCGTGCCGTGGCTGCAAACATGAATAAAATAACTCGTGGTAGTACCTAGCAGGAGCGCCATATGTGACAGCAAGTGCATAAAGTTGGAATCAGCAAATAAAAAAGAAAATGCAGATCGAAACGCAATAAGACACCCTTGCTAGAAATACATTAATGTTTAGCAGCAGTGGAAATTGTCTGCTCAGTGGCGCAGTGGATTAGAGCGTCGAATTCGTGAGCTCGTAGGGGTGCCGTAGTGGAGAGTTCGAATCCCCTTTTTTTTTCCTATTTTAATTTGTTTTTATTTTTTAAGTTTGTTTTTATATTTTAAGTGTTTTTATATTTTAAGTTTTTTATATTTTAAGTTTTTATATATTGAAGTTTTTATATTTTGAAGTTTTTTATATTTTGAAGTTTTTTATATTTTTAAGTTTTTTATATTTTTAAGTTTTTATATTTTAAGCTTTTAATTTTATGTTTTTTTATATTTTAAGTTTTTTTATATTTTAGGTTTTTATATTTTAAATTTTTTTTTATATTTTAAGTTTTTTTATATTTTAAGATTTTATATTTTAAGTTTTTATATTTTAAGTTTTTATATTTTAAGTTTTTATATTTTAAGTTTTTTTATATTTTAAGTTTTTTTATATTTTAAGTTTTTTTATATTTTAAGTTTTTTTATATTTTAAGTTTTTTAGTTTTTTTTTCATATTTTAAGTTGTTGTTTTTTTTTTCCATACAAACGTTGGGATGTGCATTTCGAGCTCTTATCACCCGTGTTTACAGCTGCTTTATGACTGAGGGTTATCTGTAGTGTCAACAGAGTGAGCAACAGCCTTCTGGATCAAGGATCTGGATACTTTTTAGTTTAAAAATGCTGCATGAATTAAAAATTTGTGTTCTAATGCTAATCACATATATTCTATAAAACGAGCCCTTTAAATATTGGGTGATAGTTTTAATAAATGCACAGCAGTAAAGTTACAGGTTATCCTTTATTAATTAATTTTTTTTTTCCGTGGTAGTACCGTACACGGCACAACGATCGGTTCGCGGGCGTCCGACCGTGATCGTCAGCTATCTTTACCGTAAGAGAACAACATGAGCGCCGTATCTACCTCCGTCCCTCCGCCTCGTCCTCGCAAGCGGGTTTCAGCGGAAGATGATATCTTCCTACTTCGGGAGGTGTTAGGCCCTAATCCTTTTTTTACTCCGGCCCTTTGGAATGACGTCCTTAAGTCGAAAAAGAACTTCTCGTTGCGAGGAGCGAAGGAACGGATTGACCTCCTCGTAACTTTGTACAAGAAAAATGACCGCCTTAACTTGAGAAAGCGAGTATGTTTTTGTTAATTTTGTATTTTCTTCGCGACTTAATATTCCTATTTTTATTTGTCCATAACTTTCTTAATACTCGACCCTG
Source organism: Ixodes persulcatus (assembly GCA_013358835.2). NCBI lineage: Eukaryota > Metazoa > Arthropoda > Arachnida > Ixodida > Ixodidae > Ixodes > Ixodes persulcatus. The sequence continues at coordinate 94,225 of JABSTQ010009837.1, read as the reverse complement.
CAGTGGGCCTCGAGGGAAAGACACAGGATCGCTGGCAGACGACTTCGAATGTTGAGGATAAGCGCGCGCGAGCGTGTTCTTATTTTTGTCTCAAATCGAGTTTGCTGTCGGCGACTTTTCAGCATATCAGGACGTGGTTGAAGTAAACATCATATTTGGTTGACGTAAAACACCAAAGCTTGCCTACTGAGAACGTATGACTTACAAAACAAGTTACCACGTACGATCGAGGAACTATTTTATTTTCCGAGGATATGAATCGGGTAAACTAAAAAAAAAAAAAAAAAAAAGATACGGTGGCAAACGAGCCTCTGACACCTAGATTCAGCCGTTGGTTGTCAACGTCTCCGGGATGCGCAGCGCCGATCGGAGATGAAGCAGATCCTCCTTTGTGAACCTGAACAGCCGTACGATGTCCTCCTCGTCCATCGACGCTAAGTTGAACGTCCCATGCCTTGCCGCCAAGAAGCACCTTCTCTTAGTGCGCAGACAGTCGTAGAAAAGAAAGTTTTGTAAATTGTTTTCTCCGAATAGAGCCAACTCCAAGTCATCGTCAAAAAGATCGAGCGTCTTTGTTGTCGGAAAGCTCGTCTGCTTCTTTAGCAGACGAACATTTTAGAACTTCGCAGCGCCAGTGGCGACATGCCATGGAGCGCCAGGTTTTGTATTACGGAAGCGCATTCATTCCAGTAAAAAAACGAGACGAACTATAAGTAGGTATACATTGTTTTAGGTTCTCTATATTTTTAGGATGAGATTTTTATTTGCTTCAGTTTCTGCGATTTGTACAAACACACGCAAATTTGCTTTTCTCGATGAGGCCGATGCAGGTTTCCGTTGCCAGGGGGCGCGACCTGTACCGATCGTCTGCTCTCGTCTGCAAATACGGTTCCCCCAAAGCCGTTTCGAGGCACACAATCGGTCGACTCGCCCGATCCAAGGTATCGATCGTTTTTGTTTATCGATCGTATTTTGTTCCGGTTCCCTAAAACTCTCTACTAAATCGTACATATGTATATGCACTGAATATCTGTTTGACATAAGAAAATATGACAATTACATGTCAAGTTCGGTATTTCAAACTCAAAGCCGAAAGCAAAAGGGCAAAAGGCCCCAGTGGAATTCTCTAACGATCTGCATTCCCCCGTATTGGGAGGAAGTAAGCGCTGTGCCCGCACTTGTGGATACGGACTTCGAAGTAAATTTTCTTTAAGTACACTATTTCAAATTTTATTAATGTTTATTGTTGGATATTGAGGCAACAGCTAACGATAAATAGAAAACCTTACATAGGCACAATTCTGCTTAGCAGAGCGCCTGTGGGAAGTCCTGTTTAAAACGCTCATAGCACGAGATTCGAGTCTTTATAGCGGCCATACAAACAATATATTACAATTTCTGTTGGTAGTTTCTGGTAGACTACTATATAAACTAAGCGTGAATAAAAAATAAAAGAAATAAAAAGTGGATTTTTTTAGAAAATCGACTCCAAACTTGCTAGTTTTTCGAAAATTTCGTTTTTCAGGCACATGTAGCGCATTATATACTTATCGCAAAATATTGAAAGCATACTCAAAAGAAAGCGCTTAATTGGAACCTTACGGTTATCTAAAAAGCATAAAAACATGTTGATTAGGTCACACAGCACAGCTTGCTGAACTTCGTCAAATATCGTCGCTGAGAGGAGGTTTGACAAATAAAAAAAAAATCATTAAAAATGTTATGACCTAGGCGCTTAATTAGCATGAAAAAGGCTATGTCTAGAGTGTTCCCAAAAAGTCATATTGATGTAGCGTAAAAAGTATGGAAAAGGGATGGAGTGAAATTGGCACCTCCGATAAGCTGGAAAAACGTCAGTTTCCACCTTGACCGCTTCAACGGTCCATAACTTGAGAACAAAAAATCCGACGACATTGCCGTTTGCGTCTTCTTTTATTATAGGAATTGCCCCAAAACATATATATTTTTTTTTGTCGAAATGAAAAATTCGACCCTAAATCCGTGCCTGAGTTGAGATGAAATCACCCATATATATATATATATATATATATATATATATATATATATATATATATATATATATATATATATATATAAACGAACATATGCAGATGAATGAACCGTACTTAATCCAATGAATCAAAGAATCAAAGTTTTCCGAAACCCGCCGACAGCCAAAATAACGGCGGAGCCAGGATTTGAACTCTGGGCCTCCCAATGTTCAAATCCTGACTCCGCTATTATTTTGGCTCTCGGCGGGCTCCTGAAAACTTTGATTCTTTGATTCATTGGATTAAGTACGGTTCATTCATCTGCATATGTTCGTTTATTTCCTCCTCGGAGACCACGTACGATTACGTGAAAGTGCCCGTGTTGTGTATATATATATATATAGGCCATCTCCTGACGAAGCCGAGGCTCTCGGCCAAACTGTCGTAATGTACACAATAAACTATTAGCATAGCAACTCCGCAAGTACAGATCTCTGAGTTATCATTATATATATATATATATATGTGATTACATCTCACTCAGGCACAAATTTTGGGTCGAAATTTGAATTTTTTTTTTTTTTTAAATACATGTTCTTGGGAAATTCCTATAATAAAAGAAGACGCAAACGGCAAGTTCGTCGGATTTTTCGTCCTCAAGTTAGGGACCGTTGAAGCGGCCAAGGTGGAAACTGACGTTTTTCCAGCTTATCGGGGGTGCCGAATTTCACTCAATTCCTTTTCCCTGCGTTTTACGCTACATCAATATAACTTTTTTGGAAACACACTCGAGATAAGCTTCTTTTTTTTTTTTTTGCTAATTAAGCGTTTAAGTCATAACATTCTCAATTTTTTTAATTTGTCAAACCGCCATTTTTCGACGATATATGACGAAGTTCAGCGAGGTGTGCTGTGTGACCTAATCAACATGTGGTTATGATCTTTACATCACTATAAAGCTCCAATTAACTTCTTCCTCTTGAATATAATTTGAATATTTTGCGATGAAGATATCATGCGCGACATGTGCCTGAAAGACGAATATTTAGAAAAACTAGCAAGTTTGGAGTGGATTTTCTAAACAAAACCCACCTTTTATTTCTTTCATTTTTTCTTCACAATTAGGTCATATAGTAGTGTATCGGGGAGTACCAACAGAAATTGTAATATATTGCTTTTATGGCCGCTATTAAGACTCGAATCCAGTGCTATGAGCGTTTTGAACGGGACTTCGCACAGGCACTCTGCTGAGCAGAATTTTGGCCTATGTAAGGTTTTCTATTTATCGTTAGCAGCTACCTCAATACCCAACCATAAACATTAATCAAATTTGGAGTAGAGTACTTAAAAAATGTTAATTAGAAGTCCGTATCCACAAGTGCGGGCACAGCGCTTACTTCCTCCTAACGGGAATGCAGATCGTTGGAGAATTCCTCTGGGGTCTTTTGCTTTCGGCTTTGAGTTTAAAATACCGAACTTGATATGTAATTGTCATATTTTCTTCTGTCAAACAGATATGCAGTGCATATACGTATGCACGATTTAGTATCTGACGCTTAGGACGTACGGTTTATTTTGTGCACGTACGGAATCTTTTGTAAAATAACGAGCATTTCGTAGCGTGTAAGACTTCAAATGTGTTAGTCATGTGTTTAGGTTTCATTTCTATTTTCAATGATTCATGCCGGGTTACTTATAGTTTTTCTTCTTGACTTAAGTTTGTCCGGGAGTCTAGATGTTACCTATCTTCTCCGTCAATACATAGGGGGACGCTCACACACCTCGCAAATCACGCCAGTGCCAAGTAAATAAATTTTATCAAGATAAATATTGCTGCCTCACTGGCCTTTGGGCTCAGATATTGAGGTAAGTACTAACATTTAATAGAAAACCTTACATAGGTTAAAATTCTGCTCAGCTGAGCGTTGATGCGAAGTCCCGTTCAAAACTCTCATAGTACGAGATTGAAGCCCACGTGGTTGTTTTTGGGCACATTAAATAGAAAAATTATTCGTATTATTATTATTATTATTATTATTATTATTATTATTATTATTATTATTATTATTATTACCTAACTGTTAATAAAAAATGAAAAAATGAAAGGCGGGTTTTTCAGAAAATCGACTTCAAACTTGCAAGCTTTTCTAAATATTCGTTTTTCAAGTAAATGTTCCGCGTTAGATGTCTAGCGCAAAATATTCAAATTATGCTCAAAAGAAAGAGCTTAATTAAAGCTTTACGGTGATGTAATGATCCTAAAAGTATATTTATTAGGTCACACAACACGGCTTGCTGAACTTCGTCAAATATTGTTGCAGAGACGCGGTTTGACAATTAAAAGAAAAACATTAGCATATTATGACCTAAACGCTTTAATTGGAATAACTCCCCGTTTGCATCTTCTTTAATTAAAGGAATTTACAGGTAGTTACTAAAAATTTCAGAGGCGTTAATTATGAGTTAGTTAATTTTTGTGAGTCACTTGTATTACTGGGTGACCAGTGAACAAAATTTCAACATATAAGCTTTTATAGCCGCCATACAAATAAAATATTACATTTGCTGTTTATTTTACTTTATAAAGCACTGCAATAGGTAGATAGAGAAAAAACATTAGCCAAAAGAAAAGGTAGGCTTTTTAGAAAATCGACCTCCAATTCGCAAAAGTTTTTAAATAGTCCTGGCTTTACGAAAACGTACTGTCCTTTCTCTTTTACACACAACATCAAATTTTCTATCATTAGAAGGTGTATACTCTAAGCTTTCTGAAAATACTAAATATGTTATGACACCTCATACAGGTCACACGGAAGGGCTGGTAAACATTTACAAATATCGTCCGAAAACGTCATATTGACAAATTTTCTAAAATACATTTCATATAAATAATCGTGTTAAAATTATTTATCAAAGAATAAGTATGTTCACAGGTATCTATTAAAAAAAAAAGGCGCCAATTTCGAATTAGTGTACTTTTGCGAGTAAGTTGATTTACTGACAAAACAGTCAAACAAAATCAGATTTGAAGCTCCTATAGATGCCATACTAACAAAATGTGACATTTTCTATTTATATTACCTTATAAAGCACCGCAATATCTAGATAGAGAAAACAAATCAGCCAAATTAAAGGTGTTTTTTTTTTAGAAAATCTACCTCAAATTTGCCAATATTTTGAAAGAGTCCTTGCTTTTCGAGAATACACTGTCCTTTATCTTTTACACAAAACGTTAAATTTGCTATCAATAGAAAGAGTATACTCTTAGCTTTCTGAAAATACAAAATATGCTACGATATCTCAAATAGGTCACATGAAACAGCTGGTCAAACTTTGACAATTATTGTCCAAGAGACACAATTTGACAATATTTAAAAGAAAAGTAAAGAGAAATAATCACAATAAAATGAGTGTAAATAAATAATCCCTATTCTGAGAGTGGCCCAAAAAGGTTACATTGCACTACCAAAAAAGAAAAAAAAAGTACAAAGGAGTGAAACATGACACCTCCGGCAGGCGTGAGAAAGGTCAGTTTGCGCCTCGGCTGCTGAAAATGTCCATAACTCGAGAACAAAAAATCTAAAGAACATGCGGTTTGCGCCCTCCTTCATTTGAGAAATGCCCCCAAAACATATATTTTCTCCGTCAAAATTGAAAATTCGATCCCAAATCCGTGCCTTAGTTGAGATAAAACCACCCATATATATATATATATATATATATTACTTCGCTGAATATGTGATAACCGGCGCAGTTCATGCACAATTTTGATTATAAATCAGCCTTGATGTGTATTTGAGAAGCTAGAGCAGTCCAAAGAGATTCACACTTGCTGAGGCAAAGAGCTCCAACGGAAACTCAGGCGGCGTTGAAGGGTTCGAGACACAACCTCATACACTTTCTTCAAGTTACAAATTTCGTCCCCACAATTTATTTTAGGTCAAATTTCTCTATACCTTGGTGTACTGTTTCACGTCTGCGTGGTGAAAACGTTGCATCTTTTTTGTCAAAAATGAACCGATAAACCGGTTAAATATAATAATCGCGATTGAAGCATTAATCGACTGATTGGTAAGTTAATCGATCATTCGCCCAGCTGTAATCTATGGTTGAAGGTGTGCCTTTCTAACGATATGTTTTTGAATATATGATATTTCTTTGAAAGTCTCGAATGGACCTTCCGAACAGAGTATACCGCTCCCTTCGCTGCGCCGAAAGGAATGCTGGGAATTAGCTGTATATAACCGGATAGGAGACGACATGGACGCGCGGACAAGCGGGCTAGGGCAGTACCACCTAGAGGACAAGGCCGGAGGATGACGTCATCGTTAGTGAATTCCCGACCCGCCCCAAGCGGCAAACTCGCTGAAGCTCGACGAGGCTAGGCCAGGCAACGTCTCCTATGTATGCAAGGCCGAATTGCTCGATCTTGCTACGTCACCAATAAGGGGCCAGCGCGGGCCGCCGATATGACACGAGCGCTGCGTCATCACTCGGCAGGGACTCTTGTCCAATCAACAAACAGCCGACCGACGACGCGCCACTCGCGTCCAAATACGCACCCCGCGCTGGTCCCTTTTAGCAGAGGCTTGCGCGGTACTCCTTACGACACATCATATTACTTGTAATCAATTACTCTTTTGAGTAATTTTGTAATCATTTGAATACATTTATTAGGAAGTAACTGCACGAGTAATTTCATTACTTCTAGAAGTGCTGAAATTAAAGTAATCCTCGCTATTTATTTGTTCCCCACTATGATGGCGCCCTTAAGTGTTTTTCCAAGGAAGCATCGCAACCAGTCTACGACAGGAGGATGGTCTACCGAAATCGGTGGACTCGAAAGAAAAGTAGTTTTGGAGTTTGATGATTCTAATCCAGCAAGGGGCCGTACGAATGACCCGTTTTCAAATCGGTGGAAATGTCTGTCGTTTTGAATATCTCAAGTAATCGAAAAACTAACGGCCAATTACTTTTCTTCTCAAGTAATGGAGTAATCTAATTTTAGTACTTTGTAACCGAGTGTAATTGTAAGTGTAAGCGATTAATTGTTTTTCGAGTAACGGGTGCAAGACTTTTTTTTTTTCAACTTTAGACTTTTAAAATGCTTTCGAAGCTACACAAATGTGCGTTTTTTTTTTTTTGCAACACAGGCCTTGGGCACGTTGTACGAGGGGTGAATTTAGCGAATCACCATGCTTCCCACGCGTTTGGCTGACACTGGGAGAGTTATAATCGAACCGATTTTTTTTTTATTTCAATAATAAAAAAAATGTAATAAATTATAGTTATTTAACCTATTTATTGTGACAGTAAAAACTATCTTTACCTCTCCCTGTCCGTATATAACTCCCCTGCGAAGACCGCGTTAGTACAAATTTCACGGCTTTTAAAACATATCTGTAAACCCACCACTCCCTCTCTCCTTCTTTCTCTTTGTCTCAATCTTTCTTCAGTGTCACGTGGTAGATGCTGCGGGAGCAAGGAGAAGCACGCTCGACACTCTTATAATTCGTTGCGCGTTTCGCACGCGGCCTTGATTTTTGCAAATGGTCCGTCGTACTCGAGGGAGGACGGTTCACATAAAACTACGACGCGAAAAACAATTTCCAAAGTCTTTTATGCTCTTTGAGACGTAGCTTTTAATGCGCTGGGACAAAAGCGTCCTTGGAATCGCCCGCACCGACAGCGTTGAGCGTTTTAGCGACCCGGCGCCGAGGTGGGAAACTTGCCGCCAGGGGACGCTGCTGCGACTTTCTCGGAGACTGCCGTCTCATTGCCCATCCGAGGCTGGATTGGCTCCAATCGTTCTTCCCTCTTCTTGCCGTAGAGGCTGCCGTCTTTGACGATGTTCCCCGTAGTTTCGACGCAGTTCTGTGAGGGTTCGCGAGAAAGAGCATTGTATACACACCAGCATGCTCGATCCAAACCAGACCCGCGTTTGTCCGCACTGTACCTGTGCGCACTGCGTCTGGGCAGATAGCCAATCGTGCGATAAAGTGTCTGCGCGTGCGCAATGACGACAGCAAGGCCACTCTAGTGGCGTGACGTCAGAGAACTAACTGATTTGGTGTATGTAGTGCCACTAAATAAGCTACGCTTCAGAGTAACGACATTTGGCCATATTGTGTCTTAAAATAAGGGTTGCCAGATATCTGAACCTTTATCTGAAATCACAGGAAACGCTTTTCCGCCCCGCAGAAATGTTTAAACAGTTCGCGACAGAGCAAAGCAATATTACATGAGCTTCCTAACACTGAATCTAATGCTGAGGAAGTCGCACTTTTGAATCATGACGATCGGCAGTTGCGTCTGCTCTGCATACGAACATAAATGGCGGCGCCCACAACAATGTCGGGGAACAGAGTGCCGATACTCTAAGCTCAGCTCATTTAATGGCTCTAGGTGTATACATGCGGACGCTTTGTCTATCGCGGTGCCGTAATACACGCGGCATTCACTTCAGACATGATGACAGAATCATGTGTGGGACCACCTCAGGCAGGTTTGAACCATGCTTACTTCATGCACGGGTGGTTCCCGTTTCGACCTGTTCCCATTTCAACCTTCCCGTTTGTACCTTCCCGTTTCGACCCGGTTCAAAACGACCTTCTCGTTTCATCTTTTCTCACTTCGCCCTTTCCCGAAGCGACCTTCTCGCCTTGACCATTGTTCGTTATCAGTGGGGTCGATCCAAGCGTCCAAAGTCTGTCCTCCTTGGTGACCTCATAGCTCCCGCTCCCGAAACAACCTTGGAGATTGGACGCTTTTCTGGTGCCTACAGTGCTCCTGACGAGCATAGCAGTTCTCGCTGTCATACTGGCACAGGATGACTTTGTTCGTGCTAGACTATTTTGATGGCACCCGGACGAATGTCCGTTTTTCCATTCAACACTGGAACCGCCACAAAAACCGAGAACCACGGACCAACAACGACATCGAGTCCTGGCATCGTAAGATATAAGCGCGGTGTCAGGGAGGGCTCACCCGAACATTAACAGCTTCATCGATTTCATCAAAAGGGATGAGGCTTTGACAAGTATCTTTGCAGCAGCTTGGAAAATTTGGTGCCGTGCGGACCTGGGGGCACAAGTGGGTCAGCAAGAACCGCAAACTATTGGAATTCGAGTGTCGCCTTTTTGATGGCACGATTTCCCTGTCCGACTTCCTCATCAAGGCGAAGGCATTTCGTGGCCTATGATCTTTTTCTATGTGAACGAGGGTTCAGTGTTTCAAATTGTAAACAAAATAAAGTCGCAATCATATGCTTGTCAACCTGTCTGATTTATCGCTCTCAAATATATCTAGTCCACTATTAGGGAATTTTAGAAAAACGTATGCAAGCGCTTCGGGTACCTTAAAAATAGCCTCGCGATGTAAAACCTAGCGCGACGCTAATTTCAGCTTACCCAAAGTGCTTGCGTACATTATTCTACCGCTCCCTTAATGTACAGAGCGCGACACTATTGAAGCGAACAAGCGATCGTCATTTTTTTATGTTTATCTCATGGAATCAAGAGGCTGCAATCAAAACTATTAGTATCGTTGGAAGTGCTCATCTGGGCCACTAACCTAAGCGGAAAAAAATGTGTGCCTACTAATACCATTTGTTACCGCGGACAACGTCATGTTCGGGGTAAGAGTGTCGCGCAGTGTACATAGTCCATTTCGAGCTTGCATGTTTTGGGGACCATCTTGAAAAAAATGTTTTAAGTGGTTTGCAAGGATCGACGAGGGCTCCGCGAGTGGGCCGTTAGCACCAGGGAGACTTGGCTGGTAAGAGAGCCTTGGCGTAAAAACGTCCCGTGGTGGGCGACCTCGAGAGACAGGCGTACTTTACGACGCGAGGTTCGGAACACGAGTTTTCTGCCGAGAGAAACGGAGCGCGCGTTTCGGGCCGGGAGAAAGCGGTGGCTTTGGCCGGCACCGTTTACACAACGCGTTTACATCGGTGTAGTCTTTCTCCCCCGCGTATGGGGGGTCACGGCAGAACGGCAGCGTCAGACCGCGTCTGGCAGAATGAATGACGGGATGGCTCACTTATGGTGAATTCCACTCGTAGATCCGCAGCGCTTTCCAAAATCCGCGAGGGAGGCAAAATCACGCTCCGTGGGACCCGCTCCGAATCGACGAGGGGAAGATAAACTTGATTTTTGGAGCGACCTCCCCCCACCCCTCCCTACCGCTTCCACCTAAGCCGTTCAAAATGGCCGCTGCTCGAACATGACAAGCCCACCAACGCCTCAACCGACTGATCTATCCGACGACCAGTGACAACTGTCACTCCTTAAGGGGTATCCACACGAAGGAGAACTCTGCGGACGGATGTCGTGACGCCAACGACCAGGGAAACTCCGTCCTCGGCTCCGCCGCCCACCGGCGGAGCTTTCGTGCTGACAGTACGAAGCCTCCGCGCCTCCGCCACGGAGGAGAACGGCGCCGCGAGGTGTCAAAAAGGGGTGACGTATGTCTCACATGATGCGCGCTCCGCGGAGGAAAGTGGCGGATTTCTCCTTCGTGTGGATACCCCATTAGCTGCAGAAATAACACGCGACACAGGCCGGGCGAAATTATACGTACCAAGGCGCCCATGTCACAAATAACGAAGACGTCCGCGTTCGGCACCGTCAAATACCTTTCGACCGCCTCGAAGTGGCGAGGCACGAACAGCGATTGCCAGCGGCGGAGTTCAGGTTTCTGGTACGACTTTAATAAACACAGCGGTAACAAACCATCACTTGCACGGTCATTGCCTAATCTCTTCTTGCATTATTGCACGGGAAAACGCCGGCGGAATGTAGTGTAAAAAGGTAAACAATCATTGGCTGCAGAATGAACAGGCCTAACCTTGCGTTTGCCTCCGGCTTTTCTGTCCCCCGTTCTTTTTCCCGCTCTTCCTCTCACGATCACAGATGTCAGCGCTTACGATCTACCACGCTCCACAGTCCCGGCTTTGTAGCCCTGATCTACGCGAGGGAGAAGCGTTCGATTCGTCACAATCCCGCGTAAACATCCGACGCACCCGAACAGATCCAACACGACGACCCCACCGTGGCCCGACCGCCCCGCCGACGTCTCCCACCTCGCCGCGCATGCGCGCTGCCGATTTAGAAGGAAATCACGTGGGCCGCTCTGTCAACTTCCGGAAAGATCTGTGAAATTCCGCAGAGCAAGTTCGGCGGGGTCTGAGGCGCTCTGTGGAGCGGGCGTTGCCAGAGATCTACGAGGGGAAGATGACTAGCTGGAGCCAGATCTGCGAGCTGAATATGCGCGTTTCAAATGGAGCGCTTTTGGAGCGCTGGAAATGTGCGAGCGGAATTCACAATTAGTCGGCGCTATCCACACCGGGGTCGGCTGTCTGCTTCGCCTTGCGAGAAGTGGCTTTGCTTGCATCCGAAACCGCTCGACCTTTGGCCGTGAGATGTACGCAGACCATGGGTTCTCACGCGGGAATATAAGCAATTGCCACGTGGAGAGAAAGTGAGCCGATTGGTTGTGGCCTTTTGGCCAGTGGGAAACGCCTGTCTGACGACGCGTCGAGGATTCGCCGGTCCACTAAAAGGGGACGGACCAACGGGTGACTTTGAGGGGAAATTCAGCGAGTGAGTTTAGTTCGTGCTGGAGCTCGAGAGCTAACGTTCCGAAATCGAGCCCGGTCGTGGGATTCCGAGGGTCCCCGTAATCGGGACGTAATCCCACGAGCCTGCCAACTCCCGAGCTTGGAAAAGCTAGTACCCGAGCACCTCCTTCCCAACCCCGTACAGGGGAAGTTATCATTTCGCAGTATTGTTTCCCTTTGTATTTTCATTCGCTACCAAATTATTGAATTGTGTATTGAAAAGTAATTGCCAAGTTCAACTGAATTAGTCGTCGACGGCCAAGGGAAGCAACTTCGCCTCCGGCAAGACCCGCCCAGCTTCCCCTAAAGAAGTCCGTCACCCCATCCGGACCTGGCAACCCGGACGGCGCAAAGTGACCGAGCGAAAGAACCCGTACTTGGTTGGAGTAGGAATACATTACGCTGATGCTTGTCTGAAAGGGTTGTATATTTTAAGAATACGTTGACAAGCAAAACTATTTCAGAACATATTCTTAAGCCGAAAAGGTGCGCAGACCTGGGTTAGAACGACGGAGGCTTTTCGCGAAGAGTTTGGGATGTGCAGGGCCTTATACAAGTGGGTTGAAACTGAACGCGTTCAAACGCAAAAGCTGTTTCGAGTATGAGTTCAAATAAGAAGGGCGTTTCGGGAACGGATTGAAACGCGACGGGTTCAAATAGGAAGCGCGCTTCGGGAATGGGTCGAAACGGGACGGGTTCAAACGGGAAGGTCGTTTGGGGAATGGGTCGAAACGGGACGGGTTCAAACGGGAATGGGTTTTTTCGGGCTACACCCTCATGCAGTGCTGCGAACAACACACAGTTTTTGTAAAATCAATTTGGCAGGACCAACACACACACACGGAAGTGACACGCCTCGGTCATTGTCTGCGGGTATAAGGGTGAGTCAAATAATGATTGCTTATATTTTCATCTAAATCATAATTTAGATCACACAAAAGTCTTAGTATGACGATTTAAATCAAAATTTGTCCCTCAAAAGTAATCCCGTAAAATATTTCCTATTTATAGTTTCTTTATCATTTGGTGCCTTCTTTCTATCCGCTTTTGTTTATATTTGTTGTCATATAATCGGGGAAGAAATAGTTATATCAGGCTGAAGGCGAGCAGAAAGCAGCCCTCTTTTGAACAATGGCTAGCGCTGGGCTTTCTATCTCTTTCGTTTGTCAGTTGCGAAAAGCAAATCAGAAGAACAAAGAAAGGAGCAAAAATCTGGAAAAGTATAGGGGAAATAATCAGAAAACGAAACAAATATAGCTTTCTTTTTTTTTAACGAACTAAGAAAGCAAGCCATTTTAGTTCTTATATGGTGGGATTGCATTAAATAAATGTTCATTGCAATGCTAAAATTTACCGTACTTCTCCGCAATAGAGCAGAGTTTTAGGGAACTGCTTTTGCAGATTCGATACGGGACGATGAGCCGTCCGGTACAACTGCGCATGCGCTACAGCAGACGTCTCGCGCATGCGCAGTTCGTGCAGGAGGGCCCATCGTACCCTATCGGACGTGCAAAAACGGTAACCTAAAACTCTCTAAAATCCATATCGGACCGATCGGTGAATTATTTGACAATGCATAAAATACACGTTACGATAAATAATCAACTTTCGAGCTACAGCGATTAAGATCAAATAAAACTGATTTCAAGCAAATATCTAAAATATACTTTACCTAAAAAACAAAATTATATATTTTTTTCACTCAGTATCAGACTCTCTATTATATGTAGGATTCCGTGTTTTCGGAGTTTATTTTCTTGCTAAAAATTCGGAGTTTATCGGAGTTTATCTTTTGTTACATTAAAACTTGGGTTTAGGCGAGTTGGTCCACGTTGAATAAAAAGGTTAAAAGCGCGAACAAAACAAGGACAATAAAGACACAAAGATTTTCAGTTCTCCATAATTCGGTGTTTAATTTTACAATGTTCCCAAATTTTAAACTAGAAAAAAAAAAAACTCCGGCTAGTGTTTTCCGGATTGTGTGACAATAGGATTAGTGTGAATAATCGTGCACACTAAAAGTGTTTACACCCTTAAGGGCGCAAATCAGCCTGTCCCAGGCCAAACACTCCAGTGTCTTATATTGGGACAAACTGTGACATCCTTGGACACCCAGCGGGAACACCCACTGTGTCCCTGGGGGCCCTTGAATGTTCCAGAGCTGTGCCAAGAATACCATTACTAATAATAGCGACACGTCGTTAGACATATATTCGCATAAACTTAACTCAACGGCCGCACAACGATGTTCTCGTAATATTTTTGCGGGCGTTTATTTCTTATTGGATGCGTATGAAGAAGAAACCTACCTCGAGCATTAAATGGCTGAATCTCAACACAGGCTGAAAGATACGAGCAAATAGAAACAAAGTCGTTATGAAGTTCACACCCAGAGGACTAGACCAACACCACTTATAATAATACTAATAGTACTACTAATAATTATAATAAGCCAATATTATTTATTTTCATAACAAAATATAAAATAAAACTCGAAAAAAAAAACCCGCAGGTATCCAACTACGCCAGTAATGTACTATCGAAACTGTAGTAAAATGCTGTTACATAAAAAAAAAAAACTTTTTAATGACGGCGAAATTGCACCTATTAAATTTATTTTTTTTTGTAAGAGATGTGGTGAAAAGCGCCTGTAGGTGAGGGGCTACGCTAAAGCCTCTTACGAGCTAGGAGCTTTAATGACCGAAGAGCGTGTTGGTGTGGGCCAAGATTGAAGAAATAATAAACATGCAGGACGAATACGATGCCGCCAAGTGTTTCAAGTAGCAATGGGTATATAGCGAAAAACCGATTAAAGGAGGGAAAATCGAGGAAAGACAGAGTAACTAAGGAGAAATGATGGAGGGAAGGCAAGATAAGATAAAATGTAAAGTCAGGTCGACAGAGTCGTCTCTGATTCGAAAAATTCAACTTCAGTCTTCGTTAGAAACAGTAAGGAATGAGAAATGTTGACGTTTGCGCTGTTCATGGCGAATGACTCAATAATCTCCCGGCCATTCCAGATAAAATGCCCCCCCCCCCCCCCCCCCCACCGACCCTCCCCTAAGATCATTGTGCCCTGGGGCAGTGTTGGCCAAAATACTCGATAAAAGTATTTAAGTTAAGTTACTAAATACCTGCTTCATAAAGTATTTAAAATACTACTCAAGTTACTTTCACTGTAAAGTACCTTGAGTAGAGTAGAAATACTTTGAAATGAACTTCAATTACTTTTGAAGATACTTCCGCATTGCGTCGTTTGTATCGACGTCAGTGAAAACGACAATTATACAGTTCCACAAATCTGGGTTACCAGAATGGTGTATTAGCACGTAACAACACAAAACGGCAAAAAAGAAAATAATCATCGTAGGGCTGTTTTACGCAGACCAACTATAAGGACCAGGATATTGTCACGAATGACAAATGATGAGGCGGCGAATAACGGAAGAAACTAAAAGTTTAATGGGGCAAACTTGTGCCCAAAACAAAATAGAGAAAGGCTAGCGTCGCAGGCGTCGATGTCGGCGAAACAGCATGATCGAGCACTGGGACAAGACTGACTCCGGACCGCCACGCGGAGCACCTTTTGCACCCGCGTGGGTTTCTGGAACATTCGGCGTAGAACGTTCGGCGCGTAGAACATTCGTAACTCGATCGCACGACAAGGTTCTCGAACTTACGAGAATGTCAAGTTGAAAAAATAAACAAAAAAGGAGTCCGCTCCCAGAGGCTCTACGCGGGAGCCAAGAGCGGTAACCATTCGGCCACGCGCTCGCTCGGCAACGCGCGTGGCAATATCAATGACACATGTTACAAAACATTTTGGGACAGAAATAAAGAGATCGCTTTAGCTATTGGGGAGGAGATCGAACAGTCACGCCTCTGGCGGTGCGCTTCAGCTGTGGGGACAACAAACCGTATTTTCTTGTTTGTTTTTGATCCGAGAAATCGAAGATGACGATTCGAAGGCCACTCCTCGTGCGACCAAAGCACTGGTCAGAGCGAAGCGCTCGTGCCCAGACCGTGCTCGGCCAGGTTCAATTTCTTTGTTATGCTGTGTTGGTAAACACCGGGCTGTGGGGACAACAAGCTCGATAAAGCGCCCCCTATAGTTCGATCTCCTGCCCAATAGTGGCATCGCTGAATATCACGTCTTGCGCCGCAGCTTAGCCGCGCATCGTTTAACTACAATCCATATTCCCTATATGGGGAGCTCACTATAAACGAACTTGGGATGCGGATATGAGTGAATTGATAACAAAGAGAACCCACATAATACACACAGCAGTGGTCGCACCTTCTTCAAGTAGGTTGCGTTCAGAAAGGCACTCAACGTTGGGCGACGCTTTGATGGGATTTTGAGAGGTCATCTAGCTTTTAGTTCGTTTCCTGTTCTGTTCTCTGGTTATCAATGTTCGCTTACAGACAGTGTTTGCGAGAGCCTTAAGTGACGAACTGACGACAAAAGGAAAATAAACAACAACAAAAAACCCGACGTTTTGCCGTAGCGGGGTTAAATGTACAACCAGCTAAATAAAAATGCCTTTTTTTGTTTTTTTCTGTCCACATTTTGTTTTCTTGACACTTAAGTTTGCATTGTCGTCGTAGGTCGTTTCCCGGTCTGCGTTGGGCCTTGGTGTGGCAATCTTTACTTCCGTAAAACCACCCCTTTTGTTTAGGAAACAAAAGGCGCGTAGGGAAGGCGAGGGGAAAACATTCATTGCACGAACTTTGGAGTGAACTATGAGTCACAATCGGCAAAACAGCGATGTTTTTTTCACGAGCTCAGTCAAAGTCACCGTAGTTAATCGGAGCTAGCAACAGGATTTGGTTGCTCGAAAGAATGTTAACGTTTGCTCGTGCCACGCCCACGCAACTTCATACCGAAAAACTCGGAAAATGGCGGAAGGTAAAAAATGTATTTGAGATAATGAGTACAAGATACTCAAAAATGTAATTAAAATGGAGTCTCAAATACTCTCGATCAAAGGTATTTGCAAAATACCAAGATACTCCAAAAAGTATTTGAAATAGAGTATCTTGAGTAGAGTATTTGAGATAGGCACAAGTCTGCCTTGGGGCAAAGATTTGAAATGAGTGCTGCGTCAGCGCTGGGCTCACGAAGCACTCGTGTTCTGACCGTCTTAACACGAGACCGGGTTGAACGCTTTTACAGCCATCGTGTCCAATCTGGCCTCCGGTATGTGGGGTACAATCGCGGACAAAATAAGCTGAAGCAGTTTCTCAAGCTTCTTTGTCCTTCCTGCTGGTTATATCATTTTTGAGAGCTGTGATCCGAAATAGGAATGCAACGCCAAGTTGAGATACAATACTTCGGGTTCTTTGACAATTTGAGAGTTAACATAGCTTATGGGGAGTGGAGATGCCGGCCGTATAGGCTGTTCAAGCTTATATTGTCCGCCGGGGTACGTATAAAATCTAACAATGCGGCCTTGTGATACGTAGTAGGCCGGATTGACGTGACGAACAAGTACGACCGTCCTATTGCATTTGTAGGCAAGACTGGGAATGACGTGACGAAGACTCTAAAACGAACACGATAAGGTAACGCGCAGGATTGTGGGTGAGCCTGATGGAGGTGTTCAAAATAATTTCTTTTTCGCAATAAAAGACATCATAGGAGGCAGGCGAAATCCATTTTCGCGCTTAGATTATGCTTCGAGGCGAACACTAAGTGCAAAAGGATAATCGTAGATGTCGATTGTCTATTTAACTAAAATTTAAACGTAGACTTTTCATTCCCGGGATTGGTGCACCTGTTTGTGATAAAAACCTCAAGGTGGCCGCGTATTCCGAGACTGCTCTATTCTGTAGAATTTTCGTGACGGAGATGCAGTCATCGAACTCGCCACCCACTGCGGCTATTATGCCTTGAATACCGCGAAGTAAAACGCGAAAGCCCTTCTCAATGTTACGCAGTCGCGGCTTATAACATCTTGTATGATTGGGGGATCGGTGTCATGTAAATATGTTTGTGTAATGTAAATAGGGTTGTGTCGTGTCAAAATCAGGTAATAAAGAAAAAAAAAATCGGTGGCCGAGTGGGCTAGCGCCAGACTTGTGCCTATCTCAAATACTCTACTCAAGATACTGTATTTAAAACGCCTATTGAAGTATCTTGGTATCTTGCAAATACTTTTGATAGAGAGTATTTAATACTCTATGTTAATTACATTTCTGAGTATCTTGTACTCAGTATCTCAAATACAGTTTTAACATTCCGCCATCTTCCCAGTTTTTCTGTATGGAGCTGTGTGGGCGTGGCACGAGCGAATGTGAACATTCTTTCGAGCAACCAAATCCTGTTGCTAGTTCCGATTAGCTAAGGTGACTTCGATTGAGCTCGTGAAAAGATCGCTTTTTTCCGATAGTGACTCATATTTCAGCCCACAGTTCGTACAACCAAGGTTTTCCCCTCGCCTTCCCAACGGCGCCTTTTGTTTTCTAGAGTTTTCCCCCAACAATCCTTAAACAAAAGGGGTGGTTTTACGGAAGTAAAGATAGCCACACTGAGCCGCAACGCAGACCGGGAAACGACCTACGACAACAATGCAGACTTGAGTGTCAAAAAATAACAAAATAAAACAATGTAAAGTGGACACAGAGAAAAAACGTTTTTCTTTTTGTATATTTGACTTTGCTACGGCAAAGCGTCGAGGTTTTCTATTGTTTATTTCTTTTTGTCGTCAGTCCGTCACTTATTGCTCTCGCAAACAGTGTCTGTAAGCGAACATCGATAAGCAGATAACTGGACAGGAAACGAACTAGGAGCTGGATTACCTCTCAAAATGCCACCAAAGCGTCCCCAAACGTTGAGTGCCTTTCTGAACTCAACCTACTTAAAGAAGGTGCGACCCCCTGCCGTGGCTATTATGTGGGTTCTCTTGGTTATCCATTCATTCATATTCGTATCCCAAGTTCGTTTATAGTGAACTCTCCATATAGGGAATGTCGATTGTAGTCAAACGATGCGTCTAAGGTGCGCCGCAGGACGTCGCTGAATATCACATTCAGCGATGTCACTATTGGCGAGGCGCTCTAACCCGTTTGTTGCCCCCCCCCCCCCCCCCCGCCCCCCACCTCGGTGTTTACCCAACACAAGGCCTGTGCAGATTCCCACAGGCCTTGTCGAAATGTTAATGTTATCTCCATTAATAGAGCGGGGGGCACTGCAGTGTAATGTAAAAATACTAATAATAAACGAAGTGATGGATCTCTCCCGAAAGCAGTAGTAATAGGATGCGAGCTTGAGGGCTTTTGTGCTAAGCTGCGCACCGAGCATGCTGCAAAACAAAATTGTTGTGTGTATGTTTATACAGCCGGAAGTTTAGGCTCTGTTATACTCCGACGTAACGCGTGCGCGCGTGCGAGGGCGTCACAGCGACGTCACGTCGGCGAAAACCCGACGCTCTATACTCCGGCGTCGTGACGTAACCGACGCGACCGGCGGCGTTCGACGCAGCCTGACCGCCTCGACGCCAAAATAGAGCATGCCGTATTCTGCGCCGACGGCGCCGGACCAGGATGCATCACGCGCTGGCTCCCGGCAGACCTCGCGCGGGAAGTGCGGCGAATACGAGCAATAGCAGACGACGGGAGCACCACTCCGAGTGGCGTCATGTTTGAAGAATCGGACTCGGTCGTCGAGAAGCTGATCGAGGGAATTCGTGGTCACCCGTGTGTCTACGACACGAGGAAGCTTGAGTACCGTAGACCGTGCGCTTGTCAAAGGTGTACCGTATGTATATTGACCGCCTACGCTTGCGGCGCAGGCGGTGCACCAACAGTGCAAGCGCGAGTTTTCGTCGTGCAAGGTACGTCCACACAATCGCTCGAACTTGGCGCTCAAGAAGCGCGAAAATATTCGTCTGCTATTCGAAACGAAAAGAAACCGGAAGTGGCGCACTCTCGCAGGAAACGTGCCCTCGTAGTGAGATTATGCGCATGCGCCGCGCTGGCGGCCCACCGACGCGCGCCGCGGGAACCGCCAGGGCCACCGGAGTATAAAGAAGGCGAATTTTGGACGCGCGCGGCGTGACTGACGTGACGTAGCCGACTTCGGCCGGCGTTCGCTTGCGCGTGCGTTACGTCGGAGTATAACAGAGCTTTTAGTCTGCTTAATGGGCGCCTGGTGTCTCAGCTGCAGATGAGTAATTTAGCCAGTGCGGTACAACCGCTAGCCTGGGGTTTTTAACGTGCACCACGCAGTAGTGATACACGACCTCACGCCGGTACGATGCTCATCCAGATCGAAACGGGAAGGGGTGGGGATTGAACCCAGGATCTCTGGGTTCTGCAGCGCGTGCTTTCGCTCGGGATACGGTCCATTCGTCACATGCGCACTCGTAACAGGACGATTGGTCACAGGACGATTCGTCACACAGGAACATTCGTCATAGGATGACTCGTCACGCGGGCAACCGGTCCCACAATAGTTCGTCCCCCAAAAAATGTATTCTTCCATTTGGTACGGGCGGACAAAGTGTTTCACCTTATATCTTAGCATGTCTTTCGCTTCTCAAAGGTGAATAATTTGTAACAAACGGTTTAGCTTCTGATTGGGTCCCGAACAATGAATGTTGGTTCGGCCTGACAAAGTGGGTCACCTCTTATCTTAGCATGTGTTTCGCTTCTCAAGGGCGAAGCTTTTGTAACAGACGTTTTAGCTTCCGGTTCCGTCCCGAACTATGAATGCAGAGGTAATATACGAGCGATTATTTTTAAATTCGGACTGCATTCGAAAGGATGGAGGTGATCGCAACAGAGAGAGGTGGAGCTATGCTGCTTCACAAGGGGTACTCGTACACATGCAGCAGAAAGAATACTGATACTTATTGGATTTGTTGCAGAAGAGGTGCATGCAAGGCAAAAGTAAGTGATTTGGCTGCCAGTCGGACATTCAAGCTAGCATACGCACGCGGGGGACCCAACTGAGATCAACCTGCTAAGACTTGTCATATGATGAAAAGAAAAGCGGATGAGTGCCAAAACCTTTTCTACGTTGAGTATTGTGAGATTAGTTTTTCTAACCATTGGTTTATGTCGCAGTGGGAAGTCGCGGAACTCCTCATCAGGCAACGTGGGCAGTTGTTGAAATTTACTATCGTCCCCTGCCCGCTCGATGTGATCAGTTTCCCGCGTGACGAGTCATCCTGTGACAAATGTTCCAATGTGACGAATCGTCCTGTGACCAATCGCCCTGTGACGACTGCGCATGTGACGAATCGTCCTCATCCCCTTTCGCTCCACGTGCTCCGAGCTGGTGGGCGCTAGCCCACTCGGCCACCGATCCCCCCTCCGCGCATGCTGTATTGTTCATGCAGGCTGTAGTGGTAACAAAAGAGGCACTCTTCCCCCTCACCGGAGAACACGAACTCCAGCCGAACGCTGACGCTGCGTTCGTTTATGTCAGCCGAGTGCTGAGTCGTTGTATTCGTTGTCCCCATCTGTGTAGTTCTAAAGTTAACCGCTTGGGGCGCCACGGTCTGATCTCCTCCCCAATAGCTAAAGCGACCTCTTGTTGTCCCAGAAATGTTTTGCAACATGTATCAGTGATATTCGGCAATTGTAGTAGACCGTTTTTCTCCTCCGCTACGGTATCTGTGAAGAAAACGACGCAGCTGCTCATGCGCGCCGCCAGCCTTGTTTGCATAGTTCAAGGTCTTGTGGTGGATTACGGTGCGCTATCCGGGTGCTTAGCGAGCTCCGGAAACGGTCTCCTACAATAGACCCTTTCCGAAATTCAGTGCCATCTGGTGGTTTCTAAAGCAGTTTAGGTTTTGCCATATCAATGGCGGATAGGAACGTGTATCGGCACCGTCACTTTCGCAAGTCAACGGCACGCGAGGAATTGTTCAGTGTGAGTTCTTTCTCGATCACTTTCAGTTTGATGATGACCAAGAACCTGCTTTCAGAACAAAGCTCCAACCCACTCAAGATGCCTCAAGAAAATTCTATACACCAAAGTTCTTTAAAGCCGATTGTGTGCTGCCCACACATTGAGTGAATCTGAGTTATTAGAAATAAACGCTTACATAGCTCTTGTGTTCCATTCCCACGTCGCGTCGTACTGACCCCACAAATGTACAGGCATCCCAAGATCCGATTAGGAGCATCTTCAACGTCTTCCTTTATCAGTCACTAGAAGGACGTCATTGGTATATGGCACAGATGCCGTTCCACAGGGGGGATCGGTGGCCGAGTGGTCTAGCGCACACCAGCTCGGAGCACGTGGAGCGAAAGCTCGCGCTGCAGAACCCAGGGATCCTGGGTTCAATCCCCACCCCTGCCCGTTTCGATCTGGATGAGCATCGTACCGGCGTGCGGTCGTGCACCACTACTGCGTGGTGCACGTTAAAGACCCCAGGCTAGCAGTTGTACTGCACTGGCTAAATTGCTCATCTACAGTGGGTAACAATGTCGCCATGTTCTGGCAGACTAAACTCCTGCTGTATAAACAACTAACGACTAATTTGTTTGTTTTGTTTTTGCCGTTCCACAGATGATGATAGTGATCAAAGTAGCCAGATTGAATTTCGGAAAGGGTCAATTCCACATTGCTTCGCGCGTTGCCGAGCGAGCGCGTGGCCGAATAAAAAAAAAAAAAGAAGCGCGTGGCCGAATGGTTACCGCGCTTGGCTCTCGCGCGGAGGCTCCGGGATCGATTCCAAAGAGCGGACACCTCTTTTATTTATTCTTTCAACTTGACATTCTCGTATGTTCGAGAACCTTGTCGTTTGATCGAGTTACGAATGTTCTAAGTGCCGAACGTTCTACGCCGAATGTTCCAGAAACCCACGCGGGTACAAAAGGTGCTCCGCGTGGCGATCCAGAGTCAGTCTCGCCCCAGCGCTCGATCCTGCTGTTTCGCCGACATCTACGCCTGCGACGCTAGCCTTTCTTTATTGTTGTGGGCACAAATTCGCCCCACTAAACGTTTAGTTTCTTCAGTTATTCGCCGCATCATCATTTGTCATTCGAGACAATATCCTGCTTCTTATAGTTGGACTGTATAAAATAGCTCCACGATACTTTTTTTTTCGTTTTATGTTGTTGCGTGCTAATAAACCATTGTGGTAAACCAGATTAGCGCAGCTGTATAATTGTCGTTGTTACTGATGTCGATACAGATTACGCAATGCGGAAGTATCTTCAAAAGTAATTGAATTATATTTCTAAGTATTTGTACTACTACTCAAAATACTTTAGAGTGAAAGTAACTTGAGTAGTATTTTAAATACTTTACGAAGCATATATTTAGTAACTTAAATACTTTTATCGAGTATTTTGTCCAACACTGGCTAGCGCACACCAGCTCGGAGCACGTGGGGGGAAAGCTCGCGCTGCAGAACCCAGGGTTACTGGGTTCAATACCCACCCCCGCGCGTTTCGATCTGGATGAGCATCGTACCGACGCGCGGTCGTGTATCACTACTGCGTGGTGCATGTTAAAGACCCCAGGCTAGTGGTTGTACTGCACTGACTAAATTACATATCTTTAAAGGCGCGGTGCAACAAAATTCAGTTAGAATGTTTTTCACTTTACAGGAGCTTACTGGCACTAGTGGAACTTAAGTATACTCGCACGCAACGCCACTGACCAAGAAACTCCTCTGTTGCGCTGTAATTTCGAGGACAAAACCGAGTGGTTTCATTCAATCTCTCCTTCGCAAAACCTGATGACGTAGCTGGGAGGTAGCAGTACCGCCCAGTGACGATATTTGAATGCGGCTCATAGATTGGACCCGAGCATTGCGTGGACACTCGATTTGGGCTCGAGGTAATCGAGAGCTCGAGAAGCATTCGGGTAGTGTCCTGTGTCCAATCGCTGCAATGACGACAACAGCCGAACCATAACAATGTGTGGAACTCAGCGCGTGTCCTGTGCCTTGCCAACCCCAGCGCATGGCTATGATCAACATTGGCGGAATATAATCGGCTCCAGATCACGTGGCCGCTTGTTCTGGCTGCGAGTTGAGGGGGTGAACTCTGCTCGTTTTTCTTTATTTTTTTCTGCGACTTCGATTGCGTGTGGTGAAAAACGAACGGGTATTTCACAGGTCATTAACGTCAGGGACTCGTTTTAAGCGGTATTTGCGCAAAATACAAAAATCGTTGCATCGCCCCTTTAAGCTGTGAGACAAGTTGCCTGTTGCCAGTTGAGGCATACTAACTTCCGGCTGTTTAAACATACAGACACCAATTTTCTTTTTCATCGATTTCGCAGCGTTTTTACTTCATGGAGTTCAGCCTTGAATGTAATACCTTTCACGTTTTCTTTTTTTTTTGTTCTTTGTAAAGTTTTAAAAAGAAACACCTTGTGAACATACACTCACCTCTATATTTTCCTTCCTGCCCAAGTCGTCATCAAAAACGTCATCACCCTATAGTCTGTGACAGGTCAAGAACGAAGTGGGAGCTCCTCCCATCCCTTTCCACTTTTGTAGAGCGAACACTGGAGAGGAGACCTCCTCTCCACCGTTCGCTCCGCTGAGGTGGAAAGGGGTGGGAGGAGCTTCCACTTCGTCCTTGACCTGTCACCGACTATAGGCGCATAAAAGATCGAACAAAATATGTCATGGTGGCATGCGTGATTGCACGCCACATTTATATTATCTCAGGTTCACGTAGAGCACTAAAATTTTCTACGGGTGAAAAATTAATTGCAAGTGAACATTCATTACTGCTCTATCCGGATACTAGTCAAAGCAAGGCTGAACTCCAAACATAAAGCCTTTCTCATACTTTTAGACTCTCATCGAAAAAAAACATTATCGCGATATTTAAGTTGCAATACATTTTGTTCAACACGTCAACCCAAAATAAAAGCATGCCTGCAAACAGCTCCTAGACACCCCGAACTCTCGGAGACTGTTTTTGCGTGCCTAGGTTGCAGAAGTATCTCACAAAATAATATTTCTCAAATGAAAAAAAAAATGCTTAGACCAATATTTACATCTTTTGATTAATTTTGAGTTAGAAACCATTGCTAAACGTGCCTCTATTTTGGCACATCGTACCGAAACAAAAGCATGAAAAAACAGCGCGTCATCATGCTAGAAAAAATACCCACAAAGGATCGAACAGAACGGCGACAAAAATGCGCAGAAAATGGGACAGAAATACGAAATTCTGACATCCTTACTTAGTTTACTAAAAATATTATGTATATATATATACAGGGTGTTTCAGAGAACGCAGACTAAATCGAACCTGCGAAAACTACTCATCGCAACAAAAAAAAAAAAAAAGGCTTGTGGCATTTTGGTCCTGATTCAGGGGCCCATTTAGGAAAATTATTAAAGTCCGGGATAATTAAGCTGTTAATATATTTGCGTAATTAACTTTTTTAATATTGTGTTTAAGGGCATGGTTTAAATTAGAAAATTGGTCAGCATCGTCGAAAAACACTAAATCAACAAATTGCAGAACGATAGAAGGGACGCGAGGCATTTTACGGCTTTTTGAAAAACCGCGAAAATTCGACCGGTTTTTAAGTTTCGGATTGCTATCGTAGCGCGTCTCGGCCCCGGCGGCACCGCGCCCTGTGGAGAGAGAGTGCAACCAACCTCTGCTGCGCTGTCATCGCGAGACGCAACAGAGTCTGGTTGCACTATCTCTCCACGGGGCGTGGTGCCGCCGGGGCCGAGATGCGCTCCGATAGTAAACCGAAACTTAAAAACCGGTCGAACTTGTGCGGTTTTTCAAAAAGCCGTAAAATGCTTCGCGTGCCTTCTATCGTTCTGCAATTGGTTAAATTAGTGTTTTTCGATGATGTTGAGCAATTTTCTAATTTAAGCCATGCCCTTAAACACAATATTAAAAAACTTATTACGCAAAAATAATTAACAACTTAATTATCCCGGATATTAATAATTTTCCTAAATGGACCCCTGGACCAGGACCAAAACGCCACAAGCCTTTCTTCGTTGCGATGAGTAGTTTTAGCAGGAACGATTTGCCCTGCATTTTCTGAAACACCCTGTATATATATATATATATATATATATCTTTTAACGGGTCACTGCAGGAAGTTGTCCGCCCCATAATTAGATAGAGTATGTCTTGGAACAAGCGGGTGTTCGCTATTTTGTACGATAAATTCTGTCGCGGCGCCGTTTCTCGAAAATATTGTGCAACAATTTTTTTGGGGTATATCTATTCACATCGTATGATATGAATTCTTTATCTTTCCAAACACGTGTTTTAGCGTCACTGACAACTTAAAAAACAGTGGGCACGGCCGAGTTCTGAGCACCTTGTAATTAATCTACAGACAAGATTGTGCCCGATAAGTCATTCACGAGGCAAGAAGCCTGATTATAAACCATGCTCCGCGCTTTTTTTAAGCTTTCAGGTAGTACCAGACTTCTACCGTACGCATTACAAGTAATCAAATTACTTGTAATCAATTACCTTTTGGAGTAATTTTTAATCAGTTGATTACTTTTATTAGGTAGTAATCAGATGAGTAATCTTATTACTTGTTAAAGTAATAAAAATTACTTCTAACCATTACTACTTTTCCACGGGACCCCTCCCACCCCCCTGCTTGCACAACCTTTTCTTTTGTTTTTCAAGTGACAAAAAATAAAATTTCCTTTCCTTTTCGAACGGAAAAAAGAAAGATTTTTGCGGAGCTGTAGGAAACGAGGTTAACGCCTTTGCATGTACACTTTCTGTGGAATATCCGTTTTTTGTTTCGAGCTGGGACTGGGAGTGGGAAGCCCCAGGGTAGCCCCAGTGCGTGACAAAGGCCATTCAGGGAGACGTTTGAGGGAGCAGATGTAGCTTTGTAAGTCCTTCGTTCAAACTAGCCCCCTCACGCACACACACACGCAGAAATAAAAAAAAACAATCCTGCTTACGGTACCTACTCGCAACCCGTAGGAGAACCAGCACCCAAGAATATCTAAAGCGGATTCAAAATGTAACAAAGCCAGTTCAAATATTTCCCTCTTTCATTACGTGGTCTTTGTGACAAGCAAGGTTTCGAGTTGAGAAGTGGTCGGGGCGATCTCTTCCGCTAATGGATACTTCACATGATCCGTTTCAAATCCTGGAGCTGCTGCTCTTTTGTATAACATGCGAGTTCATTCACATGTGAATAATAAAACTGAGCGACGCAAACATTGAGTGACAACACTTGTTTAAGTTTAACAAAATCTAAAACCCCCAGCTCTCTCTCCCCCCCCCCCCCCCCCCCCCAAACTGGCGAACGCCGAAATCATTAAACTTCTTCAAACGAATTCTGTGCTTGGGTTCGCATTTTGAAGGTGCAACGACCACGAAGATGGAACCTGTTTTTTCTTCTTTAATACTTGTGAAAATGTGAAATATAGGTTGGAACTAGTTCATTGTTAAGAGCGCTAAAGATGTAAGTCTTCACACAATAAAGTAACCGGAAAAGTAACGGTTCTTAAAGTAATGTCCAATTATTTTTGCTGTCGAGTAATCAAATAATCTAATCGAATACTTTTTAGCCAAGGGTAATAGAAATTGTAATCGATTACTTTTTTTTAGTAACGTGTACAAGACTGGGTAGTACGCCATGAATGCAGAGCAGCTCTTTTCTATGTTAATTATAGCAAGAAGACAAAATTGATCCTCACCTGACGTTTGGTTTTTTTTCTATCGACACAAAACGCCCACTTGAGAACCTGGAAAGAAACAATAATATATCAGAAAAAAAGAAACTCAGAGTGGAAAGGGTCAACAAAAGCAGTTCCAACACAAAATGACAGCAATCAGTGTTTTTTCGGTTTTGATTTTTATTTATCACACCAGTAGATGTTTATCGTTTTTTTTTATGCTTCTGTTTAACATATTTTGTAAGTTTGTCACCACTGATCTATACTATAAGGGGTTAGATGGAGCTTGGCTGCTTTCCGAGCCTAGCGCAAGTGAAGCCACCGGAAGTTCGATGCTTGTCCCGGAAGTCGGGCGTGCGCTGGGCTTTCGAGTGCATTCAGGCGATATTTTGGTCCATGCTTTTTTGTGTCTTTGATTGGGTTTTAATACTCCCGTTCTGGATGAAATCCCGAGAATAAGGCATTTGAACGTGGGACATACGCACACCTGATAAACTAGAATCTCAAAATGTTCACATCGAAGGGCTTCCCAAGAGACTTCTCGGGCCCGCATGCTGTGTTACCCCGCAACAAGCAGGCTCTCTTGGGATGACGAGAAAAAAAAAAAAAAAAACAGCGCCCTGAACGCTTTTCGAACCAGCACTCGGAAGAGTTGAAAAGCCTGTCAAGCGCTCACTTCCGGAACAAGCCGCTTACTTCCGGTGGCTTCAAACCTGTCTGCTCAATGCGCCATCCAGCCCCCTATAGAAGAGATCAGCGTTTGTCACCGACAAATGCTTATCGTTGATATTCTGATGACCTAATTATAAGGGAGACGCTGTACGAAAGAAATGGAGAAAAAAAAGTGGTCCCATCTTACGTTCTTTCCGGACTTGCAAAACGAAATGAAATCTCGCACAGTGAACTCGTCGAGCAGACAGTCTCTGCTAGCGACCAGGAAATTTTTGTCCCACTGCAGTTGAAAGCAAAAAGTTGTTACATAACCAGTGAAAGATTGAAGAAACGCTAGGCATGGCGTATCTCTGTTTATCTGGAGCTGATATGAGATTGGGGCGTTCTTTGACAAGAACAAAGAAGAACGAATAGCAATCAGCGTGACCATAATAACCCCTGCGTTTCAAAAACTGTCGGCGACCACACGTGAACTATACGTATCATTAATGGGCCGAGTTAGCCTCGCAACACTTCATTCACAAAATACGTGATGGTAAATTTTTTTTTTATGTAACGTGACATTTGTCATTTTTTGTTTAGTCCCTAGAGTTATTTATTTATTATTATATTTATTTAATACGATGCACAAACGTACGGTCCCGCTTTTTACTACTAAAAAAAAGCGGATAGAGACATTGATTGGCTACTTTGACCGAAACAATGTTCGTACCCTTAAAACCCACTGATTCAAATTTATATTGTGCTTCGTCTTCAGCTGTCGTTAATATCATTCATTCGAGCAAATACATTATCTTGCTAATGAAATATTTAATTTACCCACATAATACTATTTCTAATTGGTCTATTCGGTTTTGTATCGATTCAATATATCTTGTTCGCAACAAAGTCACTCACAGCTAACTAAAAGAGAACAGACGCGCGCCGTATTGTGCTTTTAAAAATCGTCTACTTCCGGCGAGACAAATTTACATTAAAAAGGTTACGAGGGGACTGCTGCCGCCATCTGTACGCTATTGCGCAAAACAGAATTGTGTCGTTTGCAGATGGTGCAGGTACTCGAACAAACTGTGTTTAAATAGCCCGACGACCTGCAGCTTCTTTTAATACTCACCTAACCAGGCAGATTTTTACCGAAATGCTTACTTGTCGTTTGCAGAGGGACGCCGTTGGGTGAGGAAAATAATTCCTACATTATTTTGCTTTACTCGTGTAAGTTTGTTCCTTCAAATTTCGATAGACAATATGTACCACCTAGGGACACCCCAGTAGTGAATCGCAGCACGATACGTCGAGACGCCGATTTTTTCGGCGCGTTTAAAGCAGGTTATGTTCTTTGGGGCAACGGTGTTTATCACGCTAAAACAAAACATTTTTTTTTATTGTGTACGCTTAGTTTTTCCCTTTACTCACTTTTAATTTTTTTTATTATTATTATTGGTCTCACAAATTAGTATTGTTTGAGTCTGGTAAAACGTAAGAACTGAGCAGGGTTGAGAGATTGGGGCCCACTACATGCCTTCTTTCGCTCAATGCCCAACGTGCAGATAAACAGAAGGTTAGGGATGTCAAGACTGTTTGTTCAACTTGACGTTTTATTTAATTATTCATTTATTATTATTTATTTGTACTCTTCAGCGCCGGAGCATTACAGCAGAGGAGTGGGTTACAGATCACAATTATACATTGAAAATTCACACATACTGCACAAGCCAGCAAAGAAACAAAGAAACCTGAATCGCCGTTGGGCATTTTGACAAGGAGTTGACTTAAAAAAACAGTCAATCAACATAACTAAAATATAGAAAAAAAATAGATCTTTTTTACCAGCGAAAAAATAACTGGCGCATTGTCGAACGCTCGTTCTCCGCCAAAATGTAGCGCTAGTGGTCAGAACCAGATGCCAAAGTTCCAGCACTAACCGTTGTTATTCTATATTCAAAAGTTATAGGTAATTTTCTCAAAACTTTAATCGGAAAATACGCAAAGCTGAATGGCGCCAGTTACGAAAACTAGGCCCCATTTTTCCATTGCGAATGTCAGAAAATCACTCACACCAGCTCAGGTTTACAAACAACCCGGAGCGTCCCTAGCGGCATGCCACCGGCGCCGCGCATGCGCGATAGATTGTGGTGAAGAATCGCGCCACGTCCCGCCTCGACAAACCATTGGAATGTCACGTTGTCCGCGCCGGCGTGATGTCCCCGTGCTGTTTCTCGCGTCGGAAGTGATTGTACGTCTTCCTAGGAATGTCTTACCACTTTAGTGACCCGAGCGAAATTAACGAGGCTCCTTACACCGCAAAACTTCGCGTAAATTGTTACGCGCCGCTATTCATTCGAGTGAACGCCGCAGAATGGACGCTAAACCCATGATGACATTCTGGTCGCTATATTTTCAGTCGCGACGTCGCTCGGGCTGCCAAAGCGTGGACGGTAGCTGCGGTGCACGATGTTGATACTGAAAATCGCGAGCATAATCGGACCAAGTGAATCGGCATAAAAAGTCGGTGAGGGCAACATGTTACAATGATCAACATATCATTGTATCTACTGTTTACACGTAGCCTATTTACCCCAAAACAACCTTTAAACTTATAAGTCTTTTGAAGCCTGCACTTACTTCTTATCGCAATTACTGGGTCAACGTTAGGACTACGGGCCGTTGCCGTTCGAACAACCAGACGGCAACAAGCAGACAAGTTTCAAAGAGCTGATGACAGTTCGAACGATCAGGGTACCGTTTGAAATTGAAAACGCACTGAACGTAGCTCTCGGGTGGTCCGGACAACTTGATGGTCCTTCCGCGTTCAGGTTGGAACGAAACAAATACATTTGGCGACCGCAAGAATCCGAGAATTCAACCCGAAGTGCTTCCCGCACAAACAGTCGTGGTCCGACAGCGTCTGGTTTTCCCTTTTCACGGCACCTATCCACGTTCTTGGACGAACCGAGCAGGCAGAAACCACATAAAAATTTATGTTCAAACCTTTCCCGACTCTTCTGGTACAGCCTCAGTCGCGGCGTTTTAACGAGAAGGCAGGTTTTTGTCTCCCATCTTCCAAAACAACACAGGAATGCACAAGGAGGTTATAAGGGGCAGGAGGTGGCGTCCGTATTCTCCATACATGGAGCGAAGTGTAACTGAAGTTGGCGTAGCCACGAACTCTTCTCAACCAATGGGGAGCTCGTCAATGGGTAAGATTGGGGCAAACAACCCTCGTTGCCATGGCATTTCCGTGGCAACGCTGTTGTTTGCCCCAATATTTCGTGGCAGCGATGGCGGCGTCCACTGAATCGGTGTCGAACAGGCGAGATTTGGAGCCCAACACTTGCCTGACCAGTAGGAAGTCGGGGTGTAGCGGACGCTCTCGACACCGCGCGAACGCGCCTGGAGCGTCGTCTCGAAGGAGTCGTCGTAGCGCGGCTTTGGAAAGCGATCGCGTGTCCGTCGTCGTACGCACGAACGCTGAGAATGGCATCGCGGGTTGAGAAAGCCGTACAAACCCTGCTTCCAGAAGGTGTTGGTTTCACTCCGCCGTGATGAGTATTCGGGTTCGCATCGAAACATT
This sequence comes from Ixodes persulcatus, assembly GCA_013358835.2. Taxonomy (NCBI): domain Eukaryota; kingdom Metazoa; phylum Arthropoda; class Arachnida; order Ixodida; family Ixodidae; genus Ixodes; species Ixodes persulcatus. Next base: position 62,761 of record JABSTQ010009837.1, on the reverse strand, counting down.
TTTTGGTGCGCCGATCGAATCGAAAGCCAGCCGCGACAGCGAGCAGACGAAGCAGACCGCAGGCACGGAGCAGACGTAGTTTAAGCCTAACGACCGAGCGGAGAGCAGACGATGGGAGCCTGGTTGAATTTAGTTTGGATGAGAGCGCGTCGGTGCGCGAGGCAGTCTGGGATTGGTTTTTTTTTTTCCGGCGTCGCTGGGTATGACGTTATGCCGGGTCCTGTCCTATTTAAACGTCCTTGGGAATGCACGTCCTGCATGGTGACTTCCGCCCGCCTGACGCGCCACCACCGCGACGTGACGTAGCAGAGCTGAATTCGTGTATAACTTTCGAATCATATAACGGTTAGTTATAAATCTTTGTCACCTGGTTCGCACCCTTAGCGCACCTTTGTGCGGAGAATGAACGTTTGGCGATGTATAGTTGTTTTTGCTTTGTTTTTTCGCATAAAAACCTAGTTTTTGAAGAGGGGGGGGGGGGAGGAGTACGCTGTACATCAAAAATTAGTGAAGAAAGGTAAAAAACGCAGGCGAGCTGGTGAATTATATCCATATAAACAGTGAGACGTAAGAAAATAAAAAAAACGGACAGAACAACGAAGCTGTGTTAGAGACTTCGTTGTTCTGTCCGTTTTTTTATTTTCCTACGTCTCAGGGTTTATATGGACATCAAAAATATTGTCTATAGACAAAACTACTATAAGACAAACATTATCTGTAGAAGCAACCGAGATACAAGAGATTTTTTATCCAACATAAGTGGAAGACTAGAGGCACTATACCTCGAGCACATGCCGAACAAATATATCAAGCACAATTTTGAGCCCGAACTGGTTCTGCGAACCATGGGACTTCTAGCGAAATGTGACAAAGATCGACTTCAACGCAACATTTTTTAATATTATCGGACAAAACAGGTTTGAATAGTTTGTTATAAATTTCCGAGAAGGGTGATTTCAGATAAGATCGATCAAAGGGTGGCTGGTCGTCATTTTTAAATCAATTGATGTTTTTATATGCCATTTTCGAGTGTCTGGTATAAACTAATCCACACTTAGTTCTGACCAGAAAAAAAAAATTGGGGACAGGAAAAATCGTAAGGCATGAAGAGGTGGACAGTTGCATTAACGCGCATTGATGGAAGGTGCACGTTTGAAAGTGAATAACTAAAACGATAAAATAAGTAACACTATCTAGAAACAAACTATGGGTACAGCTTGCTTGTAATATAAAGTAATAATATTTATTTAAATTTTATTTATTTTTCTAAAAATTGCAAAGCATGCCTGCTCGAACGACAAATGGCAAAATTTGGAGGCCCGTATCTCATAAAATAATTTAATAATTATTATATAATTTGCAGGTCAGTATTTTACTTATATATGGCTAATATTTAAAAAATAAAGAAGGTATCTGAGTGATACGATAGTCGGGTTATATTTAGGCAAACATCCGAAAAAAATCAAACAACAAAAAATTTCGATGCGAACAAAAAAAAAAAAAACAACAACACCACCTTCGGTTGTTTTTTTTTAATTTGGGTACCCTGTCATACTCTATTTCGGCATTCATTCCTATTAAACCATATTGCATTATTTTATTGAGAAGGACGACACAATTCCCCAAAGTAGGGCCCTTTTTCAAAGCCTACACCTAGCAGTGCCCTATACGACAAGTGACTCTGAGTTCCAATTTCAGAGAAGTAACAGACATCTTTCATATATTTTTTATCCAGACGAGGTCACTGACAACTAGACCGATCGGTCACACACTAAAAGTGAGGAGAAACTATATACAGCATTATACATACAGCGTACAAAGAAGTCTCAGATTAGAGACTTGGGATTCGAGAATGGATGACGCAGTGTGAAGTTTTACTTTCCGTAAAATTTATATTTAAAATAAAAGAAACAACTTTACTTCCACACATGAAAATAAAGATAGAATACTAAAATTGTTTAGGTTAGTTATGTATTTCCGGGGACAAACCATTTCAGGTGAGCAGTGCCACCGCGCCGGAATGTAAGAGCTTCGATACTCTCGGTGTACGAATGGATCGTGGCAAGCCGAGATATTTCATCCTGCGCGAGGATAACGTTTCGTGATTCTCATATGATCATAAGATAAAGATTATAAGCTATCACCAAGTAAAATAATAGGCTAAATACCCCGCGAAGAAAACTCTGATAAATAAGATAACCCTGCATTCAAGATGAGCAGTCCTTGGGGCATCAAATTCTGCACTTTACACTAAGGCTTTCCTCGATGTACCCATTTAATAAAGTTTCTTCTAACCAGATCCGACTGTCCGTGCTAAATATATGTCACAGGTTCCTTCTGTTGATGACTTGCACAGCCGCCACGCGTACCAAGACTGAAGGCCAAGAAAGGCGCGCACCGTCAGCCACTCTTCTTTTTTATTTTTTGTTGACGATACCGACCAAGCTCAATTTCGTCCAGATACGCAAGATGCACCCAGTTTCTCAAATAGAACGCTCACCATTGTCCTGGCCGTCTGAACTGCGTTTATTGAACGTTCTCTCAGGTTGTTCAGCGTGGCCTGGTGCTTCACGAGTCCGCCAACTCCGTCGCATGCATTTTCCCATGTCCAGATGCAGAAAACAACCACTGAGCTTGTGGGCAGTCATTCTGTGCAAACTGGTGAAGCTGGTAGCGATTCTTAAAATGACTGGCGGACCCGTCACTTACGTACGTCACGTGCGAGTACATCGCAACGTTGTCTTCAACCCACTCTTTCACTTTTTCTAGAGCCAAGCACGTGACAGCGACGTCGTCACACAGGTCCTCACTGAAGATAGCAACGCTGTTTGTAGGTTTTCTTGTCGTCACTACACATGTAAATATCGTAACTTTTTTTTTTCTTCAGTGGTATGCTTTAACTTTGCCAGGAAGCACGAGGGTCCAAGTTTTCAGCAAAGTCAAAATGAAAGACAATGCTCTCGCGTTGCATGAAGCTGCTTTTCATCGTAGATCGCTTCATCTTGCGTTTGTCGGATATGGTTGTGAGATATCCAACGTTCAACCGTTACTTGAATGACTTTTAGAAAAGTCTCAGAATCCAATGTTTTTTTCACAAGGTCACCGGATTCTTACGTTGTAAGAGCAATCTCTTCATCCTCTGGGATATGAAGTTCCTCGAGTGTAAGAGACTGGCCTTTTGGGCAATGATCACAGTCTCCTTAAAGACGCAGACTTGTGAGGGAGTCGCACAGAAATGCTGAGTTCATTTCACCAGCGTTGAATGCTGAGCCTGTAACGTTTTCTACAGGGGCAATACAAAGGTAATAATTTGCGCAGCGCACAAAAACGTACACTTCTTGGTGTGGAATACAATTGACCCATGTAGGGCGCGAGGAATAAAACATACATGTACAAATAACTCAAAAAAGGTAGTTAAGTTAAGTTACTGAGTATCGACGCCAAAAGTAATTGGAGTAGAGTAGAAATTACGCATTTGTAATAGCAATTGAGTAAACTACTAACTAGTGTAAAAAAGTAGCGAGTTACTTTGAAGTTACTTTTGAAGTTACTTTTCTATATTTTTGTGGTAGCAAAATAAACAGCAGTTTTGATCCGTGAAAAACACAGCGAGCCTAAAATTAATGCAGTCATTTTATGGCTTGCGTTTTCACCAAAATACTTCATTCGCTCGCAGAAGCAATTGACTTTCAAAGTTCTTGATAGGAGAGTTTTCCCCTTTTCCTTCTAAAGACGTCCCTAGCAAAGCTAGAAAGACGTTCCACCGACGCGCTGGAAGGAACGGCAGCGTTGAATTTGAGAAACAGGCTGCGCAGGGTCTGGTAAGCGAGTGTCGCCATCTTAGGTGTCCATGACGAAACATGTGTGGTTTGCCTTGGCTAGATAGTCTTTTATAACAAACTCTCCGTCTTTTTTTTTTTCGGCAAGTTGAGATTGCTATGACTGGCCCCTCTTTATTCCCACGACGTTCGAAAGTATGCTGAGCGAGTGCACCTGACCGTCAAGGGTTAAAGTCTCGCGCCAGGACGATGAGATCATCCGGACGACTGCGCATCTCGTTGCAGTGCTAGTGCTACGCTACTGAGAAAAAAATGTTTTGGTTTAACAGAAGATGTAACGAAGTACACTTCACCACTGACGCCGGGTCCACAAAAGGATCTCCCAAGGGTTACTCGCGATCCTCGCCGGCGACTACTGTATCCTGACGCGCCTGACATGCCTGACAAGTAAATCGTTTTCCACAAAGAGAAGGTCTCCCTGGCGTGGAAGGTCAGAAGGACGTGAACGATTACGTGAACAAGCATCGTCGCTCGTGCAGTTGCAGCTGAAAGCGGGAACGTGCTCCCATGAACGGATTATCCGCGTCTGCGTTTGTGCGCGGGGGAGTCCGGCTTTGCAAAAGGCGTATGCAGTGACGACGAGGCGACCATGGGAACAGGCGTCCAGCTGCGAGGTCATTCCAGTGTCACCTCCCATGGAACCTACCGCTTGAGTCCGAACTCACTAAAGATAGACAACATGAAAACAACAACAACCCTCGAAGCGTCCCCGTCTTTCACGGTTGCAGCTAGGGCGCGGCGCCTGCTTGCATTACCGGATTAGGTCAATACCCGACCAAGGTTTGTTAAGCATCTCTTCCTGCGTTCGTGCGCGCCGGTGTTATGTTTTGGCTACTCGTCGCCACCTTGGCCCAAGGACGCCTGTGACGCAGTTTCTACGGCTGCCGAGTTTAAAGGAATTTTTCGGGAATGCCACTTCATCTCCCGGCGTCTTATTCAATTCTGCGCTCAAACATTTGTAATCAGCAAAATTAGCACTAGATTTCGAAAGTAGTTAGAAATTTAAGTAGAAGTTACCTGAAAAACGTAGTTAAATTAAACTACTAATTACCCAAATAAAGTTGTAATTGAAAGTTACCAAAGTTACTCGGAAAAGTACTTAAACTACAGTAGTTTGAGTAGAGTAGTTGAACTACGTCCAAGACCGGAATAAAGTTTCATTGGCCCAACGCCGGATCAGGATGCTTGTCTTTGTATACACAAAAGGCCTCTAGGACTGAGCGTGTCAGAAAGCGCTTTGGCACCAACGTTTTCTCCCCGTCAAGCATGACGGAGATCACGCCTTGTGGTTGGGACTTTGGCGCGAACTTTGTAGCTCGTCTTTCGTGAAGTACTCTAGGGCAGCAGACAGGTTCCCAGGGCTCACCTTGCACCTCGTGTAAGGATCCGGCTCATACCACACGCCATCTTTTTCCTTACCTAAAACGTAAACACTGTCGCCATATTAACCTTTCCTAGGTTAACATGGCGACAGTGTTTACTCTCTATTGTATTTAGGCGGGGCTCGAGTATTTGAGGGTTCTGCTCCCTGTCGGTGTGCCTCTTTGTGCCTAATATTATCGCCCGCGAAGCCAGCGAGCGGGATGGTGACAGGCACGATTACTCAGTAAACAGGCATCGGCGGCCATATTTTGCTGGTTGAAGCGAACCCCCTCATCCTTGACATCGAGCAGAGAAATGCGAAAAAAGATTGTATCGGCCGTTTTGCCAGAACTAGCGACGAGTGTCGCCTGCTACTTCCGTCAACTATTGCGGCGTAATCGTGATCTTCGCGAAGAAATGATTGTTGCTTGGCACAGAACCCTATCACGCGGAAAGGGAATGCTTTAGTATGTTTTTATTCTAGATATAAGTCAGGGATATATATAAGAAAGAGAGAGATGGAGATAGAGGGTAAGAAAAAGGAGCATATAGTGCTGTAGGAAAATAAAGTATACAAAGTTCCCAGTGGCCGATGGCTGCAGGATCTTTTCTCGGATTACCAGTTCGTAATATGATAGCTCTTTGTGCACAGTAGTTTCTCCTCCATTTTAGTGAGTGAACGATTACTATAGTTATCAATGGCCTCATCTTTTTAAAAATATATAAAAGATGTGTGTTAGTTTCATGAAACTGGAACTCAGAGTCACTTCTTGTATAGGGCACTGTGTAGGCTTTGAAAAAGGACCCTACTTTGGAGAGTTGTTTCTTTTTTCTCAATACAATAATGCAACATGTTTTAATAGAAATTAATGCCGAAATAGAGTATAACAGGGTACCCAAATTTAAAAAAAATATCGAAGGTGATGTTTTTCTTTTTATTCGCATGGGAATTTTTCGCTGTTTGATTTTTTTCCGATGTTCGCCTAAATATATCCTGACTATCGTATCGCTCAGATACCTTATTTATTTTTTAAACAATGGCAATATATAAGTAGAATACAATCTGCAAATTATATAATTATGATTAAATTATTTCATGAGATACAGGCCTCCAAATTTTGTCATTTGTCGTTCGAGCAGGCATGTTTGGCAATTTTTTAGAAAATAAATAAAATTTAAATAAATAATATTAATTTATATTACAAGCAAGCTGTACCCATAGTTGGCGTCGAAAAAGTATTAGAATTCTCCTAATGTTATTGTTTTAGTTATTCACTCTCAAACGTGCCCCCTCCATCAGTGCACGTTAATGCAACTGCCCACCTCTTCATGCCTTAGGATTTTTTCTGTCCCCAACTATTTTTTCTGGTCAAAACTAAGTTTGGATTCGTTTATTCCAGACACTAGATATTAGCATATCAAAATATCAGTTGATTTAAAAATTTCGACCAGCCACCCTTCGGTCGATCTTATCTGAAATCACCCGGAATCATTTTCAGTGTTCGCACTGTGAGGGTACGGATGACACAGACAGGGTTAAACGCTACCTAAAGGGGTTTAATAATAAAGGCGAACTCATACGGCGGTTATGGCGGCAACAAGGGCTGGCGGGAGCGTCGTCCAGTTTCCCGTGGTTAGGCCAGGCTTGGCTTTGTGAACAAACAGCACGACGTCGGTAAGGGGCGCTAATAACGAGCCTGCTCACATCCGAATCCCTCTTAATAGGACCAAGGCCCTTTGGTCACGAAGCTTTCATTCAGAAAGGTCGTAATATGTCAAATAGTTGGGCAGGCGTCGCGCTTGGTGGGGGCTCGAGCTTGGACCTGGGTTGTAAGTTCTGTATTGACACTGGCTGTTGGTCCGGTTGTTACAGGTTCTGCTTCGGCACTGGCTGTCGGTCCAGTTGTTACAGGTTCTGCTTCGGCACTGGCTGTCGGTCCGGGTCGCAGGTGGGCAAGGAGTGTAGGGTCTACGTACGGAGGACGGAATACCTTGAGCTGGCTCGAGTGCGCAACTCTCTCGTCTCTTGATGAATTGTCGGCTGGATTAGTTATACGGTGGATCTCATGGGTGACTGGAGTCTTCCGTGCGATGATTTGATAAGGTTCCTTGTAGATTGGAGCAAGTTTAGTAGTGCCATCTGTGATTGGTTTTTGACATCGAAGCCATACTGGCCTGGTTGAAAGGTGACATAGCGATGACTCCTGTCTTAGCGACGTTTCCGTTGTTGCTGAGCTTGCTCAGAATTCTCTTGCGCTTCGCTGCGGCGTTCTGAAAGGTCTAGAAGTCTTGCTTCTAGGGTGGTGGTTCCAAGGCGCCGGAACTCCGGAACTTTTCCATGGGTAGTTTGGGCACATATCCGTGCATCAAATTAAAAGGAGAAAACTGTAAAGTTGCATTGACGGCTGTGTTCACAGCGAAGGCTGCGGCGCTTAGTTTTTCTTCCCAACGTGACGGCTCTGCATTGCACACCTTTCTCAGCACTGCTATGAGCGTTGCGTTACTTCTCCCGACGAGCCCATTGCTTGCCGCGTGGTAAGCTACCGAGAAGTGTTGTCGAATACCACGAAGAGCCAAAAATCGTGCAAATTCGCAGGAGTCAAACTTACGACCGTGGTCAGACAGGCAGTCACCGGGCACATCGTAGTGGTAGAAGACGGTGTACAAGTGTTGAATCACTTCTTTGGTGAAAGTTGTTGACACGGCTCCTGGCACAATGAAGCGCGTGGCAAAATCTATAACGTTCAGAAAGTACCTGCCACTATCGCTTAGAGGCATTGTAGCCTGGTCCAGTGCAATGGTGCTGAAGGGTACTTCGGTTGTTGGCATGAAGCCCATCCTTCCAACGTTGCGTGTGGTACGGCGGTTGTTGACCTGGCATGTTTGGCATCCGTCAGCATACTGGGTCACCGTTGAGGCCATTCGTGGCCACCAATAGCGGTTCTGCAGTTTCTTCAATGTGCGCTTTGCATCCATGTGGCCGCTGTTATCGTGAGTCAGCTCAAACAGACTGACACAACTTGTGAGGCACAACAATTGTGTTCACGTTTGGATGCGTGCGACGGTACAGGATGTCATCCAAGACGAGGAAGTCTTGCTTTGCTTCATCATCGGGTCAGTAGTCTCTGGTGTAGGGCAAGGCACTCCTCGTCTTCTTGCTGAAGTTGGCGCAAGGTCACCATGGGCTCCACAGTGGCACAAGCAAGACGTGACAGCATGTCTCCAACAACATTTTGTTTGCCTGGTTTGTGTTGCACAGTGAAATTAAACTCCACAAGGTTCATGAGCACTCCCGTACAGTTACGCGACGGCTTAAAGTTTGCCGTCAAAAAGGCGACTGACCAATTATCGGTCAGTAAGCAAAATTTCCGGCTAAGGAGGTAGTGGCGGAACTTCTGGGAGATAGCCCAATGAACAGCCAAGCGTTCCCAAATGTTGCTGTACAAGTTCTTTTCGATGGCTGACAAAGCTCTGCTAGTGTACTCAATGACCGCCTCGTTGCCATCCTGGAGTTGTGAAAGGTTAGCACCAAGTGCCACAGCTGATGCATCCGTGGTCACCGCAGTCAGCGCTGAAGGATCAAAATGTCCAAGAACAGGATCAGAGGTAAGCGCTTGCCAAAGAGCTTGAAATGAAGATTCACCAGCAGGGGTCAACTTAAAGGTTCCAGTCCTGATGATGGTCTGGAGAGGAGCCGAAACATTGGAGAACTCGGGGATAAAACGTCGGTAAAATGTTGCAATCTGCAACCAGAACCGAAGAGACTTGGCAGCTGTCGATGTGGGTATCTACACGATGGCTTCCATGTTTGCTGGGTAGGGTCGTTCCCCTTCCTTGGAGAGGACGCAGCCTAGGAACGTCAATGATGGTACAGCGAACCGGCACTCAGTTAGCGAAACTTTAAATTCACTTGTATGTAGCAGTGCGAGGACTTCTTCGAGCAAGTCGATGAACTCGTGAAAATTGGCGGCAAAGAGCAGGACATCGTCCAGATACACTCGAACTCCACAATTGGGGTGTCGGGATGGAAGCTGCTCGAAGACTGCTTGCATGGCTTTTTTAAATGTGGCAGGGGCATTTTCGAGTCTAAATGGCATTCTTGTCCACTGGAACGTGCCACGATGCGTAATCAAAGTCGTCTTGAGCTGATCTTTCGGACGCACTCGCATTTGCCAGTAGGCAAACATCAGGTCAAGGCAGGCGAACAGTGGGCAACCTGCTATGTCGTCCATAATGTCCTCGGGACGGGGAAGCGGCTGAGCGACACTAACTGTCTGCTTTTTAAATGGAATGTAGTTCACACACAGTCGTTTCTTGCTCCCACGAGAAACAATGACCACGGGGAAAGTCCAAGGGGCGGAAGAAGGCACTATGATGCCCTTCCTCAAGAGCTCTTCAGTTTGCTGCTCAATGAACTGTCTTGTCGTCAGCAGCATACCGATACGGTTGCCGACTGTAAGGTACAGCCTCTGGAACGAGGTCAATGGCGTGCTGTACTCCTTCATAGAGTCCCAAGTCATTGTTATCTGCCGCAAAGAGAGCAATGTGTTGCTGCAGGACATCTTGAACCGCAGTAGACTCTTCTGGCCGTAGCTCTGTGCCAATTTAAGCGTCGCTTAGAATGCAACTTGTTTTGTTGCTCTCGAAAAAGTTTGGGCTCGATGTATTGGGAGGATCACGCTTTGGCTGAGGCGATCCTTCATGGCATGCCAGATCCAGCCACAAGGGCTGGTTGTCATCTGGGAGAGGCTCAAGTTGGTGACCCCCTGTCAAAGGGATTGTCGGTGCAAACGGGAAAACGTCAGGGTGTGGAGAAGGACAGCGTTTGACACCCTTGGCAACACCTTCTCCTGGCGCAACAAGACGGCACCAGAGCTGGGGAGGCGAATCTCAGTTGGATTAGGCGGCCTCACAACAAGTTCTGCACATGTGCTGTTTCGAACCAGTCCTCTCCGAGGCTCAGAGGCAGGGGGTTGCGCGCAAGTACCATCACCTCCACCACGGCGAAGATGGGACCGACGGAGATGCGGGTGCACAGAGTACCAGCTGGTACAACTGTGCTGCCACCAACGACGGCAATGGGTGGCTTTGTCCATGGTAGCAAGCTCAAGGTTCCGATAAGCTCTTGCGACAGTATTGTCAACTTAGACCCACTGTCAGGGAAAGCGTCAACCTTGCCGATTGTTGGGACGTCGGCTTGGACTACCGCACACTGGACCATTGAGCCACCAAGCGGCTGAGAGTTCTGGAGGCAGGACATGGCAGGGGCATTGGTCTTGAAGCTGGCTGGCTGTTGATTACATGGGGTCCTTGCAGCGGTGCACTTGGCGGAGAGGTGACCCAGCTGTCGGCAATTATAGCACACAGCCTTGCTCAAGTTTTGACCGGGGCGATGGGCGGGAGCTCCATGTTTTGATGTGATGGCAAGGTATCGTGCCTCCTGTTGTTTTTCTGAAAGAGACGATATGCGCTGTGTTACGGCAGACACACGGTCAGCTCTACTTGAAGGTTGAGTAGAGGAAGGCGTTGCATGTGGTTTGGCAACTGGTGGCCTTGCACTTGCAGCCTCCGTGCGGTTTGATCTTAGCTGAGAATGGCTTAAGGTCTCGTCGAGTCGTGTTACAATGTCCATGTATGCAGTGACCATAGCAGGGCACTGCGCTGTGGCGGATGTCGCTTGATGTCCGTCATTGATGCCTTGAACAGCATACGCTTTGCGTTGAGCATCACTCAGTAGGACGGGGCATTTCGAGATGAGTTTCAGCTTTGCCTGGGAATGGTTGACGAGGCTCTCTCCCGGCGACTGCACCAGAGCGGTGACCTTGTGCCGCCACTGCAGAAGCGTGAGGCGATCACCGAAATGAGCCTGGAAGGCGGCTCTAAAGCTGTCCCAAGTTAGGCACTGGCGACCAGAAACAGCCTTCTACTTAGCGGCTGGGCCACGAAGCTTGCCGAGAGTGTCTGCGAGGTGTGTCGAGGGCTCCCAGGAAGCGAGTCCATGAAAGCGCTCCAGCTCCTCGATCCAGTGGCGGACCGAAATACCTCCATCGTTGCTAAAAGTTGGTAGCGACGCGGACAAGTCCGGCACGGTAGTCACCTGCACAGGAGCTGGTGCACGTTGAGACACGGTCAGGAACTGCTGCAGAAAGCGTGTCAGTAGCTGCGTGGACTGCGCCGGGTCGAGAGTGGCGACGACTCTTGCGGGCCTTGTGTGGAGGCCGCCGAGTTGGGAAGAGGCAGGGTCGATGGCGGTGGCGGGGGTTTCGGGCGATGTCGTCCAGGAGGCGGTGGATGATCTCCTCCTTGGATCCGGCGACGTCAAGTTTGCGACGAGACAACTCGTCGCGGAGGTATTCTGCCGTAGAAGCGGGGAGGTCGCTTGGCGTGGCTTGCGGGCGGGCGGGCAAAACAAAAGATGGGACTCGCTCTTCAGGCGAGTTAGGCAGGCGGTGCGGGCGGGCGAGTGGCATCCGGGCTCCTTGACATGTCTACTGCGCCAAATGTGAGTGTATTGATCACAGATACAGGGTTGTACGCTAACTAAAGGGGTTTATTACTAAAGGGGAACTCATACGGCGGTTATGGCGGCAACAAGGCCTGGCGGGAGCGTCGTCCAGTGTCCCCTTGTTGGGCCAGCCTTGGATTTGTGAACAAACAGCAAGATGTCGGCAGGTGGCGCTAGCAATGAGCCTGCTCATAGCACAATATAATATATATATAGCGTGTCATTCACTGAGTTGGCTTTTAATGAAAACAATATACCCCACAAATATTGCACCCTTTCACCGTCAGGAGGCGACAGCTCGTTATGAATTTCTACTCGTGCGCATATAGTCCAACTTCAGTCGAACTCCTTTCGAACTTGGTGTTAGAGGTTCGGCGAAATCCCTGCCTGGTCGAACTTGAAGTGGGCTTTCCGACATCCTTGCATTTGCGCATTTTGCGGAGCTTTGTTTTTGTGTACCCAAATCTTGAAGGACAAAGAGAGGCTTTGCAGATGCTTCTCCCTTCCTGTGATGTTAGCGAAAATGGTGCGCTTGTACTGGGTGATGTCCTGACGTCGTTCTCCTCAACGACGGATGGATGGATGGATGGATGAATGCGGCTGAACCCTTTGAATCGGGCAGCGACTTGCGCCACCTAGTCAGTGTTTTTCTTTTCTCTCTGTTAACATTTATTTAAAATTTATCAGCCAATTTGTGGGCGGACGCCCTGCGGTGCGGCGGTTTATGTTGCAGCAAACAATAGACGTTTTTGTGTCGTCCAGTGCAGCTGAGGCCGCGGCGGTAAGAAAGCATTTCACGCTTGCTCTACAACAAAGGCTATCGCAAACCAGAAGATTCCTCTCCACTCGAGCGTGGGAAGATTTTCCCGTGCCACCCATCGGGCCGCGTCCCATAGTTCCTGCCAATTTCTTTAGCCTACCCTGCTGAACAAAGAAAACATTATTTTTTACAGTCCGTGCTGATATGGCCGGTAAGCATGCACGTCGGAACATGACCTCTCGTTCGCTCCTTCGTCGCGACATGGCGCTCGTCTGTAGAGCATTAGATAGATACACTCGACTCCACTGCGGTGGCGCTACTGTTGGCACTGCGCATGCGCAGAGAGCTGGCGCAGATCTGATGTTTGCGCACGCCCTCTACTATGTGTTTGCAAACCGAGTTTTGGTGTACACGTGCAAAGGCACAAATTGGTTAATAAATAAGTTAAGACCCGGGACACGTCATCCTGTTCATACATCATGCAAAACACCGTCCGCAGACATGTTCGAAGTATAGGAATGAAGAAAACACGCTCCAGGCTTGTCCGCAGATAATTCTGCCATCGTGTCTGCAGCCAAAAGAGTGTCTTCTGCATCATGTACGGGCAGTGTGACTGGGGCCTCGGGACGTTCGATACATTGTAGCAATGATCGCCGTGACTGTACTCTGAATTCGCATAAGACTACTAATTTTTGTTGTGTGCGTTTTAGAGATGCTTCCTGAGTGATTTGGGGAGGGATTGGACTGCTGTAGTTTTGTGTCTCCCAAAAAGCCGGATGAATTCCTTATGTTAAGACAATACCAAACATGACTCACCCAATGCGCACTTTTCATTTGGAGCCGGTCCTTTCCCGCAACAGAAGAGTGGGATCCGACGTGCAGGTAGATGATTCGATGGACGCAGGCCTCGAACTTCATAAACGCTGCAGAACGGAAGATTGGAACAGTCAACCCCGTATACGTTCAGAAGGGACGCTACGGCTGTCTTTTTTAGGAGAGAGAGAGAGGTGAAACACTAAAAATGCAAAATGCTTTTTAACAGAGCAGACGCTGTAGCTGTGTAGTTGACATTTACCCTGCGGTCCCAGTGAGCTTCCGCTCCGTTTCTGTCTTATCGCGCAGCTTGCTCTCCCGTGCGAACTGACACTTTTCAAAACATTGTGAAGCAACATTGGCCGTCGCCAATTTCTGGACACGTAGTGTGTTATTTGATCCCAGTCGTCGCCGAATGATGACGCAGCTCTCGGTCTTGATAGAAGAAGCTGGACCGAGCTCACGCCGAAACCTGACGCGGCACTCGTGTTCAACATATGCTCAAAATGCCTGTCCAAAAAATGGCGGACTCGGATAAGTGGTGCAGCAGCTATACTAGATGGAGTTCACAAGGTCTGCGCACGACGTCATCGCTAGTGGATCCCAGACCCGCCCCAAGTGACAAACACACTGCAACTCGACGAGAGTCGCTGCAAGAGGCAGTCGCTAGCGTCGCGCTAATTGCGAGACACTGCGAGATGGGCTGGCGGCGATGTTGACGCGAGCTAGGCGGTGCTGCGAGGATCCACGAGTGGTGACGTTTAAGAGGGAAAGGTGCAGGCCTTTTGTTCGAGGCTGTACGGGCCTAACCACGGCTACCGCCGCTCAAGCTATCGCGTGATCAAATGCTGCGCAGCATTTGCTGGACGGAAGCGGAGGCTTTCCCTCCACTTCCCATTCGCCCTGCGAAAGCGCTAACCATGAAAAAAATACCTGATGAAATAATTATAAATTAGGTAAGCACTTGCTTTAAATCACCGATATTAAATTCAGAAAGTTTCTAGAGGTGTGCGATAGGCAAAAAAGTCAAATTTGGGGGTTTTACGTGCCAAACCAAGGACGGGAATCTGGCACGCCCCAGCGGAGGACTGAGGTTTAATGTGGACCACCTGGGGATCTTTTGACGGGCAACCGAAAGCTCGGTTACACGGCGCCTCCTCCGCAATAAGCCTCTGTCAGATTGCGAGCACCTCGGCCGGGATTCAAACCCGCCACATGGGGATCCATAGGCCAGCGCTCTCGCCTCTCAGCCACCGAGGCGGCTTGTGCGATAGGCAAAAAAAAAAATCCTTCCTAATATTCTACTAAAATATAACAAAACGAAGAAATAACCAGGCAGTTCGACGATTATACTTACTCTGGCTACATTCCTTCATGTTGATCAAGTATCTGGAAACAGAAGGATTCAGATTCATCAATATTACAGTGAAGACGAGAGTTTTTGCTCCTAGAAGCTTCGCCATGGTCACTTTCTGACTGTCTCGTCGACTGGCGACTCGGCAACTCCGGTACCTTCGCGCTGAGTGAGTCTGAAGAATGTTAGATCCACGTAAACACATCTTGTGACACGTCAGGATCTCAAAAATTATCGCTTCGAGCCCCGATTCTAGGAATACCAGCTGCTCGCTGAAATAGCCTTCGCCTTTTTTTGTGAACAAACTTCTTACGTGGATCCCAAAGAGCTCCTGATTTTTTTAACATCTTGTAGAGATTCAGCGCCAGCTTTACAGGACAATAAATGTACCTGAACGATTATTGCATCAAAAGCTTGACTTTGAAATCGGCGCAATTTTGCGCTCCTCTGTTGGAAGAATACGGCGGTCGTCGTGTAACTTCACTTTTAGCAAAAAGATGCCGTACTTGAATCAAAGTTGAAATATATTGAATACGAATATTAGTTTTGTATTCATTCTGTATTATTTTGTCCCCGTTCGAAATACGCGCGTAATGTATTAAAAATATATCATAAATATTAATCAGAAAAGATTTTACATAACCAAAAATGTAATTCCTTCCCCCTCAAGATGCCATTTGGGTATTAAAACCGGGTTCACAATTCTTTTTTTATTTTGTTAGTAAATGGTATCACTGTGACATTTGAAGGCACTACTAAATGCATCCCACAACAACACACCAGAAACGAACACAAATACAAAACACCGTGACGCACACACCTGAATCACAGTCCCGTTGACTGCTCCAGAGCCTTATATAGCCTACATATTGAAGCTAAAATTGAAGCTATAAGTGCAGAGGTGGCCGGTGACCACCTCTGCACTTATTAAGGTTCCAAGCATTCGGTCTTCTCCTCGGTAGTCTATCAAAAGGGAAAGAGTACTTTGAAGTTCGCGGATGATATCTCTTACTAAAAAGCATTGGTACAACTGATAATGATTCGCCGCAGTCCCGAAAACAATATAAAAAACGCCTCCTAGAAGAAATGTTATTGCTTCTCTGCATAGCACCACTCAGGACGAAGCGAGTGAAGGCAGTTTCTTCACTTTGTGGGGCGCTCGGCCCGCCACGCAGCGGCGAGTGCCGACACCAACGGCGGGGGTGGGTCCCACAACCACCTAGAAATAACACGGCCGAGGCGGGCCAGTTGCATTGACTGTTTGGTTTGTCCGGGCTCCTGTCAGTCATGGTAATAAACCCTGCCTAAGTCCACAGAACGAGTTGTCTGGTCTATCACCTGCAGCGGGCGGCGGAAGTCGAACGCCACTACTTTAAAATAGTTATTTTGCTTTTCTTTACTAGATGACTATTAAATATGGTCATTAACGTCACTATAATAAAGCCACTACTCACTTCACATACAATGGTGAGCATACATATTCAGTGAACTTACATTGTGCTAACACAACCACGCCAAACATATCAGCTCACAGCACTCGCTGAAGCATTCCAGCATCAGCAAGTGTTGTCGTTGTAGTTCCCGAACTCCGTTTGTGATTGGTGTGCAAGAAACTCATCAGCTGTGTTGTGTATAGAAAAAAGAGAACAATGACATGAACTGGGCTGATTTATCAGCGCTATACTGCACAGCTCAATTGACAAATTAATCAAATGTTGTATTTAGGCACTTCAGTATCCTCCACATCTGCTTGAAGTAAATTTCTGATACGCGAGCTTTTCAATACTTTGGTAGTTTAAGTCAAACTACCAAAGTATTGTAGTCAAAAGATACTTAGAGTATAACACAACAGTATTTACAATTTTGAGGTATTTTAAGAGTATTCTGCACATATTTTCGATTGCTGCATTTTCATCAGGGTTGGAGTATATTTTGCATGAAATAAATTAATATTTTAAGAAATCTATGTGAAAGGTATTTCGTGCCAACTAATTTAGTGTTTACATATTTCAGAACTCATAAAGAGTACATCAAATGTGGTTTAAAAAAAGGTTAAAAAAAGGATTTTCAGAAATATACTGTAGTACAAAGTAAAAAAACAAACAAAAAGAAGTGTATATTTTTGGTCTATTTTTTGTGTACTTACAATTATGAACTACTTCAAATACACTCAAATTAGAATGTGGTTATATCAAACGTCTTCGTTTTCGCTAAGGGTAATCATGGTTCGAATTCATTTTCTCCAGACTGCCTTACAATAGGACTAAACAGTGCGCAGCTCCGTATGATGAAACCACCGTTCCATGTACTCGATTGTTTGGCAACAATTTCGCCGATTTTTTCGAGTGAATGATTGTAGGCAGTCTGTGGACGTTTGCAAGCAGCCACGCTCCAAAAGCTAGTCTGACAACCATATACAAAAACTGCTGTCTTTGGGCCCCAGTCTAGTAAGCATTTGCACGCCTTAGCTTCACTATCAGACAATCAACACATGCCAGACAAAAATACGCCGACACCTAGAAGCCTCATTCGCAAACGTCTAAACGTGAGGGCACACTCATATTACTGAAAATTTAGTAAATTCAAAAGCAAGCTGTTATTCCCCGATTGATCCGTTCCTGCCAGAATACATGCATTGCAAGTGACGTCACGCTAGGGAAGGACGGAGCCCCGCACCTATACTGGTGGTTGACTTCACACCGCGCGGATGCGCTTACCAAGGCGTAGGATGCCGCTAACGGCCCGGACATGCGCTAACATGCACCATATGTTTAACCTAGTTGTGTTACACGTGAACTTGGAAAAACGTGCTGAGCTTACGATGACGACGTTTATCCAGTACGTGCGGAATTTTTCGGCATTGGTGCGATTGCGCGATACGAGCGGAAAGTTCGAAATGCCGCCAACAAAGGTTTCACGCGAAAAGCCTTTTTGGCGAAAAGCTTTTCGCCAAAAAAAAAAAAGCCTAATTGCGCGCCCCATAATTTGACGAGCGACTCTACACTGTTAGCGAAAATGTAATATTACACCCTGTTTACACTCCATTTTCACTCATTAGCATATTCTTACACGCTTTGCGAGTGATAAATCGTCATAAAATTACTTGATGTAGTAAAAATTGGTGTTTCGGTTTCGGTTTACACAACTAGGCGTGTAAACAACACTGAAAACACCCCAGCCCAACACCCCAAAACGGCGAGCGCCATGTTGCTTTTGCCTGAAGCGGTACGGCGGTACGGCGGTCCTAGGAGTCGAAGGTGAGTGATTGATTTTTCATCAAGTTTGTATAGGATGTAGAACGTTTCAAATTTTTGTTACGTGCCGTTCAAGAACGTTAGATTTGCTTTGAGCAAGCCGGCTGAGGTCTTTATCGTGTATCACGCAATAGCGTTAGGCCCAATTCACACAGCCGTCGCTTAGCCATCCCGTCGATTGGAAACGACTCGACTGCTCGCCGGTTCTTTTGCGCGAGCTTTAGCTCGGGCGCTGGGAACACTACGAACTGTGGTGCGCAAGGCTAGCACAATTAGGCACGGCTATCGTCCCGGTGGAAGCTGCAGAGTGCGGAAACCTAAGACACCGACGCATGAAAGTGACGAAGCCGCAATCCTGCGTTGGTCGTTGTCCCGCCGCTCTCACCGGCACTACCGACACTTCACTGCCGGGTGTCTCGTATTTCGACGTTGTAGAGAAATTAGGCAAGCGCGAGGAGTCTCCATATTGTTTTCTTCATCGCCTGCGTGGAGGAAACACGGTGGCGATATAAACATATGATCATGCAGTCAGTCAGTCAACTTGGAGAATCTCCCTGTTGTCCCTCAATCCTATCGCATTCCTTCACTGCATTTGTGACAACAACGTTTCCCCAGTGTGGAGCTTTCAGTCAAAACGGGCTACAAACTGTGTTGTGCAGTGCATGTAGCCCCGAGGAAATTCTTCGCCGGAGACACCAGCAGATTAATTTCATTGGTAAAGTAACCGGCCACTAACGTGTTTGGCAAATGAAGCGATCACAAAATAAGTAGAAATGCAAACAATGTTGAATGAATATTAACGTGGTCGTAGCCAGAGCCTGCCAGTTGAAATTTCTAAACAGCAACCTTTAACAGTATAGTCTGCGGTACCTTCTTTTTGCACTTGGGATTGCAATTTTAAACACACAGCCACTCCACAAAGCTGTCGAAAATCATGCAAACAACAGCAGTCATCGTCCCCGGTTCGGCTGAGCGAAGCCTTAGCTTGATGAAAAGAACGGCGGTCTATACTTCTTGGTTGTTTCAATCGCAACCTTGCACAGCTGAACACACAAACAAGTCATGGAAACACATTTCTTGCGCTGGCTTGCAAATCACAGCACGCAGGCAGGGTACATAGCAGAGCAGAAAACACTGGCTATGAGCACACGCAGGTACGCAACTTCCTTTTTTTTTTCCCTCGGCGTATGATAAATTTGTTGCAAAATTCCGTAAGCACGTCGTCATTCGAAAGTTGAGCCTGATTTGTCTTGCAGTGCCTTGCGGAACGGCAGTATCGCCCACCGTTCCACAAGTCACTGCAGGAGTCGCAAATAGGTGAACAGTGCTTTGCAGTAAAGACTGTTGGGTTGCACGCGAGGTCGAGGGAAGGGAGACAAGACGGAAGTGCGTACCAAACTCAACTAACTTTATTTTTAGCAGTTCTCCGCTCTCCCGAGCTCATCCCCTTTCCCCGTCGTCCTTTCTTTTCCCGAGCTGCAGGGGAAGGGAAACTCTCCGACGCAGGAGAGAAGGGAAATCCGGTTCGCCCCTCTCGGGCCGCGTTCGGACGTGGCTTGGGGCCACTACATCAGTCCCCCCATAGAGAGTGCGCGAACGTGTTGCAGTCCACAAGTCAAAAATTAAAGGTCCAGGCAAACAGGGGCACTGGTGCGCCATCCGCTGCGTGTGTCGGGGGGGGGGGGGGGGGGTGAAAACTGCGGGTTGAATGTTCGGCATAGCCGGGAGCCTTGCGGGAGGTGCGGCCATGGCAGGGGTGGGTGCCGTGGTCGCCGAGTGTTCGATATGGGCTGGTTTCACGCGGTCAATCGACACGACATCTCGGCGGCCACGGCTGTCGATGGTCATCATCTTGTTTCCGCGGCGCAGCACCATAAATGGCCCATCGTACGGGGGCTGAACAGGGCGCCGCATATGAGCGGCTTTCACAAAGTGGCAGAGGTCCGACAATGTCGACGTGATTGTGGTCGAAGCGGGCGTCTGGGGTCGGAAAGGATGCCAAGGGTGTCACAATATGACGCTGGACCTTGGCTCGCTGACACGACACACACTCGCATGTCCACTGCCGGACGTCGCGGTTGATGCCACGCCAAATGAAGCGGGCGGAAACCAGCTTCTGGGTCGCTTGGATTCCTGCGTGCGACAGCGTGTGCATTGACGTGAACACCTCGCGACGATGACGGGAGGGCAAAAATGGGCGAGCGCTGCCTGTAGATACGTTGCAGCGAACTGTCTCTTCCGCTCCTGCAAGGGGCAGCCACTCTAACTTCAGCGCTGTCGGTGTTGTTTGCAGGTGACTCAGTTCGACGTCACCGCGCTGAGCCGCTGCCAACCCTCCGAGATCGATTCGCGGCAGCGGGGCGAAGCCAAAATCGCTGAGTGGGCGGCGTGAAAGTGCGTCCGCTACCGCGTTTTTGAATCCCTTGATGTGGCGAATGTCCGTAGTGTATTCGGAAATGTAGGACATCTGGCGCAGCTCGCGCGCCGTGTGAGCGCTGCCGTCTGAGGTCAGGGATTGCAGTGTGTAGGTGAGCGGTTTATGGTCCGTCATACCAAAACAATTCCACTCCTTCCAGGAAATAACGGAAGTGCTTGATTGCTGTGTAGACGGCCAGCAGTTCGCGCCCGAACGTGCTGTAACGAAGTTCAGTGGGCGTCAGTTTTCTGGAGAAGAAAGCAGTTGGTCGCCACATAACGTTGTCCAGCTGCAGCAGTGCGGCACCCACAGCTGTGTCCGAGGCATTGACCATGACGCACTGCGGGATTGCCGGCTGGGGGCATGCGAGGGGTGTGGCATCACCGAGACTGTCCTTGATCCGTTAAAAAGCTGTTGCCGCGTCGTCAGTGTGAAGGGGATGAAGGATGGTTGCGCACTGGGGAACGAAGCACCGATAAAAGTTCACCAGCCCAAGAAACTCGCGGAGCTGACGCCTCGTGTTTGGCTGGGGAAACTCTCTGACGGCTTGTACCTTCTCCGGCGGTGGTCAAATCCCTGAGCTCGAGATGAGGTGGCTGAGAAACGACAGCTCGCAAACACCGAGCTCGCACTTCGCCGTGTTCACTATAATCACATGCTCCGTCAGGCGCTGGAAAACGGTCCGCAGGTGCTCAATGTGCTGCTCCGGCGAGCGATTTGCGATGAGCAGGTCGTCGAGGTAGGCGTGGCGGAACTCGATGCCGTGCAGGACGCCGTTGACGAAGCGCTGGAACGTCTGACCTGAGTTGCGGAGGCCGAACGGCATACGAAGGAACTCGGAAGAGGCCGAACGGTGTCAATATGGCCGTCTTGTTAACATCCTCCGGGTCTACTGGGATTTGGTGATATGCCTGGACCAGATCCACTTTCGATAAGATTGTAGCGCCTTGCAGGTTTGTGGTAATGTCGTGGATGTGCGACACGGGGTAGCGATCGGGGACCGTTGCTCGGTTAAGTGCTCGGTAATCTCCGCACGGGGGCCAGTCCCCCGGCGTGGGCTTCGTCACCATGTGGAGTGGAGACACCCAGGGACTAGATGACGGGCGAATAATACCGAGCTCGAGCATGTGGTTGAACTCCTGACGAGCCACGCGCAGCTTCTCCGGCGATAAACGGCGGGGCCGTGTGTGGACGGGTGGGCCTGTGGTGACGATGTGGTGGCAGACGTCGTGTTTTCCCATTGAGTCCGCTGGCGGCTGGCAGGTCAGTTCCGAAAATTTGTGCAAAATGGCTGCGAAGCGTGCAGAGCCCGACGGTCCGAGCAGCGTAGGGCTGAGGGGAGGGTGTCTGGAAGGCTTGCCTTGCACGGCAACTTGTGAGGATGGATCATCGAGTCATCTGTTCCGCATGTCCACCAAAAGGCCGAAGTGACGGAGAAAGTCTGCTCTCAGGATTGCAAACTTTACTTCCGCCACGATGAAGACCCAGCGGAACGTCCTGTTGAGGCCTATGTCGGCGGATAATGAGCGATTCCCATATGTGGCGATTTTTGTGTTGTTCACAGCTTGCAGGGGGGATGAGCCTGGATGCTTCCGATCGACAGAACACGAAGGGATCACGCTCACTTCTGCGCCCGTGTCGACGAGGAAACGGACGCCCTTGCCGCGGTCGGTGAGAAAGAAGACCGAGGGGTGACTTCCCGACAGGGCGGAGGAACTGGTCACCCTCAGTGCCGTCCCCGCCGTTTCCCGACGAGTGCTCGCAGGGCGGGACACAGTTGCGTGCGGCGTTGCTGTACTTCCGGTGGTACCAGCAGAACCTGTGTTGCGGACGCGGCGTGTTACCCTGGGATGACAGGCGGGAAGCTGAGGCCCGCAGGGCCACTACCATGACGGTGAGGTGCGAGATTTCCACTCGGATCTCTTGCAGTTGATCAGGAGTAGCCGGTTCCGCTTGCACGGCTGAGACGGCGGAAGGGGGAACCGCCATTAGTCTATCGGCGAACTCGGCCAGCTCGCAGAGGTTTGTTTCTCCGACGGAGGTGAGCACCATACGCACGCTTGTGGGGAGCCGCTGGAAGAAGAGTTCTCGCAGCAGGATGCTGTCAAGACCCGCCGTCGTCGTGCCGAGCAGTTGCTGCATGTGACGCAGCAGCTGGTTCGGCGTCCGGTCCCCAAGTTCCGCTTCATCGAGAAGTCGCTGCAGACGCTGGGGCTCTGAAGGGGTAACCCGTCGAATAAGTGTCTCCTTCGGCGTTTTGTAAGCCTCCTCGGCGGGCGGAGCGAGCAGCAAATCCCGAATCTCGCAAGCTGTTGCGGGCGGCAGGCTGCTCACTAAGTGGTGGTACCTCGTGAGATCTGACGTGATACGTCGTGCCGCGAACTGCGATTCTACTTGTACGAACCACAGTTCGGGATTGGCGGTCCGGAATGGCGGCAACTTGATGCTGACGGTGGAGACAGAAAGGGCGTTTTGATCCTGTTCTGATGTCATGGCGCTGTTGATCACATCCGGGTCACTAATGTTGGGTTGCACGCGAGGTCGAGAGAAGGGAGACCAGACGGGCGTGCGTACCAAACTCAACTAACTTTATTTTTAGCAGTTCTCCGCTCTCCCGAGCTCACCCCCTTTCCCCGTCGTCCTTTCTCTTCCCGAGCTGCAGGGGAAGGGAAACTCTCCGATGCGGGAGAGAAGGGAAATCTGGTTTGCACCGCTCGGGCCACGTTCGGACGTGGCTTGGGGCCACTACAAGGCCATGATCGGGCAGGAAGTGCCCATCTTAAGACGTTTAATATTGATTGGCATTGAACTAAGCTTTGGGCTTCATCACGTAGCAAGCATGGGTGAGGTGTAATTCAAGAAAATTTAATGTTCTACAAGTTTAATACTTTGAGGTGCTTTCCTGTCTGTTTGGGTTCCTCCATCCTGTGTTTATTTTGTGCTTCTTCTACCACGAAGCACAACATTATTCCAGCCGTAGGCACCATATGTCATTCCCTTCTGCAATCATAAGAATATAGGATCCTAACTGCCGGCAGCTAAGTGCCAATTACGTCCGGCTTGTGCATACAGTGCAACATCTTTTGCTATTTAACCAATCATCACTTTACAGCCTGAGTTTCTGTTCCTGTAAACGACAGTAGTGCTACATGTTAAACGGCTCTAAAGCGTTGGAGCGAACTCGCATCTCATTATTTTTTAGCTGAATAAACTGTGTTTGTTTGGCTATGCTTGTTATCCTATTTGTATGTTTTAAATTTAATTTTCTCATGTGGACACCTTACATTAAAAAAAAAGCATTTCTTTAGAACGGAGGTGTCCATATTAAGGAGACATGACTGTATCATCTTAGGAACTAGTTTGCCATAGCCAGTGTTATATTCCAATTGTCGTCGCCTATAGTGGCCATGTGCTACGTGTTCGCAGCATTGTAGGCCGATTGTGGAGCACTTTCAAAATGAACTTTCGCTCTGTGCACTGTATGAGCCTGTACAATACGGGGCACGTACAGTCAGAAGGATTATGAGAGGGAACATGCGGGCACATGTCACTTTGTACAGGCAGAGCAGCCTAGCAAGTGTCGCGCATGCGCACTGAGGGGCCCTGGCTCTTCGAAGAGCCGAGGCAGAAGTTTCAGCGGCGGTGTCACCGCCCTGGCGGCTTGTCGCCGAAGCAGAAACGGGGTTAGCTAGCTTTGCTGGCGGCTGGCTTTGTGTATGTGTAGACCAAGAACGTAGGCTTATAAACTTCGGCAACAAGAATACTACGCGGCTCTGGGGTTTTGGTACGAGCAACAGACGTGGCACAATCTGATACCACTACCTACAACCACCCGCCGCAGCGGTGAAGGCATCGAAGAAGCACAACATGTGTACTACGCCGTTGCCGTAACCCGACAGTGCTCATTTGGCATGAAGGGCTTTTCGCCCAGAGACTTTGCTCGTCACCGAGTGTTATTTCCCGTGTTTCTCTTTGTGTGTTCAGTGGCTGGACGGTCCTCATACAGCATGCATGTTCTTCAGGCTCAAAGGTGACTAAAAGTTGAGGGCGGATGGACTTGCAGCAATCCTCTCGGTTGGTGCGTGACAGAACCATTGTAGGCTTCATCGGGAGGACACCATTGTAAGTTAGCAAGTTGTCGAATTTTATGTTCATTATAAAGTAAAATTTGAAAAATCTTGTTTAAAAGGACGCTGTACCAAAATTTTTATTTCATAAAATAAGGCCACGGAAGCTTTCAATAGAGCTATACGAATTCTGAAACATCACTCATACATCAATATCTCAAACGGATGGCCGTATTCTTGGAAACGAAGGGCGCAATAAACAAGAAATGTGACGTCATACTTCTCCTCGAACACTTTAGAATGAGGGAAAGCGTCCTCGCTTCTCTCATTCCTGCTTCGGTTCACCTGCTTGAGGGGATGAAGCCAAGAGGAGAGGGAATGGGAATCGCGACGTCACATGTCTCGTCCGCCTTGTTCAATCGCACACTTTTCCAAAAATACGGCCATCCATTAGAAATAATGCTCCATGAATAATGTTTTGGGGGTTTTGCAGCATCCCGCCTATTGCTCCAGTCTTGTTTTGTGAGCTTCAATTTTCGGTTAAGGATACCTTTTGGTATGAATAGTTGTGTCAACAGGATGTTTAAACATGTCGGTTCTTCACAGCTACTCTCAAACAGTTTTGAGTGGTCTCGCCTGCCAGATGCAAAAGGGGGGGGGGGGGGGAGGCAACACGTACCGTCGCCCAATTTTTTAATAATATCACGCGAGCTTCGACCGCCGGGACGGGCAGTGCCGTGCCGCGGATAAATGCGGCGTCACGGGAGGAATTAAGCGCGTGCGCACAAAGCCCTTTCTGG
Source organism: Ixodes persulcatus (assembly GCA_013358835.2). Classification (NCBI taxonomy): domain Eukaryota; kingdom Metazoa; phylum Arthropoda; class Arachnida; order Ixodida; family Ixodidae; genus Ixodes; species Ixodes persulcatus. The sequence continues at coordinate 37,591 of JABSTQ010009837.1, read as the reverse complement.
GGAGCGTCGTCTGCTAGGCTATTCCGCTGATCGCACACAGCCCCTGCTCCGTAGCAAAGGAGCGCCAAATGTTTCTACTCCGTTTCACTTTGTGTTGTACCGCAGCCGACGCTACGAGCCATCTTGGCCTGTCCATCGCTAAAAATATGTCACGTGGCCTTCCTGTTGGGCAGAACTGCACGTGGAAGCACGATGTCACGTGGCAGGGTGACAGCGCTGGATTGGTTTTGATGGCTCGTAGCATTGGCTGCGGTATATAGTTGAGTTCATCGTTGCATTCAGCTTGTCGCATCATCGTATTTTTCGTTTTTTGGTGCTGACAAAGTAAACGCAAACAAAGAAATAAAAGAATAAAAAAAACTAAATTAAACAAGATGACGCGCGGTTTCTTTCACGCCTCAGCGGTATCACGCAAGCAAGCGGTGTTCAGATCTTTGCTTAAAGGCGGTCAGCTATGTCAGCAGATAAGGAACAGGGGCTGTGTGCGGTCAACAGAATAGCCTAACAGACGACGCTCGCACCGGAGAGAGGTTTGTGCGCAAGCGCCTAATCTCTCCCGTGACGCCGCATTTCTCCACGGCACAGCGCTGGCCGTCCCGGCGGTCGACGCTCGCGTGATATTATTAAAAAATTGGGCCACTGTACATGTTTTATATCTACAGCACAAATTGTTCCTATCATGCACTGTTAATAGCTGTCAATTAACAGACTAGATAAAAGAGTGAGCACAAACGAGTCCAACTACCAACAATGCCAACCATGGAGCATATCAGACACCATGTCTTACGTTATGTGGCCTCAGGGGTCTCTGTCTAGTTCCTCTCATTGTTGCCGGTAAAGCAGCTACCGATAGGAGGGTTTCAAGGGCGTCAACTTTTAAATGCAGTTTCTTTACATAAGGTTTGCACTTTGGGAATTATCTATACATATGCCTTGAAGTCGTTATTGTACGGATGAAACACCTTTATAAAAGTGTCAGTGAAAGCTTTGGCAGGGTTCTCTTTAAGGTGCCTGACTATACTTATTACATATACTATACATATACTTATTAATAAAACTTAAAATTAGTGTGTAATGCGGCGAACTTGTGCCGAGTGCCGAGAAACATAAAGTAACAAAGACCTTTGACGGTGACGGAAGGACAACTGCCTCAAGCAGCCATGCGAAGCTCCTTTTGTAAGCGCGTGGGTATCTAAACGTTTCCGAGCTCGAACAAAAAAAAATTCTCAAGTCATCTTAAACATTCCGGTCACGCAAACAAAAGAAAGATAAAAAGGGCAAGCACTGGCGGGGATCAAACCCCAGCCAGCGGCGTGAGAGTCGATCACGCTGCCTGACACAGCTATTTGCATGCGACATAGTAGTGTTAGTTGATACCCGATTGAGCCAGAAATCAACAAGTCACCAAGGGGGCGGAGCCAGCCCCCCCTCGTTTACTTCCGGCTCAATCGGGTATCAACCATTCACAGGGACGCAGGGCGGGACCTCTTCCCTCTCTCGCATCTCAGGGACCAATGACAGTGCATGGGCGTTGACCAGTGACCAATCGGATCTCGCTCGGGTCCCGCCCACGAGGTGTGCGGTACGTTAGGTCACGTACCTCAAACCGCAGACCTCAAACCGCAGACCGCAAACCACAAACCTCAGACCTCAGACCCAAACCACAAGTGTGGTTGACCAGGTGTTGACAGCTGCGGTCATCATCTGACAACAACCACGTGATGTCACACAGGGTCCGAGCTTCGTTCGATAGAGGGCGCTCACGGGATGTCGCACAGGGTTTGTGCTGCATCCGAAAGAGGGCGCTCACATGATGTCACACAGGGTTCGTGCTGCATCCAACAGAGGGCGCTGCGCTCCGGTCACATGACGGACACGTGTTCTGAATTTGAATCGCTGCGCGGTAAATGCCCCTTTTATTCGATAAAAAAGGCTTCGCGGGCGACGGGGACTCGACCTCGCTACCTTCTGATCAGAAGCCCAATACTCTACCGTCTGAGCTATGAACACAATGCTTCTTGAACGACTTCTTTCGTCCTAGTATTTCGTACGGCGAGCGCACAATTCAGATCACGTGTTAGAGCTGTCGCAACGCTTGGATTTTGTAACGGAATTGCTGAGTCATTCACCGGAGGGCGCTACAGGGATGACGGAAGAGTTCAGGATTATTGAGTCATCTGTCAGGCGGGAAAATGCACTGTCACGATGACGACACAGATATGTCGCCGTGAGATTAGTGACGAGAAATGCATTGTCGCGTGTTTTCCCGGTGGGTCATGTGACCAACGTCACCTGATATTTGAATCGCTGCGCACTTGACACCTCGGTTCATAGATGGCGCGTGTCTTTTGTTGCTAAGCGTCTTTGTTAGGGCATGAGTGACATCTTGCGTCGTGGGTCTGACGGACTCGTCACCTCGGGAATGGCTTTCGTAATCTGCGTAAAAAAAAAAAAAACAAACAACCCTACACGGAATTTGAACGCGTCATTGCTCCAGGTCATGTGACGAAGCCTATCTATACAATTCCGTCTTGCAGGAAGAAATCGAGACAGGTTTCGTATATGTCTCGAGAGATCGGAATGTTATTTTCTTTTTTTCATATGCGAATGAAATACATTGTTTCGACGCTTCGCTCGGTCGCTTTTGTTTATTCAGCTGTCGCGTGGGGGCTCGGAACGTCACTTGTGCGTCGGAGGTCGGTCTGACATTTGTAATGCGGTTAAAAAACAGGATGCTTCATTGAGGCAGGTCATGTGACCATGGTCGTGTGACGTTGCTCATCTTCCTATCACGTGATTTCGCGCGCGCGCGATTCAATCGGTGTTCACGGACTCGTAGCCTCGTGGCGCCCCCCTTAGCTGTTGCATTTGGGCTCTTCGAGCCGCTGGATTTTGGCGTCATGTGACGCTCCCCATTAGCAGCAGCTGGGTCCCGCTACATTGGGGTTGAGGTGACTAGAATTTTGAAGCTCGCGGACCGTGATTAATGTTGATCCTGCGTAAAGCTTTAAAGTGGCCCTGTTAAAATTTGGGGCCAGCTCGCAAAAGCTTTGCAAAGACCCAGCGAATTTCGGGAATAGGCGCAATCTAGTGTTCAGACGGTGAAGTGGTCCTCGTTCAAATTGGGTGCCACCTGATGGTAAAAGCTTCGACCCGATATAAACTTTGGACGTCATGTGACGGTCCAATTGGCAACAGTCGTGGTCCCGCTAATTTGGGGGGTGAGGTGAAGCTGAAACTTTGAAGCTGGTGGACCGTGTCAAATCTTAGTCCAGCGTAAAGCTTTGAAGTGGACCTGCTAAACGTTGGGGCAAAGTCTTGAAACTCACAGACCGTGCTGGACCCAGTGATTTGTTTTCGAATAAACACCATATCTCGTTAGAACTTTGAAGTGCTCATCGCCAAAAATTGCTGACATCTGGTGGTGAAAGCTTCGACCCGCTAAATTTGGGACGTCATCTGAAGATTCTCTTAGCACCAGCTGAATACCGCTAAAGTTTTTTTTTTTTTTTTTTTGCTGGAGCGACGGTAAAACTGAAGTTCGCAGACCGTGCTACATCTTGGCCCAGCGTAAAGCATTGAAGTTGCTCTCCCGCGCGCTTAGCACACATGGTCAGCTGTATCCACTTAATTTTGAGGGGTGACGATAAAAATTCGAAGCTCACGAACCGTGCCAAGTTGAGACCAAAGCGTAAAGTTTTGACGTGACACTGCCATATTTTGGGAGCTGATCCCAGCGCGTAAAACTCTGAAGTGGCCGTAATAAAAATTCGAGCCCAGCGTGTAACACTTTGAACAGTCCCAGCCAAATGTGGTATACCCGACACCTAGCGTAAAAACTTTGAACTGGTCGAAGATTATTTTAAACTTCAATGAGATGAAGTTAGCGTTTCCTCTTCTCGATTTCGCGCGCACACAGTTTAAATTCGGGATTTAGGCGTATGAGTTGTCACCTCCGTTCACAGATGGTGCGCGTTTTTGTTGCTAAGCGTCTTTGTTGTTAGGGCATCAGTGATATCTGGCGGCGTTGGTGTGACCTTGCGACATCTGTTGCTGAAAAGTTAAATTGATCGTATTCCGAAGGCGTGCTCATCCGTATTTTTGTGCGCGAGCAAGTCCGGGCTTTGTGCGTATGAGTTGCCGATTCCGTTTGTAGATAGCGCGCACCTGAATCTCTTTCAGCTGACGTGAACTTTTACCATTATCACGCGAAATCTCTCGCTAATTTTAGCGCCAGATTGGTAGATGGCGTCAAATCTATCTCGCGCGCGCGACATCTCTCGCTAATTTAGCGTCATCTGCAGCTGCTGACCGGAGCGTGGTTGCATCCATACGCGCTAAAGACGAGACAGATATGGTGTTTCATGTTTTTTATTCTCGTACGCTCTAAAAACACCACACTTCTAAATGCAGATCCGGTGTTCATTTTTTTTCTTTTCACTCTACGCAACAAAGAATTCATTGGAAACGCTTTACACAAAAAAATGTCACACAAGCTGTTTCAAGATACAACCGAGGCAAAGAAGTTGTGAAATGACATCTCAGGAGCAACGCGCGATAGGATCCTCGCATCTCAGATAACTCCTTGACGATGTCGCTCACCTCCAGAATGTATCCCGTCGGAGCGTCATCTGGAACGGCATCAATGTTCAGGCAGGCAATCTCGCCTTTCGTCATCCACTCAAAGTCCGAAACGGGCAGAGCTTCTCTCATTGTCGCCGAATACAGACCGTTTACGTCCAAGTCCAAAATCTGAGACGGTGCGTGCTGCGGGTTAAACGTATCCGTTCCCGGAATATTTGCGACAACATGGCGGGTTGTGCATTGGGTAATCCCTCCGCGAATACCCTGTTCTATCATGAGATAGTTGTCAGGATCGTCAATTAGCTGCAGTCTTACTTTCGACTGTTTCAGCGCACACGACAAGCTTAGGGACGGTAACGATCCGAATTATAAAGCCTCAATTTCGTACGTCTCCAGCGTCCAGCGTCTAAAGTTTTGGAAAACATCGGCCAGTAGGAGGCAGTCCGTCTTTAGGTAAAGGTCGCTGTATTCTCCAAGGTTCTTCAAACCAAAGGTATCGAAAACGACCTGTGCATGTTGGTAGTCCTCCTCACACACACACACATTCCCAATCAACCTGATAAAAAAAAAAAAAGGCCTCTCGTGTCGGGAGGCTTTGACCCTCGTAACTCTCGAGGCTTGTAATAAAATTATAACAAAACACTCTTTTGCGGGCAAGGAGGTCGACGTGTTCGGGAAAGGACTGCGGAAGGCAACAAAATGCTCTGGGGCCTTAGAGTGGAGATTTTGCACGAGCGTCTCCAGGCTTGCATTAAGAAATGCGAGGCTGTCAATAAAGCGAAGGTTGCCTATCTCTAACAATTTAAAATTCTGGCACGAGCTTCCGCGAGTACGTTAATATCCTTGGACTCGAACAATTTAAGATTTCCTAGAAAGAAACTGAGGTCGTAGGAATGGTTATGCGCTATGAGTGGAACGGTATGTTTGTTGATTCGATGGTTTAGGCTACACTGGGAAGCAAAGCGCCCGCCTAGACTCTCCCGTCATGTGGTCGTGGTCGCGAGTTTTCATTTTCTTGCTAAAGCTTTCGTTGCAAATGATTGATTGATTTTGGGTTTTAATGGCGCAGCAGCTGCTAAGGCCATAGTGCGCCAAAACAGTGGTAGAAGAAAAAACTGCGGTGCTATTTAGTTAAAGGTGAGGTATGATATGAGAGTTTAAAATGTTTTACAAAATGCAGGCAAAAAGGAAAAGCCACTAACTTAAATGTGCTGTAATAGGCCAATGTTGTTTAGGAAGTTGAAGACTTGGGTATGAGGAACAAGAGGCTCCTCTCCGAGCAAAAGGGTAGGGTGGAATGGGATCTGTTCCCTGAAAAACCGTGAGAAGTTGATGCGACGCTCCTCATGATATTTCGGACATTGAATGAGAATGTGCAAGACGGAGAGTGTTTCATCACATTCTTCACAGATTGGAGCATCCTCTGCTCGCAGAAGGAAGCCATGTGTGAGGTGAGTGTGACCAATTCTCAGGCGACAAAGAACAACTTCATAAAAACGCTCTTTATGTCGGCAACTGGCCCATTCAGAAAGAACAGGTTTCACTCGATGAAGCTTATTATGGACTTCCGTATCCCATTCCTTCTGCCATTTCTTTTGAATTGACCTTTTGAATAACGACCTGTAATCCCGGTATGGAATGCAGGTAACTTCTGTATCCATGTCCTGACATGTTCTAGCGGCTTTATCGGCTTCCTCATTCCCAGCTATGCCGACATGGCTAGGCACCCAACAAAAATGTATGGTGATGTTCGAGTTTGTGGCTGTTAAAATCTTGTTATGTATTTCCAGAATAATGGCATTTTTTGAGCTATCTAGTGATGCAAGTGCACGGAGTGCACTGAGGGAGTCTGAGAAAATTACGGCGGCTTTGATCTTCCTTTTGATAATAGTGTCCACAGCTACCAGTAGGGCATATGACTCCGCAGAGAAGATAGTGGCTTGATTGCTAAGCCGCTTTACAATCCTGCATGACGGCCCGACTACCGCACATCCAACACTACTGCTGCCCTTCGTTCCGTCCGTGTAAAACTGTGCAAGGTTTTTGTAGTTTTCGGCGATTTGGAAGAACTCTTGTCTAAGATTTACCGCAGGTACAATCTTCTTGTCATACTTGGAGAGAGAAAAATTGATCGGAATGAGTTTCATGTTCCAGGGTGCAACTGGCTGGGCAGCGCTGCTACCGGACTCGATATATCTATTGCAAAAGTATTGGCATCAGATTTAAGTCGCAGAGGAAAAGGAGGTATAACAGAAGGTTTGTTCTGGTACGTCCTTTCATACCTTGTGTCCAGAAACACTTCGAGTGTAGGGTGTCGAGGCACGGAGCGAACTCTTAAGTGATATTGAAGGCCCAAGAACAGACGTCTTTTTCCAAGAGAGTATTCATTAAATTCAGCGTAGAGACTGGGAACTGGAGAGGTCCGGAAAGCCCCCGTTGCAAGTCGCAGTCCCAGGTGGTGGACAGGATCCAAGATTCGAAGAAGTGACGGCCGCGCCGATCCATACACCATGCAACCGTAATCTAATTTCGATCGAACAAGGCACTGATACAAACGCAGCAGACACCCTCTGTCGCTACCCCAGGACTTGTGAGAAAGAACTTTTAAAATATTCAATGCTAGCAGGCATTTCTTTTTTAGTTGCAAGATGTGACTACGGAAGCTAAGTTTCTTATCAAAAATAACCCCTAAAAATTTATGCTCAAGATGTACGTTTAGGGTCTGACCTCCCAAAGTTAGAGTGGGTTCTGTAATGATACCCCTTCGAAGAGAAAACAGAACACATACAGTTTTCTCTGCTGAGAAACGGAAACCATTCTCATCTGCCCAACGTGTCATTCCATTAATACCTAGTTGAACTTGGCGTTCACAAATAGCTATATTACACGAAGAGCAGGAAATTTGTACATCATCGACATAAAGTGCATAGGAGAGAGATCGGGGAAGAACCTGTCCAAGAGAGTTCATTTTGATCAGAAACAAAATAACACTCAGCACTGACCCTTGGGGGACACCATTCTCCTGGATAAACGTTTCAGAAAGTGTCGTGCCCAGTCTCACATGGAACGAGCGCCCATCGAGGAAGCTCTTGATAAGAGCTAGCATTTTTCCACGAATTCCAGCTGAAACTAAATCACTTAAAATTCCGTACCGCCATGCGGTATCATATGCCTTCTCAATATCGAAAAACACCGATAAACAATGTTGTCTGTTAACAAATGCATCCCTGATTGTTTTTTCTAGGCGAACAAGGTGATCAACAGTTGATCGCGACTTCCGATACCCACATTGGAAGTTATCAAAGAAGTTTTTCTGCTCTAAGAAATACACCAATCTGGAGGTCACCATTCGTTCAAACGTTTTTCCAAGGGAACTGGTGAGTGCAATGGGTCTGTAGCTGGAAAGTAATGATGGATCCTTGCCAGGCTTTAGCAGAGGAATCACAATTGCCCTCTTCCAGAGAATGGGATAAGCTCCACTGCTCCATACACAGTTAAAAAATGTTAAAATAGTGTCTAATGTAGCAGGATGTAAATGCTGAAGCATACTGTAATGAATAAGGTCTGGACCAGGGGACGAACTCTTTCCCTTGCTAAGGGCGACCATCAGTTCCACAGAGGTAAAAGGTTGATTATAAGCCTCTTTAGAACCTCCAGTAGATTTTATTGGTGCTTTTTCTTTGGCAGCCTTGTATTTTAGAAAGGTGTCTGAATAATGGTTAGATCCCGAGACAGACTGGAAGTGTTCACCTAGAATATTTGCCTGCTGTTCTAGTGTGGGAACACTACTGCCACCTAATGTAAAGAGAGGAATGGTAAAAGCATGGTAATCCCCTCTAATTCTATGAACCCTGTCCCATACGACTTTTACACCTGTGGAACTGTTGACTGAGGAAGCAGACGACATCCAGGTGGTTTTTTGTGATTGGCGTCTCACGCAGCGGGCCTTAGCACGTAGCCTTTTAAAATTAATAACATTTTCAACTGTTGGATAACGGCGCACTATGGTCCATGCACAGTTTTGCCGCTTACGAGCTAGGCTACACTCCTCATTCCACCAGGGCTTTGGTTTTGATGGTAAGCGTCCTGATGTTTTCGGAATAGAGCGCTGTGCTGCTTGTACAATTACATTAGTCAGTGCTTCACAGGCTTCATTAACATCTAAGCAAGCTAGTGTGTCTGAGTGCAACTCTGACTCTTTTTTAAAAGTGGCCCAGTCAGCTTTTTCCAACTTCCAACGCGGAGTTCGAGATTGTAATGACTTAAAAGAGACCGTGCTTTTTAAAATAATGGGAAAGTGATCGCTACCATAGGGATTCTGATCTACACTCCATGAAAAGTCAGGCAGCAACGAGGCACTACCAATGGAGAGGTCGATGGAGGTCGATGATAATGATGAGGTGCTAAAATAAGTTGAAGTACCAGTATTAAAAAGGCAAAGGCTTCGAGAAGTTAAAACTGACTCGATTATTTTCCCACGAACATCAGTTTCGATTCCCACCCCAAAGGGTATTGTGGGCATTAAAATCCCCCATCAAAAGAAAGGGTTTTGGAAGTTCATCTAAAAGAGAGTGAAGTTCTGCACTCGTTATAGCTTGTGAGGGTGATAAATATAGTGAACAAACAGAAATGGCCTTATGAACTAGAACACGTACTGCCACTGCTTCTAAAGGAGTGTGTAAGGGTATGGCCGTACAAGCAGCCAGCCTTGGAACTACTATCGCTACTCCTCCAGATGAGATGGAAGCATTCAGGCGGTCCTTCCGGAAGACAGTAAAATTTCGGAGGAAGTTTGTATGTGTAGCATTTAAATGTGTTTCTTGTAAACACAGGGCTGCAGGTTTGTGTTCCTGCAGAAGATATTCAACGTCGTCAAGGTTAGTGAGCAATCCCCTGCAATTCCATTGAAGAAATGTTGCAGCCATGTGTTGGAGATTGTTACTTCGGGGGTGTTATTTGTTGTTTGCTTTTATGGCGGGCCTTTGGAGTCTGCCACTCCATGTCTTCTGTGTCAGACGCATGGGAAGAGGCCTGGATACTCTCATCCATAGGTTCAGAGTCCTGTGGCGAGACCTTTCCAGAAGGTATGGAAAGACTCTGGCCACGAGGCGTCAGGCCTCGGCCACGACCACCTCCAGCCGAAGAGGCGGCGGAGGAGCCAGGCAGAGAGGCACCGGAGACCTCCTGTTCCTGAACTTTGGGTGCTGGAGTGGCACAAGAACCATGCCGCTCCTTGGATGCGGATGTCTTCTCCTGAGAGCGTGGGCCCCTCTCCCTTGAGGGGGATCGCAGGCTACGGACAGGCTTGGCCGTTGCCGACCCACCCTGTGAAGGAGATGCCATCTGTGCTCCCTCGCCACTAACTGGGACAGACTGCTGCCCCTTGAGAGTGGGAGGGGTGGTCGTCTGGCTGGAGGAGGCAGTAGCTCCCCCAGCTGATACTGCACGCCCGGGCAGCTCGATTTTAAGCTTGGGCGTGGGGGACTGCTGTGGCTTCCGATAGTCCAGAAAGGACGTTTGGGTAGCCACTGCAACCTTCAGTGGTGCATGTCCCCGCTGCACCACCTGCGCGTAGCCGCCCTTTCGCAAGAAAGCGAAACGGCGACGGGCTTCTTGGTATGACAAGTTTTCTTTTACTTTTAGTGTCAAAACTTCTTTTTCATCTTTCCATACCCTACATGATCTGGAGTATGCTGGGTGGGCCTCATTGCAGTTTGCGCACTGTGCGCTGTTTGTGCAGGAATCTGTTTTGTGGTCGGTTTTACTGCATTTCGCGCATGTGGCTTTCCCGCGACAGTTCTGGGAGCCATGTCCGTACCTCTGACACTGGAAACATCTCCGGGGGTTAGGAATATACGGCCGAACCCTGCAGTGGAGGTATCCAGCCTTGACAGCTTCAGGAAGTGTGGTAGCTTCAAATGTTAGAACGATGTGTTTCGTTCTTATTTCCTGCCCGTCACGTCGCATGCAGATACGCCTTGCGGCCACGACTCCTTGGTCAGAAAGACCTTCAGCAATTTCATTGTCTGTTGCATCTAAAAGGTCCTCCTCAGAGATAACTCCCTGGATTGTATTCAATGTGCGATGTGGCGTGACTGACACCTTATGTTCGGACACTGTGCTCAGTGCGAGGAGCGCCGCACTCTGTTCGCTGGTCTCAATTTCCACCAGAAGGTCGCCAGTGGACATTTTTTTGGCTTTGAAATTCTTACCCACAACACTTTCAAGCACTTCTGCGACTAGGAAGGGTGATAATTTTGACAGCTGTTTGTCACTTTCGGAATGAAGAACCAAAAACTTTGGGTACTTGGGTTGGTTACCTGGACTCTTGTCTGAAATTAAAACTTCGGTGCGGACTCTTTTGGGAGGCCGATCAAGTTGGTTTAGCTTGGAACCCATAAAGATGGGGAGGTTTTCAGAAACTGTGGCGCACCGCCCACCACCGAGCCCAACAAGGGGGTAGGTAGCACCCCATAGCAAGTATGGCTTGGCTGGGTATGCTACTCTACCAGTGCTACCCAGTAACTATAACCAAGTGTGGTTCAAGAAAGGTATCTGTCGCCACCCAAGGTTAGCCCTTGCCGCCAAAGAAGTTGAAATGGAAAAAGGCAAGAGAAGAGGAAATAGAAAGAAAGGAGGGGATAGTAGAAGAAATGGCGACTGACTGAATCATCCTGGTCGGGCCAAGCCAGGACACCCGTCTACGAGAAGCGGGGGCCAAAGTGGTGTGTTGCCTCACCCGGGGGGCCCCAAAGGGTCCAAACCTACCCCGGGTTCGGCTCAACCACCAGGATGCCCTTTTCCCCGGACACGGGCTCGCCACGCACAGCCAGACGTGGGTGGGTTTTAGCCACTTTTTCTCAGGGTCTGTGGTGTCGCCAAAGTGGCTGGGGTCCGTGGTGACGCTACTCACCAAGCACCTAGCACCTAAGGTGCAGGCGCCCCCTGCGGAGCTCGGGGTCCGTGGAGACGCCACTCTCCAAACACCTGCTCTCACAGGTGACCCCTGCGGGGCGTTGCAAATGACACAGCGGGAAGAGTCCGAGTAGGAAGCCTCGTTTTCTTGAGTCATTTCAAGAGGCACTTCACTCGACCTAATCAATCGGGATATTTCCTTCGCTAGAAAGTTGACAATCAAAATGAATCTTTCTACACAGTCGGGTCCGCGATAGAGGTATTCCTCAACAATGGACGAATCTTTTGAGCGGATGACGAGAAGACAGAAAGAGCTGGGGACGTGATTCTCGTAAACATCGCCCGTCGACTGAATGGATTCCAGAATCACTTCAAAATCGTAAACGAAATAAAAGTGGAACTCTTCCATGACATGCGTGCTCCGCGAAAGTACAGTTCGTCACCCTTGTTTGGGAAGACGGTTTTGCCTGACTTCTTGTCCCTGCACATTGAGAGATGTTCAGATAGGGTGTCTTGCCTCTGAAACCCGGTTAGACACGTCCTACAACGAAAGCGTAAGCTTTTGACATTTGAAAAAAAGCCTCGCAAAGTTTGTAATGCCCACAAAATGGTTCTCAGCAAGGAGAAGATCGACATGCTGCTCCAACTCGTCATCAACTACCTTCAGTGGGTAGACAAAGTTTACGTCTTACAACGAAAGCGTAGGCTTTTGGCATTTGAAAAAAGTCTCGCAAAGTTTGTAATGCCCACAAAATGGTTCTCAGCAAGGAGAAGATCGACATGCTGCTCCAACTCGTCATCAACTACCTTCAGGTGCTAGACAAAGTTTTTCTCGCTGTCATGACCAAACACGTTTACTGAGACACAATTTTTACGCTCAAAGGCCCCCACATCCTGTGGAAAGGTGACGGGGAAGGTTTTCGGAAACAGGTACTTGCACATAAAGCCTACGCTTTCGTTGTAAGACGTAAACTTTGTCTACCCACTGAAGGTAGTTGATGACGAGTTGGAGCAGCATGTCGATCTTCTCCTTGCTGAGAACCATTTTGTGGGCATTACAAACTTTGCGAGGCTTTTTTCAAATGTCAAAAGCCTACGCTTTCGTTGTAAGACGTGTCTAACCGGGTTTCAGAGGCAAGACACCCTATCTGAACATCTCTCAATGTGCAGGGACAAGAAGTCGGGCAAAACCGTCTTCCCAAACAAGGGTGACGAACTGTACTTTCGCGGAGCACGCATGTCATGGAAGAGTTCCCCTTTTATTTCGTTTACGATTTTGAAGCGATTCTGGAATCGATTCAGTCGACGGGCGATGTTTACGAGAATCACGTCCCACAGCTCTTTCTGTCTTCTCGTCATCCGCTCAAAAGATTCGTCCATTGTTGAGGAATACCTCTATCGCGGACCCGACTGTGTAGAAAGATTCATTTTGATTGTCAACTTTCTAGCGAAGGAAATATCCCGATTGATTAGGTCGAGTGAAGTGCCTCTTGAAATGACTCAAGAAAACGAGGCTTCCCACTCGGACTCTTCCCGCTGTGTCATTTGCAACGAAAGCTTTAGCAAGAAAATGAAAACTCGCGACCACGACCACATGACGGGAGAGTCTAGGCGGGCGCTTTGCTTCCCAGTGTAGCCTAAACCATCGAATCAACAAACATACCGTTCCACTCATAGCGCATAACCATTCCTACGACCTCAGTTTCTTTCTAGGCAATCTTAAATTGTTCGAGTCCAAGGATATTAACGTACTCGCGGAAGCTCGTGCCAGAATTTTAAATTGTTAGAGATAGGCAACCTTCGCTTTATTGACAGCCTCGCATTTCTTAATGCAAGCCTGGAGACGCTAGTGCAAAATCTCCACTCTAAGGCCCCAGAGCACTTTTGTTGCCTTCGGCAGTCCTTTCCCGAACACGTCGACCTCCTTGCCCGCAAAAGAGTGTTTTGTTATAATTTTATTACAAGCCTCGAGAGTTACGAGGGTCAAAGCCTCCCGACACGAGAGACCTTTTTTTTTTTTTTATCAAGTTGATTGGGAATGGGTGTGTGTGTGAGGAGGACTACCAACATGCACAGGTCGTTTTCGATACCTTTGGTTTGAAGAACCTTGGAGAATACAGCGACCTTTACCTAAAGACGGACTGCCTCCTACTTGCCGATGTTTTCCAAAACTTTAGACGCTGGACGCTGGAGACGTACGAAATTGAGGCTTTACAATTCGTATCGTTACCGTCCCTAAGCTTGTCGTGTGGGCTGAAACAGTCGAAAGTAAGACTGCAGCTAATTGACGATCCTGACACCTATCTCATGATAGAACAGGGTATTCGCGGAGGGATTACCCAATGCACAACCCGCCATGTTGTCGCAAATATTCCGGGAACGGATACGTTTAACCCGCAGCACGACCCGTCTCAGATTTTGGACTTGGACGTAAACGGTCTGTATTCGGCGACAATGAGAGAAGCTCTGCCCGTGTCGGACTTTGAGTGGATGACGGAAGGCGAGATTGCCTGCCTGAACATTGATGCCGTTCCAGATGACGCTCCGACGGGATACATTCTGGAGGTGAGCGACATCGTCAAGGAGTTATCTGAGATGCGAGGATCCTATCGCGCGTTGCTCCTGAGATGTCATTTCACAACTTCTTTGCCTCGGTTGTATCTTGAAACAGCTTGTGTGACATTTTTTTGTGTAAAGCGTTTCCAATGATTTCTTTGTTGCGTAGAGTGAAAAGAAAAAAATGAACACCGGATCTGCATTTAGAAGTGTGGTGTTTTTAGAGCGTACGAGAATAAAAAACATGAAACACCATATCTGTCTCGTCTTTAGCGCGTATGGATGCAACCACGCTCCGGTCAGCAGCTGCAGATGACGCTAAATTAGCGAGAGATGTCGCGCGCGCGAGATAGATTTGACGCCATCTACCAATCTGGCGCTAAAATTAGCGAGAGATTTCGCGTGATAATGGTAAAAGTTCACGTCAGCTGAAAGAGATTCAGGTGCGCGCTATCTACAAACGGAATCGGCAACTCATACGCACAAAGCCCGGACTTGCTCGCGCACAAAAATACGGATGAGCACGCCTTCGGAATACGATCAATTTAACTTTTCAGCAACAGATGTCGCAAGGTCACACCAACGCCGCCAGATATCACTGATGCCCTAACAACAAAGACGCTTAGCAACAAAAACGCGCACCATCTGTGAACGGAGGTGACAACTCATACGCCTAAATCCCGAATTTAAACTGTGTGCGCGCGAAATCGAGAAGAGGAAACGCCAACTTCATCTCATTGAAGTTTAATATAATCTTCGACCAGTTCAAAGTTTTTACGCTAGGTGTCGGGTATACCACATTTGGCTGGGACTGTTCAAAGTGTTACACGCTGGGCTCGAATTTTTATTAGGGCCACTTCAGAGTTTTACGCGCTGGGATCAGCTCCCAAAATACGGCAGTGTCACGTCAAAACTTTACGCTTTGGTCTCAACTTGGCACGGTTCGTGAGCTTCGAATTTTTATCGTCACCCCTCAAAATTAAGTGGATACAGCTGACCATGTGTGCTAAGCGCGCGGGAGAGCAACTTCAATGCTTTACGCTGGGCCAAGATGTAGCACGGTCTGCGAACTTCAGTTTTACCGTCGCTCCAGCAAAAAAAAAAAAAAAAAAAACTTTAGCGGTATTCAGTTGGTGCTAAGAGAATCTTCAGATGACGTCCCAAATTTAGCGGGTCGAAGCTTTCACCACCAGATGTCAGCAATTTTTGGCGATGAGCACTTCAAAGTTCTAACGAGATATGGTGTTTATTCGAAAACAAATCACTGGGTCCAGCACGGTCTGTGAGTTTCAAGACTTTGCCCCAACGTTTAGCAGGTCCACTTCAAAGCTTTACGCTGGACTAAGATTTAACACGGTCCACCAGCTTCAAAGTTTCAGCTTCACCTCACCCCCCAAATTAGCGGGACCACGACTGTTGCCAATTGGACCGTCACATGACGTCCAAAGTTTATATCGGGTCGAAGCTTTTACCATCAGGTGGCACCCAATTTGAACGAGGACCACTTCACCGTCTGAACACTAGATTGCGCCTATTCCCGAAATTCGCTGGGTCTTTGCAAAGCTTTTGCGAGCTGGCCCCAAATTTTAACAGGGCCACTTTAAAGCTTTACGCAGGATCAACATTAATCCCGGTCCGCGAGCTTCAAAATTCTACAGTCACCTCAACCCCAATGCAGCGGGACCCAGCTGCTGCTATTGGGGAGCGTCACATGACGCCAAAATCCAGCGGCTCGAAGACCCCAAATGCAACAGCTAAGGGGGGCGCCACGAGGCTACGAGTCCATGAACACCGATTGAATCGCGCGCGCGCGAAATCACGTGATAGGAAGACGAGCAACGTCACACGACCATGGTCACATGACCTGCCTCAATGAAGCATCCTGTTTTTTAACCGCATTACAAATGTCAGACCGACCTCCGACGCACAAGTGACGGTCCGAGCCCCCACGCGACAGCTGAATAAACAAAAGCGACCGAGCGGAGCGTCGAAACAATGTATTTCATTCGCATATGAAAAAAAGAAAATAACATTCCGATCTCTCGAGACATATACGAAACCTGTCTCGATTTCTTCCTGCATGACGGAATTGTATAGATAGGCTTCGTCACATGACTTGGAGCAATGACGCGTTCAAATTCCGTGTAGGGTTGTTTGTTTGTTTTTTTACGCAGATTACGAAAGCCATTCCCGAGGTGACGAGTCCGTCAGACACACGACGCAAGATGTCACTCATGCCCTAACAACAAAGACGCTTAGCAACAAAAGACACGCGCCATCTATGAACCGAGGTGTCAAGTGCGCAGCGATTCAAATATCAGGTGACGTTGGTCACATGACCCACCGGGAAAACACGCGACAATGCATTTCTCGTCACTAATCTCACGGCGACATATCTGTGTCGTCATCGTGACAGTGCATTTTCCCGCCTGACAGATGACTCAATAATCCTGAACTCTTCCGTCATCCCTGTAGCGCCCTCCGGTGAATGACTCAGCAATTCCGTTACAAAATCCAAGCGTTGCGACAGCTCTAACACGTGATCTGAATTGTGCGCTCGCCGTACGAAATACTAGGACGAATGAAGTCGTTCAAGAAGCATTGTGTTCATAGCTCAGACGGTAGAGTGTTGGGCTTCTGATCAGAACGTAGCGAGGTCGAGTCCCCGTCGCCCGCGAAGCCTTTTTTATCGAATAAAAGGGGCATTTACCGCGCAGCGATTCAAATTCAAAACACGTGTCCGTCATGTGACCGGAGCGCAGCGCCCTCTGTTGGATGCAGCACGAACCCTGTGTGACATCATGTGAGCGCCCTCTTTCGGATGCAGCACAAACCCTGTGCGACATCCCGTGAGCGCCCTCTGTCGAACGAAGCTCGGACCCTGTGTGACATCACGTGGTTGTTGTCAGATGATGACTGCAGCTGTGAACACCTGGTCAACCACACTTGTGGTTTGGGTCTGTGGTCTGAGGTCTGCGGTTTGTGGTTTGAGGTTTGTGGTTTGCGGTCTGCGGTTTGAGGTCTGCGGTTTGAGGTACGTGACCTCACGTACCTCAAACCGACCCGAGCGAGATCCGATTGGTCACTGGTCAACGCCCATGCACTGTCATTGGTCCCTGAGATGCGAGAGAGCGTCCCTGTGAATGGTTGATACCCGATTGAGCCGAAAGTAAACAAGGGGGGCTGGCTCCGCCCCCTTGTTGACTTGTTGATTTCTGGCTCAATCGGGTATCAACTAACACTACTCGACATTACTCCCCTCTTGTGAAAGACTCATCGTCTCTACGCAACACAAAATGAAATTAACAGCTTAAACAAGACAAGGTCAAACTACAGAGTCACGTAAATCACAGATTTTTGCAGTCCTATCGAGAATACCTAGTTCAGTTGAGTCGGTCGACGTGAATCACCTTCGGGTCGCAGAGGGCGGCCTGACATTGTTGATGTGCCATTGGCCAACGACTTGCAGCTTAGGTCTCATGTAGCGAATAACCTTGTTCAGATTCACACTTGGTAGCCAGGCTGAAACTGGGCGTCGTTGCGACAAAGATTGTACCAGCCATCGTCAGGAAGATGTGGCTTGCATCACAATGCGATTGAGCTGCCAGACTTCCTCTGTTCGTTGAGTCATGAACCAAGCGTCATCGTCCTGTTCGTCTTCGTGGTCGATACCGCACTTGTCGTAGGTATCGTCATCGGGTTCATCACCAAGGTCGTCGTCAAGGTTGTAGTCATGGTTGTCGTTGAAGTCATCATCCGGGTCGTCCTTGGGTCGCTATCAAAGCCGTAGTCGGGATCGTCTTCCATGTCACTGTTCGAGTCGTCGCCTGGGTTATCATCAGTGTCGTCATCAGTCTCGTCATCAAGGTTGAAGACACTGTTTGGCGTCAAGGCCGTAGTCAGGTTGGTTGTTAACATTGTAGCCGGGGTTGGTCTTTGGAGTCGTCCGTTTCATCATCGGCGTAGAAGTCGTCATCATGTTTTCGTCGAGGTGTGGTAGTTAGGGGCTTTGTCAAGTTCATTGTCCGGGTCATTTCCGAGGCCATAGTTGAGGTTGTCGTCGATGTCACAGTTGGAGTCGTCCTCGGATGATTCCAAGGACGTCGCCGTCACGATCGTCGTCTTCAGAGTTATTCTGTTCACAGGTGGTACACTTCGTGGGCATAGATTGTGTTACCCTGCACATCCACCGATATGTCATGAACAGAAACAAACTTGATTAATGAAACTTAAAATCAATGTTTGATGCCGCGAACTTGTGCCGAGAAACATAAAGTAACAAAGACCGCACATACTTTACGGCGACGGAAGGACGACTGACTCGAGCAGCCATGCGAAGCTATTTTTGTGAGCGTGTGGGTATCTAGAAGGTTCCGAGCTCGAGCAAACAAGATTCTCGAGTCATCTGAAACATTCTAAGCATGCAAACAAAAGCAAGATAAACCCCAGCTAGCGGCGTGGGAGTCGAGCACGCTGCTGACTCGGCTATTCGCAGGTGGCAATATGCCCTGAGACAAAGTAGCAATTTACTACAGGGATAGATACCCATACCAGGCAGATTTCTTACACTTTCCTCTACACAGGCCTATTTATTATAAGGCAGACACACAAAATATTGCTAAAGTTTGAAGTGAATAGTGGTTTTGGCCGAATATTTTCTGATCAAATATTGAATAGTTTCTCCAAGCCTTTTGCTACCATTGTACCATGATTAAATGAAAATTCAGCTGAACACGTGACAGTTGTCCGAACCTCCCACTTGTGCACTTCTAAGCTCAGTTAGTTTTGATATAACTATATGAACTGTGGCCTCAGAAAGTCCAATGCCTTCATTGCGGTGGCATGTAAATGACATATTTGACATTACATTTAACCCAAAGAGACACCCAGTTATCCTAATCGAAATAATTTATAAATCTGCTTGCTATATGCAAATATCTTTTCTTTAATCTCGAATTTAACCCCCTCACAAAAATATAAAATAACAAGCACAAATAATGCAAACAGATTGTCAGGACAGTACTACTTGAATAATCGTAATGGGTTAGTCCCATCAAGTGCGCTTTTCACCAAGCACCTGCATACTGCGGAAAAGAAATGCCCTTCCCCCCCCCCCCCCCCCCCCGCATCTTTGCGGTTTTGCTTTCCCATGGTACACAGGTGCTCAGTGGGAAGCGCATTCAACGGGGCTAACCGCTGCGATTAAAAAAGAAGTGAATTAAACGAAAATGCTGTTCGAATTGAGTAGCTTATAAATGCATGAAAAACATAGTCAGACAAACAGAATTTTAAAATTCGTTTGAATGAACCCGAAGTATGAAATACCCGAGTTTGAATTATCGCAAATCCACTGTAATAGCATTGACTATCCATCTGGCTTGTGTACTTGCCACCACACTACAATTATTGTAACAATTGTTTTATTGTCATTTTGTAGCTCTTCATTTAAATGCTGTGAGCAGTAATGATCCTAGTAATCAATTGCTTTTTTTAAGCCTGAGGTAATGATCCTAGTAATCAGTTACTTTTTTTAAGCCTGAGGTAAACTAAAAACAAAATTTGCTCTGCAAGATTCACCAACCTGCCTGGCAATCTCAACTACGCAGAGGACGTTCTTCGTTTCTGGAGCTCGGGACCGGTACGATCTGGCTGTACACGGCGTTAGTAATAAGTCCAAGGTTTGGGAAGATACAGCAGACAACAGTGGCATCATCCATTCACTCCTTCTTAAGGAACATTACCAGGTGGCTTGTTTACTGTGCTCAGTGTACGGGAATCAAGATTCTGGACAAAAGTATGCCAAAGGGTGTTTCAACAGTCATAAGAATTTTAAACACAGTTTCGTCAAGTGCTCACTTATCCCTTGAAAAAGTGGTTTGTGGTTTGGATGAAAAACGTCGACGAGGGAAGAACTTTTTTTAATCTGGAACATGGAGCAAGAAGCCGGTCTTCAATAACACTGCCACTAGATCCTGTCCAAAGTCAATGCCTCTGTCTGTGAGCACTGTGGAACAGCCATCTAGGCTTAATTCAGCTCAGTGCTCTAAAGCTTTATATTGTGAGCCTGCAGGTTATCAACACTACTACTGTTTGCAGTACCGAGTAGCAAACGTAACCAGTATGAGATTATATTGCACCATACCTGAGTAAACGCTACTGCATACTTCTGGAAGGTTTACGTTTACTCTTACCTCAAAGGATTAAAATCCTTTGAAGTAAGACTAAACGTGTATCTTCCAGAAGTATTGAGTAGTGTTCATCCATGCATGCGGCAATGTCTCTTTTATCTTGGGTCAGTTTCTTGTTTTGGCATGTCTATATGGCTTCTTTTAACCATAACTCTTTGATATCAAAGCTGTACTTGAAGCACACTTCATTAGAAACAAGCAACTGGTGGTATTTTATGATTTAAAATGATAAAACATGACACAACGATGGGAAGTTTGGCGGTTTCTGCGATGAAACCTAAACCATAGGTGGTACGGTGTCCTACAGGGTACCCAAATTCACAAGATATTCTCAATTTTCCTAGCAACTCATGTGCAAACGACTTGAAGTTTTTGTTGCTTGGGTGTTTTAACTGATGAGACCAACAATAAAACGCCTAGCCTCATAGAAGTTTGTGGTAATATTTCCAGTGACCACTCCTTTGGTGTCTGTTAGTGTTGACATGGTTGCATCAGAACGTCCAACTTTTGTGAGTTAGGAATTCAGGACAATGTTGCGGAAGAATGGCATCCTAAATGGGTGCCTGTTCCTCCAGTACTATGTATTCCGCTTTCAATGGAGCAGCCGAGCATGTGGAACAGATACTACAGCAGAAGTTGAAGATAGCTAGATTAATTAAGTGAATTTCATCCACAAATAGCCAGAATGTTGCTGTCGTACAAAGCAATGCCAAATTAAATGATTAGCTGTAGTCCTGCTGAACTTTCATTGGTGTGGAAGCTCAAAACTGCACTGGGCTTGCTGCAGCCAGATTTTTAACCACAGCAAGTCTAAAGCAGCTTCATCAGAACATGCAGAGCAACAGAAGGTTTGCCAGAAATGTTCGACTTAATCCCAGTTAGGCGCCGGCTGCTGTATTGTTTGACCAGGAGTTTACATTGTTAGTGTGACTGCTGTATGGCCGCTTGTAGATGAGGCATCAGGGTCGCATCAGCATAGTCCGAGGCGTCCCAGCTGACGCTGTCACCTAGGATTCCCTTTTATGACTTATCAGAGCATGCCTATACTTTGCTTACCCATAATTCGGCAGTGTGGTGGAAAGCCCATGCTCTTTACATCAGTCATACGTTTCTCTTTCACCACTTAATCGCGCTTCTGTCTATACACCCACGCAAAGAGCACGTTTTCAGATGACGGAATAGGCTTGTGACTGTTCCAACAAATGCGTAACTTCCACTGCACTGTCAGCTTAGGGGTGAACTGAGTACTGGCAATTTTCACTACATGTTTTAACCTACTTTCACGGCTTTGTATTTAGACCGCCAAGTGCTGTGAATATTTGATTTGCTCGAGAAGGCTAGTGAGCGAACCTGCCACCACAGCTTCCTGTTCCAGCCATTAGGTGTCATCGATTTTTCGCTGAAGTCGCCAGTTGTGTTGACGTTCCTGCAATAGATACCGATAAAGCCGTCGCTGACATTAAAGCTGCTAGAACTGCGATTTAATGGCAGTTCCTGATGCAGGCAACAATTTCACAGCAGATTCTGGTGGTGACAGGCAGTATTGCAGAATGAGCATCCCCCTCTCATCCAACTCCATGCAGAGAATTGGATTTCTAATACTAATTCCATTCCTGAACAAACTCCTGGAAAGGAAAAACTGGGCCCATCCCCACTCCTGGAATGGCTGAACTGTTCCATTCCATTCCTCTCAACCGTGAAAAGTGGCACTTGACAACTAATTCTAAGTTACCGGAAAATAACGTCAGCATAACGCTGGCATTGTCAAATGCGTACACAACTGCAAAATTATGCAAAGCCAAACCCGAAATAATTGATTCTACTAAGTTGAGCAGTGGTCGCACATAGCGCTAGTGGCAATTGATATGGTGGCGGTGCAGATATCGATCGCACGACCAAGCGTAAAAGCCTCATAACAGAGAGGAAAACTTTAAGTCACCCATCTTCTCCAGAAAAGAACCGTATATGTCCTCCACTTTTACGAGACAAATAGTAAGTGAGGAGTCACATGTATTAACGAAATGCGGGCGGTGTGACATTGTCCCTGCCTGGCGGCCTGCGACTGGTGCTGTAATCATGCATGGTCCCAATAGCCATTTGGTTGCGTCTCACGGCGCCAGGAACGACACCTTGTCCGCCTACAACTCTACAGCTTGGGTTGCTTCACTGGGGTTGCCACTTTCATCCTCGAAGGAACATAAGCAGTCAGATAACCAAGCCGTCAGTTACCCAAGTGCAATGATGCCGTTTCAAAAGCCCCTTTGACCGCATCGACGCAGCTCGCATTAGAACAAAGCGTATTCCATTCCTACTCTATTCTGGGCAAAATGCACCTACTAATTTCATTCCCATTCCAATCCAGTGCTGCCACCATTTTATTTACATTCGATTCCAGGGTCGTAGAAGGGCGGAATCGTTCCAACTCTGAAGTGGCAACTCCACAACACTGGTGATAGTCACCAAGGCACCCAGTTCAGTGCGAATACTGCCCTCACAGCCCATCGAAAGCTGTTATTACTGCAACAGACTCCAGTAGGACGAAGTAGTGGGATTCGAAAGCCTGCTGTGCAGATTTGTACCTTGCAATGTTTCCGGTATTTTTTATTTCTTTCGTATTTTATAATGGACAACTCTTCTTTGTTAAGAGGATAACAAGCGTTGTAGTCTCGGTACTGTTGCTAAACCTGCAGGTGTTACCATTGGTGCACTTTTAAATAAATATATGCCACAGCCACGGATCAGCAATGAGCACTTACCCTGGAACTTGGGTGTTTCGTAAGTATTCATTTTAATTGCACAATAATGACATTGGTCTTCTGTTAGATTGAAAAAAACCTAAACAATATTCGACATGATGGATAATTTTGGACACCCGCGGCATGTGTGATCTGAGCATTTGTTCTTTTCATCTGAAGTGTGTCTCTTGCTTACTACCTGTAGTGTACACCATGTTGAGGACGGGAGAGATGCTGCGACCGACTCCGAGCAATAAAAACATTGTTTATTTTCACGTCGTTGAGCTCGTGGCAACGAGTATGAGTAGCATTGCCATCTTTCGCGGTGCCGAGGCTGAACCAACAGACTGCCACAGAGCCGTCGCCTGCAGCTCTGCAGACTGAGAAATGGCACGAATTCGTTGAAGTGATTGCGGCTTCAGTGAGGTGTTGTTGCTGTTGACTTGTACCGCAAGCAGGATGGTGTACTAGAGAGCAGGAAAGAGAGCGTTCGGAAGCCGTGCATGGTAGTCGACGCCGAGGTCAGGCAATGAGGCAGCAGACAGAGGGGAAATCGACCCTGTCGTGCTTTCAGTCCGGCTCTATCAGTTCGGAGTGTGCAGCCTCGGACTGAAAGGGGGATGCCGGCCGACTGCGAGGCCGATGCAACATCCCCTAATATGAGGAACCGAGCTGAGAGTGAATGCCTGACGTGGCCACGATGAGGAGACCCTGGTCAGCTAGCGACATGCCTTGTGAACAGTGTGGAAATGTTGATGAATATTCACTTGCCGAGTCGGTGGGGCGAGCAAGGTGGTTGCAGCCCATTGCTGGGAGATGCTGGCGCTAGATTCAACAGAGGAGAGGCAATGGCGGAGGTGCTGCAGATGCGGAGGCTGTGAAAGTTGAAGATATGCCTACTGTATTTTCGTCCGAAAAGGCTGAGCTGTTGGCGTGCCCCTGGCCACGAAGAACATTCCTCTGGATAGCAGGCGCTCGGAGTCGATCATCATGTCCAGGTCACCAATTTGTAGCACTTTCGATGTTGAGAACGGGAGACATGGTGTGACAGACTCTGAGTTTAGCTATGAAAACATTCTCTTTATTCTCGAACCGTCGAGCTCGTTCCGACTAGTTGCTTGCTTTTATACACTGCAGTCATTAGCAATATAGTTCATCTAAGTGTTTTGCAACACTATTAATACGGCAGATTGGGCGAGTGTGTAAGGCATAATTACGAACAAGCGCACAGGTAGTCAGTTAGTCAAAATCCAAACACACAATAAATACACAAAAAATATACACACGCACAGCGCTGATGTGAGTATTTTTTGTGTTTGGATTTTGGGTAACTGTCTACATGTGCGCTAGTTCGTAATTTTGCAACACTGTCGTCTTTGGCGGTGTGGAGGCTGAACCGATGGACCGCCACAGGCCCATATCTGTATCTGTTTCATATACTGAATGTCTTTTTGCACGGCTCTGTGTTTCATCTTTCTCTTACATTTTTTTACTGCTCACTTGTAATAATAAATGTGAAATTTAAAACTCATATTAGAGATTGAACTTTATCAAATAAATGTGAAATTAATTAAGCTATAAATTTTATATAGACTGTTACTTTATATACAATTTTGTCTAAATTTGTCAGGATACAATATGCAAGTAAGCATAAAGTAACTGAAAAGTTGAAAGAAGCAAATTCGAGATTGCAAAACCTGCTTCCTAATAGATATTTTTTCCAAAGTATTTACGTGATAGTGCAACTGAAGGCTCCTTTTTCAGTTTTTCGTTTGAAACAAACTTTAAAAAACATTGTTTTCTATTTTTTTATGCTCGTAAAATTAAGTTATTGATTGTGTTCAGCTTATTCTAAACTTTCTAAACTGTTTGTATGAAATGCCAGAGTGCTTGTGCTAACAGTAGGTAAATAAGTTTTTCATAATTTCTGATAAAACAAACTCACTATAGTTTCTCTTTAGTGACCGTGTCGCCAAGGTGACAACAGAACATGTAACGGATCCCGATGTCAAATTCCAGGAATTTGAGCGAATGCACGAATGCACAACATTGGCGTGCATTCTTAGCAAATGCACGCCACTGTTGTGACATATTTGAATATCCTTATCGCTTGCTTGGGCTCAGCGGGTAATGCAAGTCGGCACTAACGTGAGTATAAAGGTCGCTCAATCGCATGTAAGCGATTTAGCGAGCGACGGCGACAGCGACGAGAGTCAGCGACGAATGACGAAGATTTCTCACTATCGCTCGTCGTGTCGCTCGGTTTTTGGATTTCTGGAAAACATCGTTCCGCTTTCATGCGGCTTGCCTCGTCGCGCGACTGACCGAGCGTCAGCGAAGCGGATCGCCGTCGCTAGTCTCGTCGCTCGCAAAAACTTCATGCTGTCAAGGATATCGACTCGAGCGCGCATACTTTCACCTAACCTCTCATTTCCACGAGAGCGCGTGCAAATCAAACGCTAAACCAAGACGGGGGCTGCAGCCAGCAGCTTTGAGAGCGTTATACAACGGAGTATATTTTGACAGATGCAAGCACACCCTTCGCTAGCGCATTCCAGCCTTGAGCGCTCGAACTTCCGAAAACGAAACTAGATTTTGCTACATTTTGGCTAGCTCGAAACATTATTTTTAAATATAGGGTGTTTTTTAGCCAGAGAAATGTGTACCTTCCCAAATTATATTTATTTCATTGTATTATATAAGTAATAATTGTGTATTATCGTTACGTTCATATAAAATACGGTGGGGGTCACCGGACCTTCGTCTGAAACAAAAAGTCTGCTATATATACCGAGTGGGTCACTGGTGAAATAGAGTAGGAGTGTCGGGTTGTTAGTGCCTCTGTTCGTTGTTTGTGCCTGTGTATGCGTGTATATTGATCTTGTGGTATGTGCTGTGCTATACTGTATGTGTTGGTATGCCGCCGTCCGCTCGAGCGTGGCACCTCCAACAATGCCAAAATCCCTTTCATTTTTGTAGTTTTCCGCATACTCACTAGGTGGCGCAAGCAGCCGCCCAATTTTATTTTTGCTTTGCTTCGTACATAGTCCATTTAGTGTAAGGAACCACACCACTATAGCTACAGTCTAGTACAAAAGTAACCGCGTGTGTGAATGGCGCTGGCGTTCAGTTCGTCGTCGTTCGCTGGCTGTTTCTGTAGCCGATTCGTACCCGGAAAGCCGCAAAATTTGCGTACACACGAGATATGAGTCGATACGTCGAAACGTCGCGTACAACTTTGCTCGCGGTAAAGAGGTGAGCGAGACGTCGGAAACGCCGATCGGGTCGGGTCGGGTCGGTGTCGAAGCGATCCGTCGTCGCTCACGGCAAACGGGCTTTTTCAATAAAGTTCATGTCTGTGGTCGCGAAAAGATTCCTCCTGTGGAAATTACCCGGTGTCGGTGACAATGCAACCGCCATGAGGCCTCGGCGATCGGCTGAACCGCCACGCCACGCGAACGGGACCTGCTCGATGGGGAAACACGCTGCTGGATGCAGTCGATGGTCGCTCCCACTGTCGCGTAATCGCCGTAATGGATACGGCGTCGGCGCTTGGGGGTGAATGCCTGCGGTGGTTTAGCGCGTATGGACGATTACGAATGAACACATGCAAACTACGCTTTCGCTGCGGCGAAAGGCCGTGTAAAGCGCTGGGCCTCGCTCGTAGATCCCGTCTCACATCAAACGGCCGCCATTGTAAAAAAACACCCCTAGACGCGTGATCGCGGAACGAAGTACACATTCAAAGATGTTCATTTTACACGAGACCTCGGGTGCAAACGAAATAAACCGAGCCTCGCGTGTAAAACGAACACCATTTGGAGAGTCCGCCCTCGGACAACGGTTTACACGTCGAGGGGTGTACTTTTTCGCAAGTGTGTAGGAGTCGCATGTAGAAACACTTTTACGATTTTGCAAAATACTGGTAAACAACGCAATCAATGTGACCGCCATAATCTAAACCTTGAGACAAGGATAAATCAAATAACGGACAAGACAACTCTCGTTGTCTCAGGGTTTATATTGCACACTAAACATTATAACACCGATATTCGTGTAAAAACGGTGTACGAAGGGTGTAAGTTAGGAAAAACACCCTTTTTACACTTTTTTACACGATTTCTGAATATTGGTGGGTGTAAAAAGGGTGTGCCGAGGTTTTACACCCCTTACACGCCCTTTTTACGCCCCACTTGTAGCGATGGTGTCTGAAATCGTGTAGAAGGGTGTATGGGCGAATTTTCCGCCCTTCGTTCACACGGTGTGAAAGGGGCGTTATGGGGATGCAGTCGAATACACCCATGATGTTATATCCGTTAATGTTTATTGCTTTGGTGAAACTGTTGTTGATTTATGGCGGTACAAACATCCAGTACACTCTAAGAAAAAAGTTGGCCTCAAAGGACTAACGGCAGCATTTGGTCCTCTAACTCCCAGTTGCTCCCCGAAAGGACCATCTGGTTCAAGCAAGGTACCGTGCGCAAAAGCTGGGGACTAACTGCGCTCGACTGAGACTAACCGATAGGCGTGCGCGAGCAAAAGCCTCCATTAGTCCCCCTAGGTAGGGCGCATCTGTAATGGTGTAGTCCCCGAAGGAAAACGCAATGTTCGCCAGGAGGACGGATGCTATTTCGCTTGTCTTAAGGATCGGCAAGGCTCAACCGAGCACGGCTGAAAGTGTTGACAAAACTCGGACGAAACTGGCAAATTTGTTTAATGTGCCACGAACGTTAAGACATTACATGGGAGCTTCACGCGTTGTGTGAATGCGAGTTAACGAATGTGCTGACTCGACTCCACCCAACTATCTCGTCAAAAATGATCTGTTGACATTTCACAAGTCCCATTCACGTAATTTGCCTTCGCGCAAAAAATTAGCATTTATACAAACGCACCGTCTCCAAATACTAACACTTTTTATTTTCTCTTAAATGAAACTTAACAGTTTGTAGAAGCCGCGCCTTCAACACCGCAGTCTCGCAGTCAGAATAAATGGTCGCTTCAATCGCTAAAACTGAGTTACTGAGAACAAGTCGAGCCTCGTCTCTGCGTCTCCCTGTGACCAACCTTTCTGGGTAGTCCAATGTCGAACTCAAAATCCACAACGACACACTTAATGCACGGCACGTTCCACTCAAAAAGCACATTCAGGGGCAGTATCCAGACGCCTTCATGCCATCGTCGTCGCTGTTTCCGATAACATTTCAGATGAACAACGAAGAACGAACCGCGCCTGGAACGCCACCCATGGCAACACCCTACTAATACAAAACAAATGCGAAAAAAAAACCACTCGAGAAAACTGAAAATACTTAAGAGAGAGAGAGAGAGAGAGAGAAAAAAAAAAACGTGTTTGCTCCCTTTGCGAAAACTAAGACGTTTGAAATACACCACATTCTAATTTGAGTATACTTGAAGTACAGTTCATAATTGTAAGTACACAAAAAATAGACCGAAAACATACACTTTTTTTTTTACTTAATACTAAAATATATTTCTGAAAATCTTTTTAAAATACCTGTATTTAAACTGCATTTGAAGTTCCCTTCATGCGTTCTGAAATATGTATATACTAAATTAGTACGCGCAAAATACCTTTCACATAGATTTCTTAAAATATTTATTTATTTCATGCAAAATATGCTCCCATCCTAATAAAAATTCAGCGACCAAACATATGTGCAGATTACTCTTAAAATACTTGGAAATCGTAAATACTGTTGAGTTATACTCTAAGTATCTTTTGACTGTAATACTTTGGTAGTTTGACTTAAACTACCGAAGTATTGAAAAGCTCGCCAATCACAAGTTCTCTTCAAGCAGATGTGGAGTACACTGAATGGCCTAAATACAACATTTGAGTAGTTTTTCAATTGAGTTCTGCAGCATCGCACTGATAAACCAGCCCAGTTTATGTAATTATTTTACTTTTTTTTCTATCAAGAACACACCTCATGAGTTTCTTGCAC
Organism: Ixodes persulcatus; assembly: GCA_013358835.2. Lineage (NCBI taxonomy): Eukaryota > Metazoa > Arthropoda > Arachnida > Ixodida > Ixodidae > Ixodes > Ixodes persulcatus. Next base: position 8,644 of record JABSTQ010009837.1, on the reverse strand, counting down.
GCCAATCACAAACGGGGTTCGGGAATCGTACAACCACAATACTTGCTGATGCTGGAAATCGTTCAGCAAGTGCTGTGAGCAGATATGTTTGGCGTGGTTGTGTTAGCACAATGTTAGTTCACTAAATGCGTATACTCACCATTGTGCATGATGTGAGTAGTGACTTTAATATAGTGACCTTAATGACAATATTAAATAAACCACTAGTAAAGAAAAGCAAAAAAACTATTTTAAAGTGAAGAAACTGCCTTGACTCGCTTCGTCCTGAGTGGTGCTATGCAGAGAAGCAATAACATTTCTTTTAGGAGCCGTTTTTGTGGATGTTGTTTTAGCGACTACGCCGAATTATTATTAGTTGTATCAATGCTTTTAGTAAGAGATATCGTCCACGAACTTCAAAACACTGCTTCCCCTTTCAAAGACGCCTGTGGAGACGATCAAATACTTGGAACCTTGATGAGTGCTGATGTGGTCACCGGCCGAATGATTACCTTCAATATGCAGGCTATATAAGGCTCTAGAGCAGTCAACGGGATTGTGATTCAGGTGTTGAGTGCGTCATGGTGTTTGTGTTGGTGTTCGTTTTTAATGTGTAGTTGTGGAATGTATTTAGTAGTGCTTTCAAATACCACTGGACACCATTCACTAACAAAATCCAAAATAAAACAAAATTGTGTAGCCGGTTTTTATGCACAAATGGCATCTTGAGGAGAAGGAATTATATTTTTTTCGTATATCTATAGACGCTCCTACAACGCCTCCCGCTCCTACAACGCTTACGTCGTCTATAGACGACGTAAGCGCTGTAGGAGCGGGAGGCGTCCGCACTGTCGTTGTAGTACCGGTTTAAATGTGCATGATCAGCCGCAGAATGTACGTCTTCCCACACCCGGTGGGGCCCGTAAGGAAGACCCACAGCGGCTTGGACCCGGGCGTTCTGGAGCGGTGAATGATCTCTCCGAGGATTTCGTGCTACTCCGGGTTGGTCCTCCTCATGAAGTCGCATAACTCGTCGGTGTCGAAGATGTCGTCGCGTTTGCGCACGGCGGCACACGGGGTACCCTTTTTACGCATCGCAGCAACGTACTCCGGGTCTTCCACGATATCCATGTCCTCATCGGCGTGCACGATGGTGGGAACGCGCGATCGGCGTCGGCGGTCATCGCCGGAGTCTTCCTCCTCGCTGATGATGCTCCTCGCCAGCCCCATTATGGCTTCGGAGTCCCTTCCACAGTTATACTCCATTTGCCGCTCTAGGATGGCAGGTAGATTTTCCTCGTACATGGTCTCGAACATGTTGTGGTCGAGTACGTCCACCTCCCGGCGAAACGGATGAAAGAGGAGAACTTGCTCTCTCTTATAATCCAATGTCTGCTCGGGTGAGTAGTGACGAAAGCGGATGACGACCTATTGTTGTCTGGCAACGTACTGTTTACTATGGCTATTGTATTTCTACTTCGCCACAAAGTCGGCCAGGCACACGTCATCAAAGTAGGGTGGACGGTCTTCGTACTTTTCCACGATGTTGTGATTCCACACTTGCGTGGATGTCGCGTCCAATTCCTCCCCCGCCATCTGCTCTCGAGTTTTGCGCACCCGGATGCGCTATTCGGGCAAGCAGGTCAGGATTTAAATCACGTCCCGGATCTTGGTCGACATGTCTTGTTTCAAGAGATACAACGCCGCTTTCTGCGACGACATCTACACCGCACGCAACATGTTGGCAGTGAGAACCTTGAGAACGTCGCGGTACTCCATCGCGGGGTTCTCCTCCATGATCTTGAGTACCGCCCTGTGGAGATCGGACACCCCTCTAACCGCTTTATTCATGTAGTCGACCACGTACGCCGCGCAGGCGTAGTGAGTAGTAGAATAACTGTACGGATTCGGCCAACTGTCAATCAACGCCCAAAGGGGCGGAGCCAAACCCGATCCGACCAATCACAGCGCAGGAGGGCGGGGCCAAACCCAATCCAACCAATCACAGCGCAGTAGGGCGGGGCCCTTTCCCTCTCTCCCATCCCAGTGACCAATGACAGGCAGTGGGCATCGAAGGCCCCGCCCACAGGACATTAGCCAGTGACCAATCGGAGCTCAGCGAGGTCCCGTCACGTGTGGAGTCACGTGTCAGACGCGTGCCAGAAGCGTGTCACTTACCATGACCGCAGACCGCAAACCGCAAACCGCAGACCACAAGTGTGGTTGACCAGGTGTTGACAGCTGCGGTCATCATCTGACAACAACCACGTGATGTCACACAGCGTCCGAGCTTCGTTCGACAGAGGGCGCTATATGACTTGAATTGCGGCGCTCAGGGCGCTTCACGTGTGATGTCGCACAGGGTTCGAGCTGCGTCCGACAGAGGGCGCTCACGTTATGTCGCACGTCGACAGGCACAGATGGTATCCCAATCAAGCTGGTGAAGAATTTGGGTCCTAAATCTAAGGCAAAACTAAGGGAGGTAGTGAGCACTATGGTAACAAAAGGAAATATTCCAGATGAATGGAGGCTTAGTAGGATGAGTATGATATATAAGGGAAAGGGAGATAAGTCTGACATTAGGAATTATCGTCCCATAACCGTGACACCAGTTATTTACAGGTTGGTAATGCAGATTATAAAGAACAGACTGGAGGAATGGGTAGATTGCGAGGGCATACTGGGCGAGTTGCAGAACGGGTTTCGGAAACAAAGAAGGTTGGAAGACAATATATTTTCTCTAACACAGTTATAGAAATAGCGCAAAAAGAAAACAGACAGCTCTGGCTGGCATTTCTGGATATCAAGGGTGCCTATGACAATGTGAACCAAAAAGCTCTGTGGGACATAGTGGAGAGCTTAAACCTAGATGAAGGACTAACAGCAATATTAAGGAACATTTACAAAGATAATAAGGTGATTATAACATGGGAAGGAAAGGCAACGGGGAAAATAGAGATAGGACGAGGCCTTAGGCAGGGGTGCCCGTTATCGCCTTTGCTGTTTATGTTGTATCTGAGAGGATTGGAGGATAGACTAGAGAACAGTGGGCTTGGATTTGACATTTCGTACAGTAAGCTAGGCCAAACAATTCAGCAATCCTTACCGGGACTGATATATGCGGATGATATCGTACTAATGGCTAACAACAGGATAGATTTGCAGGAATTAATGAGCATCTGTGGTAGGGAAGGAGAGGAATTAGGTTTAGAATTCAGTAGTGAAAAATCAGCAGTCGTGATTTTTAACAATGATGATGTTGAGAGACTGAAGATACAGAATATTACAGTTGAGAGAGCTAGTAAATACAAGTATCTAGGAGTATGGATATGTGGCGGTGCAGAATATCTCAGTGAGCATGAAAAGTATATAATAGGTAAGGGCAACAGAAATGCGGCTGTAATGAAAAATAGAGCACTTTGGAATTACAACAGGTATGAGGTGGTGAGAGATTTGGAAAGGGGTCATGGTGCCTGGCTTGACTTTTGGAAACGCAGTGCTATGCATGAAATCCGAAGTGCATGCAAGACTAGAAATAAAACAGCGTGGAGTAGGTAGGCTGGCTTTGGGGGCACATTGCAAAACACCAGACCAGGGAGTACAAGGAGACATGGGATGGGCGTCATTTGAGGGCAGGGAAGCTGTGAGCAAGATAGAATTTGAGGATCGGTTGAGGCAAATGGGTGGGGAGCAATGGGCACGAAAGGTTTTCAGCTATTTATACATGAGGAGTATAGACACAAAATGAAGACAGCGCACTAGGAAATTAAGAGGAAAGTTTTTAGGCTATAGTGGGGTTACGGAAGAGCAGGTCTCAGTTAAGAAGAAAGTTAAGGCCACAGAAAGAGATCGGTGGCTAGAGGGAATGCAGACAAAGAAGGCTCTGGAAGGCTATAGATTAAACAAAACAGTTATTGCCAAAGAAATCATTTATGACAATTCTAGGGGAAGCTCATTGTTGTTTGAGGCAAGGACAGGTGTTTTGCGAACCAGAACATACAGAGCGAAGTACCAGGAAATGGACACAGTGTGCGCTGCTTGTGGAGAGGAGGACGAGACGGCTGAGCACTTGATACTCTACTGTAAAGGGCTTCACCCTATGCATACCGAAGACAACATAGATTTTATAAGGTCATTGGGTTTTAGAGACAGCGAAGGAAAAGTGTATTTCAAGACAGTAGAGATTACCAAGCAAAGATTAAGTGAATGGTGGCAGAAAGCGAGAGAAAACTAGGCATTTTCTTATTAACTGATGGCAAGGGGGATTTATAGCCTCACTTTCTTTTCAGTACGGAGCCCTTTTATTCGATAAAGCGGGGAATCGAACTCGCGACCTCTTGATCAGCAGCCCGACGCGATACCCCCGGAGCTACGAGCGCATTGCCTCCGAGAGCGTTTAAGACGGGTTAGTTGTTCGTGTGTGTGTGCAATTCAGATCACGTGTTTTCCTGCCACATGGCTTTTGTAATGCGGTTAAAACAGGATGCTTCATTGTCGCAGGGCATGTGACCATGGTCGTGTGACGTTGCTCGTCTTCCTATCACGTGATTTCGCGCGCGCGCGATTCAAACGGTGTTCGCGCGGTCTCGTCACCTCGGGAATGGCTTTCGTAATTTGTGTGGAAAAAAAAGCAAAGCACCCTCCACGGAAGTTAAACGCGTCATTGCTCTAGGTCATGTGACGAAGCCTATCTATACAATTCCGTCATGCAGGAAGAAGTCTAGACAGCTTCCCTTACATGTCTCGAGAGCTCGGAATGTTATTTTCTTTTTTTTCATATGCGAATGAAATACATTGTTTCGACGCTCCGCTCGGTCGCTTTTGTTTATTCAGCTGCCGCGTGGGGGCTCGGAACGTCACTCGTGCGCCGGAGGTCGATCTGACAATATGCTCGTGCGTGAACGTCTCGACGGCTGCGAAGAAGATCACATTCGATGGAGCGATGTCGAAGCCTGCGCTGGTCATCGAAAAGCAAACAACAACTTCTTTGTGTCTGCGTTGGATCTGCTGGTGGACCTCGTCATTTTTGGCAAGTTCGTTCCATATGAAGTGGACCCCGTTGTGTTCAGGATAATAGCCCACGTCTACGAGAGCTACAAGGGGCGGGACAAGGAGTGGGAATCGCACGAGCAGCCCTTTGTGCTCTTATCCCATTGGTCGGGCAAGGTGTTGACCAAGGTGACCGCATCGGAGACGACGGACGTGGTGGAATTCATCGCGGAAACGCTGAAGACCATCAAACGCGCGATGCAATATAAGCACCACATCGAAGCCACCTACATCCATTGCCTGGCCACCGACGTTCTTCGATACCGCCTCATCACCGTGGATACCGTAGACTCGTGGAAATGAAATAACTAGCCCTAAGATGACTGCCTGTCTCTCTCTCTCCTGCGGTTGGTCGCCTTGTTAAAGACTGGACCCTGCAGAGCGGTCCGGTCAGTCTGCACTCGACCTACGTACAGATCGGTCGGGAAAGAAGCGAAAATGAGGGATGAGTTTTACGTGAATCTATTCTCAAATGCCTCGTCGGACATTTTTCACGACAATAGTTTGAGCAAGTTCAAAGTACAGCTGTCCCAACCTATTATATTAAATGAACCGTACGAGGTAGCACTAGAGGAACTTAACTTCCCATTTAGCATCAAGAATGTGACGAGCCCATCTAACGAGCTGTACTTGGTCAGGCCTACGGATGTGGGGAAAGTGGAAGGCAGCAAACAGCTCCTAATACAGCAAAAGCGAGACTTTATCGCGCTGGTGAAAAGTGCCCTGCGTGAGCTCTTTGGTCCCAAGACGAGCTTCAAGCGAAGTGGAAAATGTTACTCTTTAAGGTTCCAGAGAAACAACGCACTGCGCATGTCACCTTCATTGTCGAAAAAACTCGGATTTGCTGAGATCGTTTTTGGAACAGGTCAGCCCGTGGAAGGCAGCCCCGTGGAGGAAGATACATTCGATCGTGAGGTGCAGGTAGAGCTGACGAGGGTAAAGCACATGATGACTCAGGACCGAATTGAGATCCTCGAGGGCTTCTACGAATCGCCAGAAGATCTCATTAACGCGATAAACAGAGCCTACCAGTCTCATCTTAAGCTCAATTCCTCGAAAATATTGCTTCGTTATAATCCATACATCAAAGTCGTAGAGTTACAGTTGCACCACAGCAGGTATATCTTAATCAATGCTCACTTATCCCACATGCTTGGCTTCGGCCAGAAAAGCGTGTACACTTCCTTCTCGGTGGCAGACCGCGATGTTATATTATTTCCCAGCAATTACATTTTTGCCTATTGCGATATCATAGAGAGGAGCTTTCACGTCGGCGACGTGAAAGCTCCTCTTTTGAGAGTAGTCCCATTCGTAGTGTCAAAACGAAACGAAATGATATCGTATTCTTTCAATCTACCCCAATATAAGAAGGTGATCGTAAAAGAAGTCAGCACCATTTGTCTCGAGCTTGTTGGCGAGAGAGGAAGCTACATCCCATTTCTGGACGGATCGGGTCGCGTTGCAGCCACTCTTCATTTTAGGAGATGCACGTAAAGTCCCCACTGTGTTGTTTAGAACATTTCTCGGGTTCCGGAGAAAGACCGCTCACGCATTTTGTGTCCGGGCCCCTGTTCCAGGTTGGGAGCGGACTACTGTCGGACATTTATCAGAGGCTATCGCCAGTGTTCACAAAGCGAGTGGCCCCTTACCTGGGTCGAAAGCTAGTGTCCATGGGTAGAGATATCGCAGAGCGAATGAGACAGGGTTCCTCGCTGAAGGACGCCGTAAAGAAGGGAATCCGCCGCACGTATCGAAGCGCCAGACACGAGTTTCTCCAAAAGCTGCAGTCTGGCGGAGGGCATAAAAGAAAGGCGTCCAGCCAGTGGTGTTCACTCTCTGGACGACAAAAGAAAGGAAAGGTCGTGCATGACTTTTTCGATACCTAAAAAAAAAAAAAATGACGGGCGATATTTTTACCCTGCACGAGCGTTCCTGTCTGTGCACCAGCGGAGAGCTCGATCTGTTTTCTCTTCCACCTACGTCTTTTGCTTTGGAAAAGTCCGAATATATCGAATTCTTTCCGGTCGCCACGACAACACCCACTTCCGTCTTAGAATTTCACGTTCCGTCTTTAGGACCTCACTTTTACGATCTGAAATCAAGCTTCCTGCACATCCAGTCAAAAATCGTGCGAGCCAATGGCGATCCCGCGAGCACCACCGCGACGGACGGAACTGTCACGCACGATAAGGTCATACCGGTTCAGGCATTTGGAAGCTCCCTTTTTCAATACTTGCACTTGTATCTGAATCAGACTTTGGTGAGCCAATACGAGAATTATGCTTATCGTTCCTATCTCGATATTCTCCTGCACGCAAACCAGACGAGTAGGGATCACTCTCTTTCCGCCATGCTCTACGAAAAAGACCCGGTAAATACGTCCGAAAAGCTCGACATTCCCGCCGATGCTAAGGGCCTTATGGCACGCTTTAAAAGAACCGAAGGAAGTACGCTCTGTGATTTGTTTTGTCCTCTTATGAGTGACATATGTCAGCAGGAAAAGCTTCTCTTGAACGGGGTGGATGTTCGTATCGTGCTGCGGCAAAATACCGAAGATTTCAGGCTCTTGGCCGCTTCGACGGTTCCCCAGAAACACGTCGTCCAACTTCCTCGCATTGTGCTCTACATTCGACGCGTGCAAGTTGCCCCGACGGTGCTTGTGGGCATCGAAAGACGTCTGCAGTCCTCTCCCGCGACTTATCTACTACGTGGGGTGGAGATCAAGACCAGAACCGTTTTCGCCCGGTGTGTCGCACATTGTCCTCGACGATCTGTATCCGCATCGAGTGCCGTCAAAGCTCATCGTCGCTTTCGTGAAGAGCGAGGCGTTTCAGGGAAGTCGCGAGCACGACCCATTCAAGCTCGAACACTTCAACCTGAAAACGGCGGTCCTGGACGTGGGTGGCTGCCAGCACACGGAGCAGTTTGATTTTCCTCAAGATTTGTACATGAAGGCCTATATGAGCTTCCAACACCGCCTCAATCGAAGAGACGTCCCCTACTCTAAAGGTGCCTTCTCAAAAGACTCCTTTCTGCTCTACTATATTTTGACTCCGGACAGGGAAGAGCAGAGTCTTTGTCCAATCTCCACGGCGAACGTGAGACTCACCTTGACCTTCAAGCAAGATCTAACTAAAGCCATCACCATTCTCTTTATGTCAGAAACGCCTCGCGTCCTGGAAATTGACAAGGAGAGAAACGTCAAGTTTGCCGCTTGAAATGGAAGAACACGAATTTTACCCAATGTTCGCGGGAAATCCCTGCACGCGTTCCTGGTTTCGTGGCACGTTCGCGTGCGACGAGATTGGTCAAGAGACAGCGTCACCTGGTCTTTACGTAGTGAATACGGCACCAAGGTCTTCGTTCGGTGAACACTGGGTTATTTTCTACGTATGCCCAAAGGACAAGAGAATTAGTTATTTTGACAGTTTCGGAATGATTCCGACTCACGGGGAATTTTACGACTTTATCGGAGACGCAGCGAGTTTCTTCTACTCGAAGAGAAGAATTCAAGGGACTCTGTCGCACACGTGCGGACTTTACTGTCTATACGTGGGTGCGCGCCTGTGTTGCGGTGTACCGCTCCGCGAGTGCATCCAAGCTTTCTCGTCGAGCG